>JAHRHJ020003380.1:0-184016 GCA_019776745.2 Taxus chinensis
TTTTAGCACGTGGATTCGGTGTCTTGAGAGCCTTTCTTTCTTTATCCACCCTTCTTGCACGATCCCTTTTTGGGGTGGTAATGTGTGAGGGGCCGATCGTGGTCTTGTGTTTGGGGCTCTGCAGCCTTCTTGGTTTTCGTGTCTTCCGTGGTTCTTGGGTTTTTCTGGTGTGGTCTTCTTTGTCCTTTTTGTATTGGGTGAGGTCCCTTCAACCCCCTGGTTCATAGCTCCGGTTAAAAGCGTTCAAAAATAAAAATAAAAAAACAAAATTTATTCATTTTGGTTTATTAGTTTTATTTGAATTTTATTATATATCTCATTTTTTCTTTCATTAAGTCATAGATCCTTAAGTTAAAGCATCAATATCTAAATTTATATTGTAAACAAATGAATATAGTTACGCTAAAGGCATGTTTTCAGTCTGATTGTATATGGGTCTAACCTTTCTCATTCTAACACTCTATGCATCAACGACACAATAATACAAATTGGTTGCGTGCAGTTAATGTCAATGTTGTGTGGTCAACCCAATGTGGCACTGTTATCGCCGTTTTCCGTTAAAGGTGGAAGGTTTAACTGATGGATAGATTAAATACATGTAAATTCATGATAAACGTCAATATTTCTTGTGTAGACTTCAACTACTCGTACGATAATGTGAAAGGGATGTGATGCCTGCATGATGCACTATGTGAATCAATGAAGCTCTACCTTCCTTTTCAGAATGACTCAAAATATGTAGTGGAAGACGATTTCCTTCCGGATGACACGTTTTTGACGAAGGCTAGCTGGGTGACTTATCATCCTTACGCAATGGGTAGGATAGAGATCATCTGGGGCGCAGACTGCATGGAGTTCAAGCCAGATAGGTGGATGGAAGACGATGTTTTTTTTCTGCAAAGTCCATTCAAGTTTGTTATGTTTCAGTTTGGTGCGCACATCTGTTTGGGAAGAGAAATAGCATTTATCCAGATGAAATATATTTTTGTGTCTGTTATTCGTAGCTTTCTCTTAAGAGTGGATCCCCATCACAATACGGACTTGATTCCAAGTCTTAGTGCGACTATGAAGAACGAGCTGCCTATTTGAGTGGAGAGGCGAACGGCCTCACCGTTGTCCGCTTTGTGATTTACAATGTCTACTGTGTATCTTCATAAAATCATACTTACTTCATGTGTATATACAATTGTGGAACCATCCAAATAAATAAATATTAAGAATTAGTTATTATAATTTATACATTTATAATAAAATTGAAAAAAATTATAGATCGTATATTTTGTTTTATTGATTTAATAAATACACATATCATTAGAAAATATAAAATTATAGACCGTATATTTTATTTTATTGATTTAATAAATACACATATCATTAGAAAATATAAAACTTCATAATTCTTACAAAAGTTGTTTATATAAAAATTCCATTTATGCCGACATAAACGAGCTTAGCTGTCAATACATTTGGCACCATAAAGTTGAAATTCCAGGATTGGTTCCCACCATACACATCACAATTCATACATCGCCATGAACATTATTTTGAATCTTATCATGCCATAGATCATTGGACGAGCTCCCTGTAACAAAAAATTCTTTAATTTGAGTTACCCTGCGTCATCCTACGTTAGATCAAATTAAAAATATGTTATGTTGATGATGTATGGCTCCTCCAGCTGAAATTATTTTCCACTATACGATGGTCAATTATGCAGTCATTGTTCCTTGTCAGTGTCATGATTGCAAAGTTAGAGAGTGTGTCTAGTGAGAGGGAACATGGCGTATGATATTGTCAGCTTGTCATTGTCTGTTTATCGCTCACTTTCACCTGCAAAAAATGGAAATGGGTGTTATTGTTTAGTTTCACTGTTGGTGGGCCCCTGACTTCTAAGAGACAGTCCAATCACATCATGTGGGGGTATAGGCCACGACGTCAGAGGAGCAATGTCGGACCCCATCATGGACTACAATACACGGTTGTGGTTCATCACGCTGAAAGACGTATTCAATGGGGGAAAGCCCCCCTCCCTCTAACAAGCGATAGACCATCAACGATCATGATCAGTTGTTCGACGAAGTATGGAAACTCCTCCATCGTACACATGACACACATTTCTGCATAAAAATCTGGTATAGTAATCTTTGTCAATGTCCACATTAGCCCAAGATTTAGCAGTGATAGGCGCAGAGCCTCAAAAATATTGTGGAGGTTTAGGATCCTTCTGATCCAACTTGTCCCTGCCCTTAGATGATGTGGCGACCTAGTCTGATGATTTGAAATAAATTACTTCTATTATCATGCAAGGAAAACGACAGGTCAAAAAATGTTGCTTAGGATGTGTCACTCGCCATGTTCTGCTTTGGGTTTTGAAGAGCACCTCACGGAGGTGGATTGTTTTTTGACATGAGTCTATTTTTCCCATTCAACTTTTATTTTTATATTAAATATATGTAGAAAAAAACAACAGATACGAAAATTTTAAAGCTATACTACATGTGGTGACGATGATAGTAACTATTACAGCGACATGAAGTCCATAAACACATTCCTCTGAGCAGGTGTATTCATTTGAACAGGTCTTCATGATTTTACTTTGGGCATGAACTCAAGCTTCCCCATTGACCCCATGCCCAGAAATATAATACTTTTCCATACGACGAAAGGGGCTATAAACCTGGAAAAAAATATTAATTTAAGAAAAGAGAATAAAGAGATGAGAAACAAAGCGATTTACATGAGCACTGTCATATCCAAGGCATGTTTAATGGCAAGCTCGAAGCATTCAATTTTTGAACAACCCACATCCATGTAAAACCCAAGCACACGCAATTGTGGAAAGAAAAATGAAGAAGAATATGTTCGAGGTGGAGGAGCAAGACGGATCAAGTGGCATCGGCGAGTGAAAAAAGCAGTGTGTCGTCAATGGAGTGATAGTGGGTGAGAATGATGTGAGTTTTAAAGGCGAGGGCGTGCAGAAAAAAGCTCATGCTCTTTACAATGCGCTCCGTCTCTAACCCATATGTGCTCAGGATGTCGTCGCCCTCAAGAAAGTCAAATATGGGTTTCTAATAAACTATTTCTCTGCGTCTACCACAAAGTCATGCTTTGCACATTTGTGGGTTGAAGCATGTCTTCTTTATGGGTGCTGTTAACTTTATCATCGACATGTATTTACTTGTTGTCACCAACTTCAATTTATACAAAGTGCTTCATTATCTACTTCAATTTCCATTACCCCTCACCATTATCTCTCTTTCGGTGTTATCATCGCACACCTCATGTGCATTGCTAGTGTTACGCCAAAAGGCGTGTCTACAATGGAGAAATCCTGGGGGGGTCTGACATGGTCAGAATATCGACGGAGGAACAAAAAATGTCGACGAAGCACGACTCATGCGGAGCCGTCGATTTGTACTGGATCCCGTACTTCCTCCCAAGCCACATTCCAGAGCGCAGTAGTCATGCTTTTGTCCTTCTAGATAACATTTTCTTTATCTTCTGCCAGAAACAGGGCGTAGGATTAGAAACATTAGAGAAATATGGAAAATAGCGTCTGACGTACAATTGAATAATTTTTTAACCTAATCGAATGGTATCTTTAAATTTGTTACTGACGACTGGCAGTGGCAAGTGGCATGTGATGGTCCATATCTTTTGGTTTCGTTTTTGGAAACTTTAAGTCGAGACATGACTGGCATTAAAAAGGATTTGCTCGGGACATCTGCACCGCTCAGATCACATTGTGAACGGATGAGAATCAGGCGTGGACATTAACAGGCTGTGGGCAATTTTTTTGTTCTGATTTTAAGTTTTTAACCGATTATTATGGTAAAAAAATTAGATAGCCCTAGGTACACAACTACAGACCGAAAATTTAAACAATCGTTTAATAATTCTTAGTAAGTATAATATATTTAAATATTAAATTTATTTATATTTATATTTTTTTAAAAAAACCCATAAAAATATGTATTATAGATAATTTTTGATTTAATATGTATTGATTAATTGAAATTCCGTCAGATGAGTTTTTACAGCTGTCCCAACCGTTTTTAAATACCAGTTGAAATGATTTCAAAAAAAATATTTCTTTTGCATGGCTCTGATTAAAGTTTCAGGAGCCAGGATAGAACTGCAGAGTTTTAATATTAGCATATTGTTAATGTGGTTTTGGATGGTATTTCAGGTCCATGTGTTGCCGAGAGAAATGCTTGGCAGATTGAAGTTTGGATTGGCAACATGGCTGCTAAAATGGTTGCCTCTATGGGTGGTGGATTTTCTGCTGCTTTATTGGCCTGGGTGATGCTGGGCGATACGAGAAGATATGGCCTCAGGAGGCCTGCCATGGGTCCGTTGGAGCTCAAGAACAAGTGCCGTAAAAAATCTTGTGCTTGACGTTCAAACTCTAGCGTGAATAACAGAAGGGGAGATCAAGGTATAAATAAATAATGGCCGGCCGTAGGTATTGCTTTGATTTTTTGTTTTTTACAGCAGCTATAAAAAGTAGTAAAATGGAATTTAATGGGTGCTATAAATTATCAACAGGTGTTCCTCCCAATAGAAAGGTTTACGTCTAGCGGAGCAAAATTTGTGGACAGGAAAGTGAAAGATTTCGATTCTGTGATTCTTGCAACTGGATACAAAAGCAATGTTCCCTCTTGGCTTAAGGTAAAGAAAAACCCTTGTTGGCGGGATTCGAAATGGTGTTGCTCATTTACTTCTAAATCTGACCTCTCTGTTTTTTTTAAATTAGTTCGGAATGTGACTTTTTCTCAGAAGACGGGTTCCCTTTCCCAACGGATGGAAGAAAAGGTTTGTTGAGCACATCAATGGATGACACAAGGATCACAGAGGACATTGGTAGGTGCTGGAAAGTAGAAGAAAAGAAATTTGAAGGCCCAGCTCTACTCAAGTGAAAGAAAAAAGGCTCCTGCAGGCTTATTTTTACGATTTCAGAAGCGGGTGGATGGATTCCATGTATACCGCGCATCAAGACGAGCAACAAAGTGGGTTGAAACACAGAAAGAATCGTCATATATTTGTACAATGCTTTTGACATGAAAATAGATAAAAGCCACGTCTAAGCCAAATCCAAAGCCTGCTAATTTTGGAAGCCCACTAAAAAGAGGAGTCAATACTATATAAGCGACAACATGTTTTTTGTAGAAGCAAAGGCGTGTTCTTGTAGAAACGTGGTGCCCTTCTGACATTTGTATCGACGTGCGCAGATCTGCGCCATCCACTCGCAGGTCGTTTTCGTCGGGGTCGAGAGCTATCGTGGGATCCATGTGTCTGTCCTTATTACGGGAGAGTGAAGGGTTGCTTCATTAATGTTGTTTAGGAAAATCAATCGTCTCCTTCTGTCCTCTGCAATGCATTGACGTCTGATTAAATGTGGACTTGTTGCATTTACATTGTCTTCTATTAAGGAGTTTTGATATGTGTTTTAAGATTTGACACGAGGTTATGTACTGTTGGACTTGGCGTGGAGTGTAAGTAAAGAAAATGAATGATCAGTTTTTGCAGCTTTCTACGGGAAAAGTTTCTATTTTTTTTCTTGCTTGATGAGAATATTGTTAAGTTTTGTATTGTTAACGGTCATGGAAAGGATTGAATCTGGTGACGGGAAATTGAAGATGCAGATGGAATGACAGTATATAGTTGGGAAAATTCAACCTGGCTTGGGAACATAGACAATAGATGATGGCGTCATAAGCACTATAATTCTGCTCTGCTGTGTGGAAAGACCCCTGCCAAATTTCATGTCTGCAGTTGGGTATTCTCACTTTTGACACCCCATTTCTTTATTTTCCTAAACGGACTCCTTTAAATTGCTGACACTTTTGTCCCAACGTCTGAAGCGGAAATTCAAAATGGAGGATACGAAACACTGTAAAAGTAGTTGCTAATGTTGGTAGTCACTTACAGTAGGAACTTCCAAGATAGAATGTAAAGTGAAGAAGTGAAGTTAGTTTTGTTATGCTTTTTTTAACAGACACAGTTGAAGTTATTTGCATATGTATTTTTGAACCAGATTCATCAGAAATCCTTGTTCCTCTAACAACCTTATCCATGAAGGTTCCATTTCCGTCACTAATCCGTATGTCCTCTTCAAATTTCCAGCATAATAAGTTGCTCCAGATACCTCAGATGCAAAATTTCCGTTTCTCATCTCACACATCTCTGCATTCCACATTCTGATATTGTCTTCGTCAAACCTTTCCATCTTGTGGACTTGTCAACTAAATTCACTGAATATGATGGCTGGCTGGTGATCAGTGAAACTACTATTTATGTATTCTATTTTGTTGGACCTCAGCCTCAGAAGCCTGAAGTGTCATGAGAAAATTCAACAATGGCGGACTCGGAATGTGTGAGGGATTTTAAAATTGATCTATCTTGAAGTATCTACTTTCTCCTGAATGTGTTTGCGCAAAGTCATTGTTGGATTCACCCTTAGTTTCATTCAATGCTTTATTTCCATATCCACTTGTTTTTTCCATTAATGAACAAGATTTTTTCGCCTTCCTCTGTATGTCAGAATTTATGTGGTTGTAAAGATGTTTAACTGATTACTAAATATTGTAAGCCTTTAGAGCTTCCCTATTAATGGGTAAAATTTCAAGTGCATTTATCAATTCAATGATGATCTCTTCTTTGACATTATCACTAGTAACCACTTTTTCTTTGCAAGAATCTTCAAGCCATTCGTCAAGAGAACTTAATCCACCTATACAAATGAAATGCTTCAAACAATCACCTTGCTCGAAAGCAGCTATCACTGGGGAAATCTTTATCCACTCTAATTTATCCTCGAAACTTGGTTGTATATTGCCGCATAAGAAACACATGTTCTTCCACTCTGGGAAGGTTATCCATAAACCTTTTGTCTCAATTATTCTAGGCACATATTCTGGCTTTGTACTATTTTCATGCGTATGAGGTTTTGCAATACTATTTTCTAGCTTAAGGGAGGATATATGATGGTTACTAACTTACTAGTGACTACCTGAGTCTTGCTCTGACCAGGTCTACTTCTTTCCCTTGCCACAAGATTGATGACTTGACTCAGATGATTGACCACCTGATTGTCTACATGATGACATGTCTTCTTGATACCAATCTTTATTACTTCTGCAAATCATGGAAAAATAGAGTATTTGAATCTAAATTATTCTTCAACATAAAAAATTTACTATTTACGTGCTTTTCAGTAGCTAGATAATGTGTCTATTTCTCGATTTGTAGCTAATTGAGGCTACTTTATTTTTAAAAAAGGTCAGGCTAATTTTTTTTGAGGAATTGTAAGAAACTACAACATAAAATTTCAGATTCAATCCTAGCCGAATGGTCTCTATTCAATGTTATTTTCTATGATTTTATTTTCTTGGAAACCCACCAAAATTAAAGGTCTGCCAGTTTCAATTTGTCGAAAGAAAAGGCACCATTGTTATCTACCAAAGTTATGGTATTTGTGAATCTTCAAATTGGTCTCACGAATAATGACACGATCAAAGAACCATATAGAGTCTCATGTGAAGAGTTTCAGGATGACTCCAAAATCTTGGGTTTTAGATGACTTTTGACAATTGATGAATGATATTTTAAAGATTTCTAAGAGTGATTGATTGTGTAAAGCTCTTTTTGGAAAATTGTATTCATATTTTGAAAATTTATGTTTCAGATCATTCTTCTTAACTCCTCTTCAAGATGACCTAGCATCATGAGTTTCCAAGAAAAAGCCCAGTCCAATAACTTTTGTTTTATTGATATTATATGTCAAGGTTCCCTGACTCAATAGATTGTGAAAATGCAATCCATCTTTATTAGATTTTAAGTTTGTGGATGACTGTCTTCCAAGATTGGCTTAGAACCCATCTACCATGTTTGCCGAGATTAATGGTGTGCGTTTCAATTTCCACAACTTCTCTTATGTTTCATTTTGATTTATAATCTATGTTAGAAATAATCTTAGCATCTTTGGTGGCATTCAAATGTTTTGCCAAGACAAATGTATTAACAACATTGTATTGTAGATTTTCACATCCATCCCTTTATCTGGTTTGGATTGATCAACCTGGTTTGCCAATGCATGGGTGCCCACATGAAAATGGAACTTAAATTTCTTAGATTTATAACAATGGAATGATGCTAATTTTGATAATTTTCTATGTTGTTCATTAGAGACACACGCGCACCCACGCACATGCCTTTATCCACACCCACGCAGCCCACGCCGCGCATTTGCACAAAGTGCACACTTATGCAACCAAAAGTGACCAGATATATGTCCAATATTTTTTAGTACATGAAACATAGAATTAGGCAACTTCAATTGTCTAGGAGACTTGCAGTAGTAAAGCAAAAAATGGTGCTCTTTTATACTTTCAAGGATGTTTGTGCCCCGAACCATAAATGTTATACTCAAACATAGAATTTGACAATGATAACACATAATAAAAATTGTAAAACACCGGCAAAACTGACCAATAATAGGTTAATTATGGATCTTTTGCAACACAAAATTTTTCTTTGCGTCAACAAAAAACTCGTGCTTTGGGTAAATTTGTGGGTTGAAACATGTCTTGTTATTGGTCCTCTGAGCAGGTGTATTCATTTTAACAGGTCTTGGTGATTGCACTTTGGGACTGAACTCGAGCTTCCCCTCCGACCCCATGCCCAGAAATTTCATGCCTTTCCAAATGACGAAAGGGGCGATGAACCTGCAAAAAGGTTAAATTAAGGAAAGAGAATCAAGAGTGAGCACTAAAGAAAATTACCTGAGCACTGTCACATCCAAGGCATGTTTAATGGCAAGCTCTAGGCATCTAATTTCTGAACATCCCAAAGCTGCCTCAAACCTAAGCACATGCAATTGTGGAAAGAGTAAAGAAGAAGAAGATGTTCGAGGTGGAGTGGTGAAATAGATTGAGAGGCATTCACAAGATGCAGAAGCAGTGTGTCGTTAATGGACCGGTGATGGGAAAAAGTGATGTGATTTTTAAAGGTGAGGAAGTGTAAAATGGATCTCAAACTCTTTATGAAACGCTTCTCCTCTAGCCCATCTGTGCTCATGATGTCGTTACCCTAAATAAATTTGAAGATGTATTTTTCATAAATTCCTTTTGGGTAGTTGTCGGACATGGTTTTTAGAATGTACTCATACTTTTGGGATCCTTGGTGACCACAAAAAACAATTTTTCCATCCATGGAGGCTTAAAATGTAGTGTGCGATGCAGAAAAGAGGGCGAGAAAAAGGAGGAGAAGAAGTGTCCAAGTGATGTAAAGAAGAAAAACAAACCAAGAAATAAAGAAATCGTGCATTTTACTAGCAACTACAAGTAATGATAGAAATTGATGACGAGTTGGACAACCACAAGCTTCAATTGTTAAAACCCCTTTACTCTATTATTCCCAGATCATTTGCTCAAAACACCCGCAGACTGAATCATAATAGATTGATTATGGATCTTTTGAAACACAATATTTTTCTTTGCATTAACCAAAAATTCATGTTTTATGCAAATTTGTGGGTTGAAACATGTCTTGTTAATGGTGATGCTAGCTCTATCGTCAATATTATTTATGAAATTTGTTTTGTCCACCTTGTTTGTCTTTACTTGTCAAAACTTTTCAACATTACATGGTGCTTTATTGTATTTCAAAGCAAAGCAGCGAAGGAATTGAAAGCATTGCAGAATTGTTATTGCAAGATGGATGACAAAAGCAAAAAAAGCCATGTTCAGGTCAAAATTGAAAGAATCTGCACAGAAGCGAGAGAAGCGGATTGATTCTCCTCTTGTAAGGTAAAGAATCGATGTCTAAGTTATTTTTCTGAAGTTTATTTGAAAGCTTTTTTTAATCAGGGTTTGATATTTTGTGTAAACGGTCGAATACAACCTTAGTAATCCTTCTGGTGGTTGCAGGTATAATGAGCTCGATCAAGCAGTGTGTAGGGTCTGCAATGTTGTTATAAAATCGGAGTCCCTCTGGCCTGTTCACCTGGCTTCACGAAAACACAAAGAGGTAAGCGCCGAATACGTGAAATTTATTTATTTTCTGAGAAAATGAAACAAGAAAATTCAAACCTTAGAATCAAAGTAAATTTATCAATTTCCACAGATGACCAAATAGGTCAATGGGACTGTAAAATATCGCGTAGTTTAGATTAGAGAAAATGAGTGTTTAACACGTCTCCTCAATGAACTAAAAAGAAAACAAAAAGACAGAAAATTGTCCACTAATAATTTGTGAACACGAAAAAGTAGTTAATTAGAAGATTACTAATTTACAACACAATGTTCATCATTCACTAGTGGAATCGGAAGCATCAGTTGCACTACGAATTTGAGGAATGTTTCCTAAGTCATAGCAATGCCGTTAAGAGAATGGCTTGGGCTAAGGGAAGCCAATCATGCTATCCACGCAGGTTGGAAATTCTGTTTCCCCAACATCTATGCAGGGTTAACATAGTGAGGGGACAACATCTAAGGAGGGCAATAAAGCATGGTGCTAGGGAGGATCAAAACATGTGATCAAGGATAAAAAACAATGGTGTCACATCTTTGCAGCACGGCTTCGGCCAAAGAACCAATGGCATCTTTGGCCACTGTGAAATTGCCAGTGCAAGATGGGCACTGTCCATTACAAAATGGTCATGGCTAATTTGGCTTTGCCAGATAATCCTAAGAGGAAGCGAGGTACTTCCCCATTAGAGGAGCCGTCGACCTTAAAGTTTTGGGTACTTTCTAGTAATATTCATCCAATTGGGTGGTTTTAAGGACCGCCTGCTTCTCTTCTAATGGTGGGAGTGGAGTTCCAATGTTGGTTTTTTACTTTAGAAAATTAACAGCTTGTTGATGCGAAAGTAAAGCTAAAAGTAAACTACACACACTGTTTTTATTTGTTAAGGGTACATAGGACATCACTGGGCCCAGACTAACTGGGGACACATAGTCCCAATCCCAAGGCAGATGCTGCATTAGCACAGCTGAAATTAGCGTCTGCTCTTGGGCATCCTCAGTGCTGTAGGCTGGTCTCCTGCATACGAGTGTATCACATTTACCATTATGCCACAGCCATTTGGACTATGCATGCTGTATTTTAGACTATGAATAATCAAATAACAAAAAATGAAAATTGTGTAGAACTTTATTTTCTTTGTAAATAATCAGCTCAATGATCTTCTAGTTTTGGCATTATAAGTGATCGTTTGAACTCATAAAAAATTGTATTTTCATTAATTTTATCAAAGGTTGCATTAGGTCAAAGGTAAGGTGGTCTCTAGGATGGTGCAAGCCCCCAAACTTGGGTACATACATGCACAAAAACTTATCTCTTAACTAAAATTGGAAACATCAGAAAACAATTTTACCAATGATAATGAAAATTATAGAAAATTCAAAATAATGGTTTGTGAACCTTGAGCAATGATTTGAATTTATGGCATGTATAAATTGTTAGATAATTGAGCCTTAAATTTGGGACCGTCTCCCTTAATTAAACAAAATATTTACACTAGGATACAAAACCTGCCAATAGATTCTATGACAAAATGTTCTGGTACCACAGTCATGCCCATACAAGGCTTAAAAACCAGGTACTAACCAACCAACTTATGGGCTCAAAGCTATTTGTATCAAAATCCTCCTTGCAGATATCAGCATCACCAACTACAGGATAAAAAGCACTTGATACTCCAATCTATAAGTACTTTTCTCTTTTCTAGGAGAAAAAAGTTATCTGCCACTTGAGCTGCATGGTGGTCAGAAAATACTTTGCATAATTGTTAAATGAGAACCGTTAATGAGCTTGCAACTACCTCTGTTTCAGCTCAATTGAGTCTTGATCCTGCAACAAGTTACATGTCTATCCAAAAAGTCTAGCACCCAAAGCTTTATCAAAATTCAATTATAGAACCTGGCAAATCACGGATTAAAAGGCACAACTTTGTGGAGATTTTGATGTTAAAATTGCTGATTTGTAGATTATGACTCTTCCCAAGAAGTTTATCATTACAAGAGCATTCCTTCAAATGAATCAAATCTATGCTATCTCTGTGAGCTCAACTTCCTTTAAAATGCGGGCAGACAGCTAGAAATATATGCCACTGGGATTTTGTAGCCGTGTATAGAGGAACCTCCTGTGTAAGCTGAAATGGAGGAAACTTTTACGAACTGATATGGTTCAAATATACAAGAAATAGAATCATATCAGCTGGTATCAAACCCTGATGATCAGGCCTTTCCAGGTCTGAAATTATTTGCATGTTTTCAACTTTTTGGTCATGCAACCATTAATATACTCCTTGTATATACCAGGTTCGCTACCTAAAGATCAGGCCTGCCCATATCTGAAATTATCTGTATGTTTCCAAATATCAGATGACCTGCCCTTTGATGTACTTTTTACGTATATCTGACACATAATCTCCGTTGTTCACCCCATAATACAACAATATGCATTTGGCACCTCAGATGTCTGACTTTAGAATTCTGCTGTCAAATTGATTGCCAATTTTTGTAATCAAATCTTTGATTACCAATTTTCTGCAGTATTGTTTTCTGCTGCCCAATGTTGAGTTTCTTTTCTTAAATTTACTTTCTGATTTCAGATTACTCATTTTGGCAGTCTGTGTTATCTTGCTAGAGCCAAGATAGACATCCACGTGTTTTTTTTAAATCAGATTTCAGATTCCTGATAGAGTCCTTCCTGACTGCAGGTTTCAGATTTTTAAATTGGCATTCATCAGTTGTGCATTGGGTTTCAGACTGTCTTTCCTCATGTTGGGTATTGGCTCTGACCTCCAGCCTCATACATGTATCATGTATTTGGCACCCAAACCTCTTGATGGCTGTATGCCTGATTTGATTTTTGCTGTAAATTCTCTGCTGTAAAAGTTCTGTTATTAATCATTGTGGTCAATTATCTAATTTCAATTGCTGATTCTGTTTTGGGTTTCAACAATTGCTTTTTGTTCATACATGCACAGCTAAGCAACAGTTCATGTCATTATCGGACCTAGTTGTGGCAGATCCAGTTTTCTGCTCTTGTCTTCACATGCTGCTCTTAAACTAAGATTTATGCTCATAGCTTTGTTCTTGTAACAAGAGCATTGATAGTTCCCAGATATTCTGTGTTGAGCTTCATTTCCCATAGATTTGGTCCCTCATATTTTATAAATAGTCCAACAAGTCTCCTGGTGTCCCAAGCTCAACTCAGAATCACAATTTGACATGGTTCCTCACTTGTGAATTACACAACTGGCAGCAACAACAAGAGACATTTAAAGTTTAAACTCCAACTTATGCAGCATATGACGAGCATGTTCCAGGTATCGATCAAACCTCACACAAAATCAGACAACATCTCAATAATGGTTCTGCCTAGCAATTTGGCTTCATCTACATAGCCAAGCTTCTCGCCTTCACTTCCTATAGTCATCAAGGAAATTGACGATTCTCCTTCACCAACATCTCTATAGGGTCCTCACAATGCTAACCACAAGGCACCGTGCAATCCTCAGATGGTTGTCCACACAACCCACGGTGCAGATATTCTTCTGGACACTACAACTCTTCTATAACAGGTTCCAGTTGTGAGCAAGTCTCTTGACCATCACCTCACTGCCCTACTGCCTTTTTCAGTGATTGCATCCATAGGAAAAGGCGACCTGCACCACGTTGAGCTTGTTCCTATCTCTTTAATTACACTCCACTCTTCTTTAATGGACCAATTTGAAATTCAACAAACTAAGGATTAACTCCCTATTTTTGATTCCCTTTCTAAGTTCTTAGCAACAACTGATCTTCTCCTCGTGCTTCATTGCCACCTAAACGTTCTACACTTAAGCAAGAAGGACACCCACTTGGTTCGTTTCTGGCAACCCCTATGCTTGAGTTCCATGCCCTGGATCCAACCCTCTCCTCACTACAAGGATATCTCCTCAATTTGAGGATCTTCTCCCTTGCAGCTCCTCAGTTTTTGGAGTTTGGATATATATTTTTGGCTTTAGATAAAGCATTTCAATCTCCAAGATATTTGCTTCCCAAATATTTTAGAGTCTTCTCATTCAATATTTAGATTATATCTGTCGGGGCCTTTATCATCATTGTTTTTGGTCTTCATGCATCTCATAACCAACTGGATTCCATTATCTCCTAGCTCATCTTTGCAGTTACAAGGTGGTTCTGATCTATTTGGAGAAATTGGGGACAATTTCCTTTAAGCAAGGAGGAAATGATGAGGACATCTATTATAGTTAGTAATTTAGCTACTGTTATTTACCATATCTATATACAAGTAGTTGGATATAAATAAATCAAAAAGTAGGTGGACAGCTTTAAAAGTAGATAGAAACAGATCAGAAGTAGTTGACAGCTGGAACAGCTAGAAAAGTTAGGTAGAGAGATAGAAACATTAAATGCCATTGTAAGATTTTTAGCCTATATAGTATATACACAGTCTCTTATTTAAATATATATACAGGCTAGTCCTATTAAAATATATACTCAGAAATATACAGCATTATGTGGGGATGCGTCCCTAGATTTTGATGATGTCCCAGACATCTCAAACGTAATGGGGACTTGGAAATTTGAAAGGAACGTCTCCAAAATATTTTTAACTTCCATTTTTTTTCTGACACTTTACTTTTAAAAAACTGTTATTTATACCAAAAACATTGAATCCTAATCCAGAAAGTACCCCTACAAATTATTAAATAATGTTTTAATCCCTAAATTTCATTAAATAAAGTTAAAAAATTTAAATAGTAGTTTATCTATATTATTTTAAAATCTGTCCCCTCGCCATCCCTAAAATCTGGGAATTTTTACCGTCCTGAAAACTCTGTCCCCTCATCCACCTGTTCCCTGAGACTCAGGTATATATGAAAATATGTCTGAATTGAAAACATATTAATGGCATTGGCAGGGAGGAAGTAGAAAAACATTGAGGAATCTGGTGCTACACCTGTCTATTGCATTTACTATAAAGTCACATAGGCCAAAACAACAGGCACAAACTATACTGATCCAGGAGTGGTTGCAGATCAGGAGACCACAATATGGATAGGCATTCCATTCAGATGTCAAAAACACAACTTTATGCATATCCTTTAGTTGCTGCTTTTTAAGAGACCACATTTCCTTGAGGCATTTTGTTGAAACATCTGCTTGCCTACATACTTCCTCATTTTAACATGTTGTTTGGAGAAATGCTGAATTCATTTATGTATTTTCTGCTGCTAAAGCTCTAAATGTGTCTCCTATAAGGTTCCACATGTACATGTCTATGCAGCCATAACGATAACATCAGACAAGAATGCACTTTCAATTACTTTTTATGGAGCTCCATGTCCTGTTATAAAGCACCCACTTTGGCATGTGCTGGGAGAACAAGCAAAGTTTGCTGAGATCCGCTTTTCACCATATCAAGAAAGAGCTAACAAATTGCATATGAATTCTGCCAAGGGAAAAATGTTGAGATATTGACAGGATGTTGGAATTCCATCTGGAGTGTGATTTGAAGCCACAAAGATATTGACAATAATTAGAAACAGTAATATTAGAACAAGCGCAAAGAACAGAGGAACAACTTTTTGTCTTTATCCCTCGTAAAAAACAACAAGGCATAGAACAACAGAGATAATATGTACTTGAATACCATGTAAATTTGGTCTGTTAAAATCTTCACTCTATGAAACAAAGTCTGGTGGAGATTGATATATCAATGTTGCATCTTTCACAAATATTCAAGTTTTAGGAGGGACACCCAAGAATGGTCCGACTGCTCCAAGAATATAACCTGTTCCAAAGTTCCAGGTTTGGCACAAGTTGGGTGGATGTTGGCAAAGGTTGATGCATCTGACTTTACAACTACTTATTGCCTTCACTAAGAAGTCTTTAAGGCTTTATTAACAAGTCCATTTTGTGCATGCCCAACAAAGATTGCAGTCCATGAAAATGCGTGTTACTGTGGTATTTTGGCAAATGATTCTTGTTACGTCTGAATACCGCCACATTTGGCATACCGCATACATGGCAGTCTTAACCCACATGAGACAAAAAGGTCATCATTCAATTGATTTTTGATAGATTTCTCAATAATTTCAAATCTTCAAGATTAGCACAAGCTGGGACTGTATTTTGAAAAGGTCGAAAATATGACAAATACATTTGCTAAAAAGTCCATATTCATAAGCAAGCCCAATTTGTACTTTACCAAGGAATGGTTGATGTTCATGAAAAGACTTAAAAGCTTTGTCAAGAACACCTTGTGCACATCATGCAAATATCACAATCCAAGAGAACCTCATTTCGTTGTGGTATTTTTCCAGAACATGGAAATGCGTAGAGAACGAATTTGCTCCAAGCTTTATCGGGATAGACAAGAAATTGTGTTAGATCCCTTCAATGAAACGAAAGAGAGGAAAGTATGTTGGAAAGCCATCTCAGGAAATTTGAGGACTATAGAGTGAGAGGAGCTAAAATTAAAGGACACAGACATTAGATAACAAGGATCTGCCTTAAAAATTTTGCTATTATTTTTATATACAAATCAGAAAGAACCTTAGTCCTCTATGACTCACAAGTGAATCTAAAGGACGATGAACACCGAATATGATAATTCTTCCGTTAACATTTCAAAAGATCCTTAACTCTACAAGCATTGATCCTTTTATCAGTATGTCCATTGATCTCATAAAGCAGATTAGGATTTGTCTATCTATGGAGTTATGGTTGGATGAGTTTGTGGCAGCCACAAAATAATTGAAAAATGAGAAGTCTCCAAGGAGTTTGGTTTATCTACATATGGCTGTCTAATTTAGGTGTATACATTTGTTGACTTCAATAATAATAATAATAATAATAATAATAATAATCAATCACAATTCAACCATGCAAGCTTCATGGTAAAATTTCGAAAATGATTTATGTTTTAGTTTTTCTATTTTGAAAAATGTTTGCAAGAAGTACATTGCACCAAACATGCCCGATCAGAAGGGACATACCCTCATTTGGTCGGATGTCCTACTCATGCTTGATAGTAATGGTACCAAAATTGTTTAATAAATTAATAGGCAAGGATTTCATTAAATTTTAATTGGGAAAATGGGAAATGAACCAATTTTTTTGAAAATGCAATGTTTTAATTAAAAAACAATGCTACGATTTTTTAAAAAATCAGATAAAAATGGGATAGTTCCAACATCCTGATTAATTAGAAAATGTGCAATTAGTTGGAGATTATGGTAGCACTGATTGACACTTCCCCAAGGATGTCCCATACTAGTGTATCTAGTTTGAGTATGTATGCATTTTCCTTGATTACAGGCACTAATGCAATTATACATCTAACAAGAGACATGCAATGATCTGAAATTGCACCAGCTCTGCCAATTACAATTAATCGTACCAGACATACCTGAGTCAGATTGGAGGTACCATGATATGGTTGGATGCCACACCATGCTTCACGGTAACAAGCTTAACTGGGAAAGTGCAAAAAGAACCAAGATTTAGAGAACTCAACGTTTTTAAAAAAAAAGCCGATTTAAAAAAGATTCAGATAAAATTGGGATTATGCCAAAATCATGATCAATCAGAAGATTTGTGATTAGTTGGAGATTTTGTTAACACTGCTTGTTACTTCTCCAATGATGTATGCATATCAGTCCTGATTACAACTATACTTATAACAAGAGATACAAACAAATTGGAAATTGCAGCAGATATGAGGATTACAATTCACCAACATGGATCTTTTATACATTTATGTGCTGAAATCTAATTACTACTGCTGTACAGTCAGAAACTATGTTGAAATGTTGTGGGAGATTTAGTCATAGCCTGCATTGATTACCAAACATTCATTACAACAAAGGGAACGTTCAAAAACAGGAAGAAGAAACAGATTACAGCATACACATGTCAATTGGAACAAGAGGTGCTGTGGAGAAATTCGACGTGGAAAACTGCAGCATGGAAATAGGTCACAAATGGCGCAAACAGACCATTATGGTCTGATGTATAAGACTCCAACTCATTCTCCTTCCCTTTGCTATACAAACAATTCCCTCAACCTCCTATGTTGTGAAAATGGCCAACAACTGCCCATGAAGAGCTGAGAGGATATGTTGTTAATGTCTTTTGGTGTTGGTTGAGGTCCTGACCTTTTACACCCTTCCAAGGTTTTCTTTTCCCATTTCCGAGAAAATGCGAACAATCCTTGCAAACAGTCCTTGCAAACAGAAACATTATTAGTTATCCTTACGAATCACATCCTGCCATTTTGCTTGCTTAAGATGATTAATTTCAGCAACAACAATTAATGATTTTATATGCATGGTTTGCTATACAGGTTGGAAAATTCAACTATGATTGCTTGTTTGTAGGTGCAACTGGCAGTTCATAATGTTCTGTTTTATTGTTACCATATGTCAGTTTGGTATGTAGTTACTACCTCTCGTTTCACCAAAAAGCTGAGATGTCTAGCTTCTTTATTGTTTTCTTTTGTTAAGGGTAGCTTTGAACATCACCAGGCCCAGACCAGTTCTGGGAGGATCAGGGCATGACATTACACGCGCATATAATGTGGTGATTCTGAACTTGGGTCACTCATTACAAATGCGCCCTTTTTACCATTACACCACAACCCTTTGGACATTGAACTTCTTTATTGCTATTCAATTTGATCTTTCTAAATTTTATATGTCATGCACACTAGTTCTTTTTTCATCTCCATGTAATTCAATAGGTCTGGGTAAGCCCTTCTCCAAGTAATTCAACTACAGTGGCAGCTAAAATTTGCTATCTTATAAACTGAATTTATGGCCACTTGGATACTAAAATCTTCGTTTTTGCTTTGCATGATCCTAAAACAGCTTCAATTATGTTCGAAAGATGATGCAATGCCTGCTACCTCCATCCTACCAACAAATCCTTGAGAAGCAAAATACTTCAATCTACTAAGCACTTTCATGGCTCAATTATCGAAAATATTTGATATGCATGAAGAGTACTTGAATTTAAACATCAATCTGTTTAATGCAATGAAAAGATGTTTGTCATGAAATAGCACGAGATCGCTGATTTAACACTGCAGATGTTAGTGTTTGTTGGTTAAACATTTTTATGAGATTTGTTTTACTAGAGATTGGGTTTCTAATATATAGAAAAGGCTCATTAAATGGAGTTTCATTTTAATTAGATATAAAAGGAGATCGTACTTAACCAGTAAGGTTGTGAACATTCCACCTTCATGTGCAGGTGAGCTGATTGAACGTATTGTACACATTGCAGGCTGTGGAAGATATTAAGGCCCGTGCTGCAAAATCTAAAACTGTCAATAATTCAAATCCCACAAAAATTGATGTTGCCGATATTGAGACTCATCCATCATCCTCTTTTCCTGCCCAGACTCGGCCAGCATCAACTCTTCCTACCAATTTTTTTGATCAATCTGATGCCAAACGTCAAACTCGAGGTAAAAACAACTTGTTTCTTCAACGTTTTCCATGATTCTACTTGTACAGTATGACATATGCAGCAGTTCTTACATAACATGATTCAATTTTCAAAGCATGGGCCAGAACCATAGCCAAGTCTATCTATAATGCTTCATAGTACTGTGATACATTGGGTGCCCACTACTCACAACCCCTATATGTATGGTAGTATGTCCAGACATGTATAGCTGCAACAAATTTAATCGGAGGTGATTTGCATTTTGTAGCGAATGAAAATTGTGCCTGAACTGCATTTTTTTATTTCATAATATCTACTGGTAATCGATCCTGCTTGGTTCATATGAGGAAAGTTCAGCCCTCATTTGTGTTGCGAGTGCATCTCAATATTTTTTGGATTTATTCATATTAGGACATATAAATTGAATGATACACTATTAGTCTTAACAGTTCCTTCTTAATCTGTTTTTTACATTACCGGCTTAGTGGTGCCAAAAATTAATGTGCAAACTCAAAAAAGGAGTCTCTACTGCATACTTGTCCAGAATGTGTTCAATGTGCATGTTTTTTCTAGGAAATTAAAACACACGTCTTCAGAACAGAATTTTGTGCCTCGGCTTTGATTGGCAATGCTAGATTTATCACAAGGTTGTTCAAAGGGTGGAAACATAAGAGCTACAAGTTTGAACAATATATAAGGTGAATGAAAAAAACATCTCTTGTTAAACAAGGGAGCTCATACACCAAATAGGTGTCTTGCTTGATGGTGACTGAAAAAAACTACACTTATCTTTAATAGAAAAAATGTAAATTTAGTCCCACAGGAGTAAAATCACCAAAAGAATATCAAAACTAAAACTGAAGAACAAAGAAGGAATCTAGAATGCATCTCTCTAATCTGTCAGGATTTTTGATTATTTTAAATAAATATTACAGATTCATTATTCACACATTGCATACACATCACAATACCTGTGTGCAGTGCATGATCACTCTTCAATTCTTTGCTCACCTGGCAGTATCATCTTTGGGATAGTTACTCATCCCTTTAAATACATTAATTTATGAGTTATACCCAAGCAGAGATTGACTTTCGCTAGTGGCTTTCACTTACATACCCGATGCAAGGAACACTTGTCAAGGGTTGTTCACACTAACATACCCCCTTAAACTTGTCTAGGGTTTACATATGGACTTTACACACACTTATCAATGATACCAAAAGCATGCAACTCATGGATTACTAACATTGACATATTTTCAAGGATGTCACAAGCTGGCAAGCCATGGATTACCAGCATTGACACACTTTTGAGGATGCCACAAGCTATGCAACTCATGGATTACTAACATTTGCACACTTTCGAGGATGCCATAAGTTGGCAACTCATATAATTACTAATCAGTGATTACTTACCTTATATTGTCATTACCCTTTATGCTATCATGAGATACATGATGATAGATGACATCATATATCATCACAGACTATCATTTTGCATGACACTTGAGATGGGGGCCCAAGATGGAAAGGTGTCATTACGTTCCATCATACACTAGCATCTCACGTTACACTTGACTTGGTGGTACAAGATTGAAAGGAGTCATTACATAGCATCCTCTCCTTAGAACAATTTTCCGATTAACAACATTTCTCCCAAAAAAATTGCAATGAGTTGATACTAGAGCCAACATGATTTTGACTGTGATGCGCCTCATGAAAGAGTCAAAGGACAACTGATGATCCAAGAAAGATGCTTCACTATTGGCATCGTTGGCCATAATCATTTGCTCAACGAAGACATCCATGAAAAATTGCCACCTGCCATCAACACTATCTATTAAATTTTAGAACAAGCCGTGAATCATACATATCAGAGGCTTATTATATGAGTGAGAGAAGTAAACAAACACTCCTACAATCAAGGAACAACCTCAACAACTAAACCTCTATGTACAACCACCTTCAACCATGTGCATCTGTGACACAATCAAAATTATGCCCACACAATGCTAACAAACCATTATAGGCATCCCTTAATGACTAAAGCATAAACAATCCAAATGATTTAGTCATTACCACAACAACAATATGATAATGATTAAGTCTAGATATGAACTTAATCAAAGTGTAATCTCGTTGCTAATGCAACAAATATCACCAAGTGACCAAATGGTAACCAATACATTTTGTTGGAGTACATGGGTAATTAGCCACTACAACTACTGGGTAAAATAGGAAGTGGTGCTGAGTATCGAGTTCAATGGTTTACTTTGTTGTATATTGAAGTTTTATTTCAACTTGAATGTTTCATGATTCACTTGTTTGATGTTAAGAGTGATCAATTCCATCACAATCTATATTATCATAATATATCCAATACTAAAACAACATAGATCCATGCACAACCTGTCTTGCAATAGCTTGCAGCCACGCAAACCTCCTCATTCCTCTTGTTGAACTTGGGCTCCTCACACTTGTGGCATCTTGTGGCATCACGTAGCACAAACACAACCCTTTGTTGCATACCGCACTACTCTCTCTTGCCTTGCAACCCGCCCAACACTTGCTGCACCTGCTAAGTGTGGCGATACTTTGATGCATTGTCCTGCGTAGTCCCATGCGTGCTGCACACTTAGTTCACAACCCTTGTAGATCTCACAACTTTTAGTCTTTTGCCAACTCTTTATTTTTGGAAGTAGGGTAAATATGAGGGTTTTGAAAGGACCCACATCCTTGTACATAAAAGATGGTTAAAGAGAGGATCCAAAACCAAGAAACAAAGAAGGGAACCAACACTAGGAACCTAAAAGAAGCAACAAAGAGACCCACCTCTAAAACAAAGGAGAAAAGAGAAAAGAACAACAAGTGAGAACAAGGAGAAGTTGTTGTAATCACAGTTGCAACAAGCGAAACAAAATCACAAAGAAAGAGAAGAGGCATCCCAAGTCGCAGCTGCAAGAAGAAGAATATGCATCAAAAGGGGACAACAAGGAGGGAGAGAGGAGATGCAGCCAAAAAACCAACTGCAAGATAAAGAAGTGGAAGTGACAGAAGAGGCATCCACAAGTGAAGCTGAAGAAGGAGAGGAAAGACAAAGGATAATTAGAGATCAGTGCTTACCATTTTTTTCCCTTCTTCGAATGCACTATCTGCCAATTTCAAGTGAATGATCCTTTGAACCAAGTGGATTTGATTCAGAAAAATTCAAGGGGGTGTAGATCTGTAACTCCTTATCCAGAGGATGGGGATCATCCTTATCCAAGTCAGAGTGATCAGATTCATGAGGTTGCTTGATCCCTGGAGTAGGTCTCTCCAAAGAGGGAGGGTGAACCAATGGCTGTCCCACCTCAGTATATTCAACAGTCGACAGATTGAGCAACGACCGATGGAGCTGTATCTCAAGCTTCTTGAACTTCAAAGTTCAAAGTCAGAGTCATCCTCAAGATCTGGAGGGCTCCATCATTTTGGGAATGAATCTTTTTTCTTTGGAGCTTGGGCTTTCTTATGAGGGTAGACAACCTGGAGGTGCCCCAAAGTCCTACAATTCCTGACATCTGAAAGCCGTGTTTTCATAGTCAAGAGTTTAGATGTGAGTCACATCTCCCATCTTGAGAGTCATTTTATCCGAGCAATCCTTTATTGAGATCCACTTCTACACAAATCTTGACAAAAGTAAGAAGGCCACTCTGTACTCTCTTGTTATCTTATTTGATGAACCTCCCTAGAATATTGCCGATATCCTCCACAAAAATGAAAAAGTGAAGGGGAAGATTAGGCAATCTCACCCAAACAGGAACACGTGAGATGGAGAAGGAACTCAGATCAAACTGTGGAAACCATGGGGTAGTGAAAAGACCCGTCGATCCCTAGAACCGAGGACCCCTCATCAATAGCCCTTTGATAATCCTCATGATCATGGAAGTAAACTATGAAAAAGCCTCGAGCACATAAGAAGTATTCACAATTTTCTGTCCACGAGGAATGAATCCACTGGATCAGAGCATTTGTCGATGGCCAAACACCATTAAATCTGCAAATGAGGGCCTTAGTTTCCAAGCTTTTGTCTAAAGGCCAAAGCTTCTTCATTGTTTATCTCCAAAGTAGGGGATTTAGATGTTTGTTCCAAAATGTAGGTGGGTGGAGGAGGATCTAATGTTGCTGCTGTGGAAGTGGCATTTTTAAATAGTGCCTCTTTAAAAGGTGTAGGGTTTCATGCTTTGGCTCCACCCATTAAAAGACCAAACATGTAAAATGTGGAATCCTGTCCAATCCCGTAAGAGATGATAAGGGATTTGTCCTTCACATATTTTTCAGCAAAAACTAGGTCTATGAGACCAACCATGTAGTTTAATTTCTGGGAAAGAACTGAGCAAAGGTCCTTTCCTAAAGTAAGTCGTGGGAGCTAAATGTAGAGGGTGTATCCATACAAAGTTCGAATGAATACCTAGAAAGTGTGCATGACTGCACTCACCATCTCTATTAGCATAAAATCATTAGTTTTTACTTATATTGAATCTATAAGTATTTAAGTTTTTTACTTTGTTTTTACTTTTCTTTTTAGATTAGGGTAAACTGAGGGTGTTAAAAGGACCCACATCCTTGTACATTTGAGGATTTTTTTTTTAGAGGATCCACAATTGGGTACAATGAAGGGGACCACCTTTAGGAACCCAATTGAAGCAACCGTGAAACCATATTGAAGATGCAGTGATCAGCGACATCGACTGCAGCGAGTGAAGCAACAACTAGCGACGATAACGAGTGAAGCAGCACCAAAAAAACCACCGACAACCTGGCGTAATGACACTTGTGCCTTGTTTGTGCATGCCAAACGGTTTTGCAGACCTACGTAGGATTTCTACACTGCTTTTTTGCTTATCACCATGTCATTATGCCAGGTTGCACACTCATGCCCTCGCATTGTTAGAGTGTTTCATCAGTATGCCGCACATTGGAAACACAACTAGTACTTGGCTAGGGAAGATGAAGCATCTTGCAACCATTGTCAGTTGTAACTGTCTCATCTATAATTGTAGATTGTGTGTATATGTATACGTTCAACCCTTAGCATAATGAATATTCAAATACTTCACTCTCAGGCCAAGTAGTAAGAATACTTGCATGCTCGGTGTATCATGTAATTCCCACACTTCTTTTTATTCTCTCCAATCAAGGCAAATCAGCCTAGAAGCATTCCCCTATTGATCATAAGAGCTTGTACTCAGCCTCACTGCATCATTGTACACATTTGTCCTTTTTCTATTCTTCCATTGAATAGGTCTACATGTCTTTCAATTTCAAACATGTTGATAGACTAGTTTGCTTAATCTCTTTGGCGCTTTCTACAATACATTATTTTCCTCCAAGTGTGTTAGTGTTCATTGCACAACCAGTTTTGGGCAACCACACGTGGATCATTGGTATCAGATCATAGCTCTTTCTTATGTCTGTATGCATGCAGTGCACATATGTGAACGAAGAACAAGCAAGTCGGTTTTGTTTCAAACTGCCCGAAATAGATCATGTAGCATAAGCAAGATCGGTGACGCCCAAAAGCAACATAAGGCAATCCCCCACATTTAAAATCTCATTAAGAATGCCCTAGAAGCACAATGCACCGAAATCTTTAGCCAATTTTGCATGAGTTGATGGTTCATCTCAACCTAACAAGCACACCCTCTTTCTCTCTGTTGTCTCATCAGTCGTTTTAACATTAGATCCCTTTCAAGGTCCAAGTGAATCTCAACATGCCTAGTCTTTGAAGGTGAGATTGACTGCCACTACAATGGATAAGTGGATTCACCAACTTAAGGCCTACTTCTCTAGTGAACCATCTTCAATGAAAAAAAGATGGCACCATTTTAGTGGCCTATTAGTGCTCAAGATGTCCATTGCATTGTCCCACAACATTTAGAGCATAGGGCAATAAAGCCTTCAAGCCCATCTGTAATTGCGAGGACTTTGTCAGTGTTCTGCAGAAGGAGAATTCTACCCCCCTTCAAACACTATAAGGATGAGTACATGAAGTTCTATCAATTGTGACAACATACACAGAATTCAGTGGAAGACTATACCAAGTTTCGATGACTACATTACATGTTTACATGAAGACCTCACAGATCAACATAAGGTGTTGAAGTACATCAACAAACTATCACCTTCTACTCAGTACAAAAATGGAGCTCTTGACTTCCAACTCTCAGGGGTAAGCATATTGCAACACCTGCACAAAGCTAGAAGCCATGACAAAGATGAAGCAACATTTCACCTCTTCATCCAGTTGCCAAGTGCAAGGGCCAGCACGCACGCGGAGCACAATGTTGAGCCCCCTTCCCATAGAAGTCAGAATGCATTTTGCAAGTGAGAACAGCCCAAGAAGTCCGCACATCACTAGAAGGATCCTACACAACCTATAACTTAGACAAAGGCAAGAAGAAATCAGGTGACAAATGGTGCCGCTCAACAATCGGCTTGCACACTCACATGATGATTCCGAATGTCGCATGCAGCAGTCACTATGCTTGCAGTAATCTACATAAGATCTTGCAACCACAAACGACACTAATCCAAATGGTTATTATCTAAGTACTAACATCATTGTCATTGAAGCTTCAGAGGAATGTGAGAGTCTCTTCTACAAAAAAGTTTTGTGTCACTAAGGACAACCTCTTCCATGTCATCATCGATAATGGGGGTTTTGACATGCATTTTTGTAAGACACGACTTCAATACCTTACTTCTACACATCTTCACCCATATTCACTTGGATGGTTTGATGGTATGCACTACTTTTCAGTATAAGGCCAAAGATGGATATAAGTTTTCAATCTCTTGCGAGATTGCACCAATGAAATTTTAAATCTAATCGTATTTGTCACAACTCCAACAATAATGTACTTTTCACTATAAGGTCAAGCCAATGGAGGATAGTCTCACTTGTGACATTGCACCTATTGAGGTTTGTGGCATACTTCTGGGTCAAAGATGGATTGTTTAGAGGTTCTTCAATCTCTTTGAGTCACCATCCAACAACCTAATTCACTTTGAAATGCCAAGCCACAAAATCATCTCTGCACACAAAACCTACGGTTGGAGGTATGTGACACATTCTCAACTAGAAAGATGCAACAACTTGAGAAGTTTTGTATGACAAACTACGATGCTACATATCAGGTCAAACTATAGAGATGGACTGTTTGTGTCAAAGACCAGCTCTATCAATTTTCAAGTCATCTCTAATGACCAAAGTCACTTTGGTCACTACCAAACCCAATGCCACAAAGTCATATCTCACATGCAATCATCGTCGTAGCAACAACTCCAAACAAAATTACTTGAAAGAAACACGATGAAATATTTTCAAAGCTTTGAAAGGCCTCCTAACACTATGCAATGAAGCATCTACATTGATTTGGTTCTTAGATCCCCTCTTCCAAACAACCCTCTATACCGCAAATCAATTTGGGGAATGAGAAATCCAACATGCCAAATACAAGAGCTCCTAGATTCAGGGCAAGATCATGCCTAGCTCTTTTCCATGTGGGAGTTCTGATAGTCCTTGCTCCCAAGAAAGATGGGACTTGGCACCTATGCATAGATAGACTATATCACACTCAAAAAATCACGGCGAAGAATGTGGTATCCACTTGCCATGCATTGATGACCTCTTAACCAAGCTTTGAGGCACTCAATACTTCACCAAGTTCGATTTGAAGTCAGGTTACCACTAAGTTCATAGTCCATCCTGAAGATGTTTGGAAGAACAACTTTCAAACACATGGGAAGGATTGACATCAAATGGTTGGTTATGCCTTTTGGCTTGATCAATGCTTCAACAACATTTGTGCACTTGATGGATGACATACTTCTCCTTCTCTAGACTCTTACATCATCATCTACTTGGATGAGATCCTCATCTTCAACAAGACTTGGGAGGAGCATGTGGAGCACATCACACATCTAGACACTATTGCAAGCACAAGTTGCAAGCCAACTTAACCAAGTGTTCATTTGGCAACACAGCATCATCAGTACATGGGCTACATCATCGACTGCAATGGATATTCATGTAGATCCTAGAGAAGATCAAGGTGATCAAGATTGGCCTACTCCATGCAATCTCATAAATTGAGGAGTTTTCTTGGACTTGCAAACTTCTACCACAGGTTTGTTCTTGGGTTCTCTCACATCTTCATGGCCTCTCAGCCAGATAATGCAGGCCAAAGCCAAGTTTCAATTGGACTCATGCACAACATCATGTTTTTAAGGTTCTCAAGCAATGCCTTTGCAATGTTTTTGTTCTCACAATGCCTAACATTGTACACTCCTTTGAACTTCAAATCGATGCATTTGATTACGCGTTTGGTACAGTACTCATGCAGCATGGACATTCGATTGCATACCACTCAAAGACATTCAACAACACGGTTCAAAGGTACTCCACCTATGAAAAAGAGTTGTATACTATTGTGCAAGCAGTTAAACAATGGATTCACTACATCTTGGGTAAGGAGACAATCATTCATTTTGATCATAAGCCACTTCAATTCCTACAAACAAAGCAAGCTAGATAGAATGTGTACCACATGAAGTGGATGACTTACCTTGCAATAGTTTCCATCTCGTTGATAAAGCACAAGAAGGGAAAGGATAATAAGGCCACATATTGCCTTAGCGACCACCAATTTGGTTCATGTGCTCATCATAGTGTTGGACATGTGTGCCACAACTTTGCAAAGATTAGGTATCCCTCTACTCAGCTGAAAAGGACTTCACAGATGCCTATACCTCTCTTGCACAAGGGTGAACAGATTGGGAGTTCTACTTTGGATGACAACTTCTCTTATAGGCTTGGACATCTTTGTGTCCTGATGGTGCACCTTGCACTAGAGACTCATTTGGAGGTGCACTATGCCAAGACATCAGAGCCACTTTGGCATTACAAAGATTCTGGGCCATGCATTGTAGTCACATTTCTACTGTTGCCACATATGCACACATATGGAGCACCACATCAAGTCTTGCATTCCTTGTTACATTCACAAAGCCCACGAACAAGGAAGCTAGGACTTTACACACCTCTCCTATTGGTTCCATCCAAACCATGGGAATCTATTAGCATGGATTACGTAACTAGGTTGCCTATGACAAAGCACCTACACAATGCAGTGTTTGTTGTAGTTGATAATTTTTCGAAGATGGCCATCACTGTTTCTTGCGAGAAAGGCATTGACGCAATTAGCATTGCTCGCGCTTTCTTCACCCATGTTTGGGTTCACTTTGGACTCCCAACATCCATCATATATGATTAGATCCTCGCTTTGTGGGTCATTTCTGGAAAACATTGTGGGAATTAATGGGTATGTAGTTGGATCAATCAAAGACATTTCATCCTTAAACAATATGGACAAACAAAAGTTGTCAACCACACTCTTGTTCATCTTTTGCATATGTACAATTGTGCATGCTTGCACTTGGATGATAACTTGCTTTACATTCAACATGCTTACAATTGAGTTATTCACAATTCTACTGGGCATAATCCATTCCAGACATGTTTTGGGTTCCAACTAGCAACACCTCTAGACATCTCCTATGCACCAGCCAACACTGAGTTCGTCTATACACACATGAAAAGGAAGCGGACAAAGCACAAAGTTTTTGCAACATGTATACAATTTGTTCATCAACAAGTTTAACAAATTCTCTCATGTTCACAACAAAAGTACAAAGAGCGCCACAACGTGCATCCACACCTCACACATTCTGAGGTTGTGATAAAGTCTAGTTGCATCTTTAGAAGGAATGCTTCAAGGGTCCACACCAAAAGATCAAGCCTCTACGCTATGGTCCTTACACCATTTTGTCAGTTGGTGAGAAGGCCTTTGTTCTTGATCTTCCTCCATACTTGGGCATGCACCCAATAGTATTCAATGTGGAGCTCCTTAAGCCTTTCTTCCCTCCACTTCTTGAGCCAACAGTGACACACCATCATTCTGATTTGGATCCTGAACACTTGTGTCCAGCAAATAAGGATTAGATCATCGAAGTGACATAGACACACACACATCTGCCAAGGCACACATCAATTGTTCTTAGTGGTCAAAGCCAAGTAATATGTTGATTAAGATAAGTGGTACATTGTTTAGCAATTTTAAGTTCAATTCCTGTAGCTAACCAACGACGCAATGTCAACCATTAATTCTCAAGAAAGGGTGAATGATTTATGCGTAGCCTTGTCGGAACTTACAGCCACGCAAGCCTCCTCACTCCTCTTGCAATTGATTAACTCTTGCATCTCGCAGCATAAATAATGCCTCACGGTCTCACACAACATTGGCACAACCTTGTTGAATCCTGCGCAACTCCCACTTGTCTCATACCTTGTTTGATGATTAGCGCCATTTGCTAAGTGTCACACTATTTTGGTGCATTTTTGCACTAAGTCCCAAGCACACCACACAATTGCTTTGCAGCCCTCACATCTTTTGCAGCCTTGTGCTAGCCCAATACAACACTCAATATTTCCACAGTCTTGCAGCCTTCATATCACATCAATTGCAGCTCATGTTGCCTTGTGCCAATTTCATGCACAACATAAGCAACTTCTGCAATGTGATGCACCTCTACTCAGTACTCACAGTGGTGCAGTACATTAGCACATTTGTGCCTTACTTCTACACATGCCAAAAGTTCTCGCAAATCTACACAAGACTTCTACACTCAAGGTTCGCTTGTCAACACTTTGATCCCACATAGCATGCTAGGGGGCACACTCCACGCTCACGCCATGTTAGTGCATCTCATCAGTATCCCACATGTCAAACCACACTCGGGAAGGGAAGATGAGGCATCCCACAACCGTTTCTCCTACAACCATTGTCAATTATAATTGCAATCTTGTAATTGTACATTGTTTATATATGTATTGTAACTTCGACTAGATAGCAATTGATCATCGAGCATTTGTGCATCTATAGAGTCAAGCAAACTCCCACAAACCAGATAGGAGATAGCATGCCCTACGTATCTAACTTCAAACACATATATACACTAGATTCCTTTACGCTAGTCTATGCGAGCCAACAAGGAAGCATTCCCCTTCTGATCACGAGAGCTTGCACTCTTAGCCTTACTAGTCACTTGTACACATTATTTTGCATACTGAGTAGAAGTTGCATTTTTGCATACAAGTAGTCCACATTTGAATGTGTTAACTAATTTGTTTAGTCTTTCTATGTATTTGACAATACACTACTTAACTCTAAGTGTGTCATTGTCTGCCCGCACAAGGTCATGGGCCCCATTGTGTGGAATCTGGATCAACCATAGTGCCATGTTATATATCCTTTAAGGGATATTCTTGCTTCAATCTCCTTAATGTCCGATGCTCAATGCTCTCCATCTTTTGAAAACTTACTACACAAGAAACTATTGTGCCCTATTTGCATGCTGCTACCACCTACTCCAACATTCATGAAAGCTTCCCATTCAGGTTTCACTCCGCCCTTTGTAAATGGGCTAGGCTCAAATACCGACAAAACAAAAGTAAGAGAAAAGTTTATCTGCTCGTCATCTTTCACCATTTGCTTTCCTGATTTCGTATATTGGCCTTTCATTACCTGTGGCAGTTCACCTTCTTGTACATATTTCATTGTGGCATAATATCACTTTGGTCTCTTTTGTTGGTCTACTTGATCTAACTTTGAAGACTAAGGATCACTCTTTTCTTCACTAGATCTCTTCTTGGAACTTGACTATTCCGGTGTTTCTGGCTCTGATTCTGATTTCATTTCAGCACCAGAACTTGTGCTAGAATCAATAATAGTTACCCATACACTACTATCCATAGATTTACCATCACTTGAAAATAATGTTATTTTCTCTTCTACAATATTCGCAAACAATTTTGTTTGTAGAGTTCTCTAGTAATATGTATGCTTTAGACTGCTCACTATAACCAACAAACATATATGTTTTTCTTTTGGCATCTAAACCATTCCTCTTTTCTTGACGAATCAATACAAAAGCAATACAACAGAGAACGTGAAAGTCACTTACATCAAGTGTTTTTCCTGACCGTGCTTTCTCAAGAGTAACATTCTACAAGGCTTGACAAGGACTTTTGTTAAGGATGTAAACTGTTATATTCATAACTCCTGCCCAGTACCAATGAGGTACATTTTAGTTGTGCACCATACATCGTGCCATCTCCATAATTGTCCTGTTCCTCCTTTCCACACCTCCATTTCCTTGTGGATTATATGAATAGTATATTGCCTATATATACTTCTATCTTGTAGAATTCTTTTAAGTGTTTTGAGACGAACTTGCCTCTATTATATGAATGGTATATTGCCTATATATACTTCTATCTTGTAGAATTCTTTTAAGTGTTTTGAGACGAACTTGCCTCTATTATATGATCTATGAGCTTTGCCTTTCTACTTGTTTGTTTCTCCACCAAAGATTTCCAAGCAACAAAATTAAAGAAACAAGTTGACCTTTTATTTAGAAAATAAATTCACATTTTCTTAGAAAAGTCATCACCTAACAACAAGAAATACAGTGCTCTTGACACTGTAGGTTTCTTCAATGGACCATGCAAATCAGCATGTACCAAGTCCAAGACTCCTTTGGCTTGCCATGCCTTATCAGCATCAAATGGATGTCGAATTTGTTTTCTTATCTATACACACATTCTAACTTTCCCAGATTGATGGAAGTCCATTCAACATATTAGTCTTGATTAGTACAGATAAATATTGATAATAAAGGTGACCATACCACTCGTGCCAAAGTACACTACTACTTTTAACCGTTGCTAGTGCATGTGCTTTTGTTGTTCTTGGATCAACTAGCTTATACAACCCCTTCTTACCAATACCAACACAAATTACCTAGTTATTATGAATAGTGACCATATACTTGCTTCCTTGAAACTTTACACAAAGATTAGGATTCTTAATTATCTATTATAGATAGAAGATTTTTGTCCATATCATGAACATACCGAACATTCTTGAAAGTGTAACTAACCAAAATGTTTAATGTGACACGAACATATCCACATCCTCTAACATGTGAGTCCAACCATCACCTAAAAAAAGAGATTCACTACTATTATCTTCAATGAAAATAACATACTAATCTTTGTGACATATATAGTGTTGGGATGCACCTGAGCCAATGTATCACATTCTAGACTAAGTTGATTGATTCTAAGATGCCACGAATGCAAAATCACATGTTGCCTCTCGTACATCCTACTCAGCAGTATTTGCATACCGTGATCTCTTTTGACCAAAGCTTGCTAGGTCATGATGTATTTTCCTACGATCTTTCTAGAAATGTGTAGGCTCTTTATAGTAATGACATTTCCACTTTGATTTAGCACCTCTAGAAGATTCGTGTGATGAATTGCTGGTGTTTCTTCTCCATTTTCCTTTAAACAGTGCACTGAATGAACTCTCTGTACTTACTGAAGTTGATGCTTCTGCCCGATCTTGCCTCCGCTCCTTCTGCAAGAGAAGTGTTAATATGTTCCCAAAACTGAGTTCTTGAATCTTCACAATCGGATGCAGGGACTAAACAAAGAAATCAAACAATGATGGCAAGCTATACATCACCAAAGCAACTATGTCTTGATCTTCTACTAGTTTCTCAATAGTAGATAGTTGATAACTGAGATCCTTCATATATAAGAAATATTCAGAAACAAAAGCTCCTTCCTGCAACTTAGAGAGAAAACAACAAATTTTTCAAATACAAAACCCTCCGGCTTTTAATTCCTGATATTTAATTTTGAGATTTGTCTACTAATACAGACGCTACAATGGCATTTCTAACTTCTGGCAGTAAGGCACCAGCAACTGACAATTTCAGAAGCATTAATTCATCTTTATGTCTTTCATCATAGTCTTTGGGGTCATCCGCTGGTCTTTGTTATTTGGGTAAAGCAATCTGGTCAAGATTCCTATACTCACTTTGTTTGGATCTTATGACTCCATAGGAATACTTCTCATCTGTGTGCTATTTTCATAATTATATACGCAATCAAGCCATAGCAAAGAAGTAGATGTGTGACTCCAACCATTTGAATTCCCTATAAAATATCTAATTATAGCATTCATGGACCTTTCTTCAACTGATCCAAAACACCTCCAATTAGACGAAAGAATGAATTGGAATCCTTCTAATCCCTGCATTTAAAAACCAATCTAACAAAAGTGATCTACTTTTCAAAAAATCAATTCAAGGTAAATAAGATATTCCAAAAAAGAATATAATAAGTAAATAGGTAAGCATACCATAGATTCAATATCTTGTGCCCTAAATATTTATAAATTTGCAAACTATAGGAAATTTACTTGCATTTGCTTGTTTGCTGTGCATTACACGGCTGTGGACTGGCTGCGAATCGTGCCATTTGTTTGTTGTTGCGCCTCTTTTCTTCTCTCAGCAGGTGCCTCCTTCCAATCATATGTATCTGATGCATCTTCTTCTTTTTTGTTACAGCTGCACTTCCTTTACGGATCACACCCATGCTTAGACGTTTCGTTGCCTGTACTGTCTCCACCTCTCAGGATGTTCTTTGGTCAGACTCGCACCCTTTGTTTTGCAGGCTTCTCACCCTCTACAGATGCTCATTCCCACACCAAACACTCACATTCGCACCAAGCACCAGGCTGTACAGATAGTCTTACTCACATTTGCTGCTCTCATGCCTTATTACTTGTCTATGGAGTTCCTCAATGTCTGTGACATCCATCTACAGCAACAGTTTGGTTTGCAGTCATGATCCCAACTGCCACTCCAACACTTCCCTCTTGCTTTGGCAAAGCATCGATTTGCTGGCAGATCCTCACACAGGGTGCCCGCACATAACCGAATGCTTCCACCCTCACATGATAGGATCTCACACTCAGACACCTCAGCAAGATTCTCATAGGATCTTCTTATGATGGACTCTGATACCATATTACATTGTAGAACAAGCTGTGAATCATACATATCAGAGAGGCTTATCATATAAGCCAGAGAAGTATGCAAACACTCCTACAATCAAGGAACAACCTCAACAACTAAACCTCCATGCACGACAACCGACAGCCATGCGATCTAATGCACAAGCAAAACTACGCCTACACATTAACAAACCCTTGTAGGGATTATTGCAATATTACTCAAGTATTGTAATACCATCCAAAGGAGATTGGTTCGTCATCTACCATGGGAACCAAGTATTTGCATTATTTAGGAAACTAATTGAGATGATGTCCTTAAACAAGAGCTGAAATGTCCAATGACGAATCATTAATGTATCGACAATCAGTCTTGGCAGTGGGTATTTTTCTAAATATACACCATACAAACTTTGTCATAGCAAAATGATGAGTGTAGCGATTTGGCATTTCAATATCTCTAATGATAGGAATGTTGATGTACCGGTTGAGATTGTGAATTCCTGTTTCTCCAAAATGAGGATGCATATATGGATTTGTTGTAGATTTGTGTAGATCAATAGAACAATCCTCAGATGATCCACTAGTTAGTTCCTTGTGATAAGAGTAATCAACTAATGTTCCAAGATCTACTTTTGCTTGATCAATGGGAGAGTAATGATGTTGACCATCATATGTCAATGTGATCTCAAGGTAGCCAAGATTTTCTCTCTAGTCTATCTTCGGCTCAATAGTTTTGACAATAGCTTGTCCATGTTTGCCAAGTCTAATACCTGTCATATTATATCTTTGAAGCAGTTCGGAGCTAATTCCTTTGGTATGCTTATCATATTCACCGATGCCAAGAGAAGTTTGCTCTTTAGTGAAAACCAAAGCTTCAGCATGGAGAAATCCACTTGACAAAGCACCATCATTGGAAGAAGCAAAAGAAAGATAATTATTGAAAGAAGCATAATCATGAAAAGAATTAGATTTTTTGCATTACTTGAACTAGAAGTGCCAACACCATCTTGTTATGAAGAAGTGAATCCCGACACTATATCCTCCTGCAATTGCTCAAGTAGTTATTCTTTCTCTTCATCTTGATTCGTGAGATCCTGAAGGAAACACCTACTAGTGCGACTCATAACATCAACTTTACAATTCCAAGTACCAACACGCTCTTTGCACTTTCACTAAGAGCATTAATAAGTTTGGAATTTGCATTGCATCTTTCATACAAACATACACTTCTTGATCAACTGTATAGAAGTGAAGTGACCTGTTTAGAAGGGCCATTGGCGCCAGGATACAACCTCCCCATTCTCACGATTCCTTGATTAAATGTCCTCACTCGACTTAGTGAAGAGCCTCCCAATAATATTCCATAGGACCTTAACCGATTCAGTGTTCTTTGTCTAACAGCTCAGTAGAGAGATGCAATAATCGATATCATATTTGATCTATCAAGTCAATCATGTATCTCACTTGTAGAAACTGGTTCTTTATCACCACCTGTTATATATCCCCACAAGCCACAATTTCACAATCCTTCATCCTTTTGTGCTTGTTGTTATTGTAATTAGGACCTGTAAGCTAAAATTCAGGCTGATAGAAGTCTATGATAGGTGGCTAATAGGTGCCACCATCAAGGTAAACCTCTGGCTCCTAATTGAGACACCTTGAATCTATATTGCTTGGAAAAATTTCACTGTTGTTCCCGTTAAGTCTTTTCCATAAGAGGTTTATTGGACAAGGTTGAGTTTTGCATGCTGACAATTTTCATTAATCCCTGGTGATTCACATTAACTTACTCAATTAGGTCTATATTTGCAGTATTAAGCTTCGTATCTCCTATTGCAACCAGTGTTTTAAAAACCGTTCAAAATTATGTATAATTATAGTTGTATATATATACTTACTGGTATATATACTGATAATGTATATATATTTTATTATTGTAAATTTAGAATATAATCTCATATATATATATGAATGAGATTATATTCTAAATTTACAATAATAAATTATATATATATATATATATATATATATATATATATATATAATTATATATAATGTAAATTAATATTTTATTTGTATAAAAAGTAATTTTATTTGGATTTTCTGGTGAAAAAATTAGAAGGACAGAAAAAAATTTTGTCATTTTTAGAAATGGTTTGGGAAGATATAGCAGCAAAAACTTGCATGTGCCATAACTTTCATTCTGTGGCTCCGTTTCAGGTGTCGTTTTCTCTAAAAGTGCATATTTTCTCGAGCTCTATGCATTGATGGCAATATTTATCTTATTTTCATAAAATCCATTTTTGCACCTTTTTGGACCAAGCAACTTCTTGCAATCTTTTGAAAGAATCATGAGCTTTGATCGCCTGTAGACAGATTAGTAATTAAAAATACTGGATAGCTTTCCAAAACTCGGCGAGTATTCTCCCGTGCTCGGACTAATCATCCCACCTGCCAGCTTGGATCCATATTTTTCCTGCTTAGTTATGATGTTTCGGGAAATATGTCAGACAATACTATCGTGCTGAGTGGATCAAGGAAGGTCACCATGAACAATCAAGTTTCCGTGAATCTTCAATCACAGTCACTAAGATAAATAACTGTGATAGAGAAATCAATGAAATTTCAATAAGTATGCAATCTTATGAGAATGTAAATTTCAATAAGTATGCAAATGCTTCTTATAAATTTAATAAATTATATATATATATATATCATAGTATGATATATATATATCATGATATATAAAACGTTGATTTTTTTACCAGCAAGAATTTTTAACGAATTTGCCGTATCGGCGTACCGTACCCGTACCCGTATCCGTGCAGTCTAGTTGGTATCCAATTTAGAACAACGGAATTTCTATTCCAAAGCAAAAAGAGTTTTTCTTACCAGCAATATAAATGACACTGAGCACATTGCACCGATCTGTCAAGACTAGTGATGCATAATCCATGTGATAGTCACTTATCCATTTTTGATGTTGGGATACTTAGAGGCTTCAAAGACTCATTGGAATTCATCATGGTCTGCTATGACGCTGATCCAAGGTCTTATAAGGGTAACCGGATATTTGTATATGATGTTGAGCTTATTGCAGCCACTTTTCCATCTTCAAAGCTTGTTTACTAATTTGCTATAACATACAAAGCTTGTAGAAAAATAACATACAAAGAATCTAGAAAATTTTATAACTACTTTAGAACAAGTACAGCTTACCAAATGAGCTTCTAGAACCCTCAAATTGCATTGTTGAGTTTGTAGTTGAATTAGAATTTCACCTGTGGATTCACTTATAAAAAAGACCTTGCTTTTGTAAAGTTCGAAAGGCCATCCAAAGGTGTTCAAAATGCCGAAAAACTACATATTTTGTACCTTAGAAATGGAGGGGAAGCAGCCCTCCCAATTTGCTGGCAATTTCAGATATGAAGAGCATAATGCAATAGATATCACCAAACTCCACCACTATGCAAGTCCTACTGCCCTAGGAGTCAGGGTTTACTTGTTAGCCTCAAAAAACCCTCAAATTAGCAAGAAAGGATCTGAATTTTAGCTCACAAACCATTTGTGAAGCCTGAGTCGATATCAGATGAAATCAGAATTGAGGGAGTTTCCCCTCAAATGACTGTTGTATAGGAGAGTTTTTCGTCCTCTATATTGGATGAGAGAGAAAGCGGTTTTGTGCTCCAACTCCAAGAAAATGAAATATAAAAGCAAACATGTCCTTTTCCAAGCCAATTTATCTACTCCTGAAAGATCCCTAAATGGGTCTCACTTGTTTTCCTACAACTCTAGGTCAATAAAAAACACCAAATACTGATCTATGATAATTATGGCAATTACCCTAATGCAGATCCTGGATTTATTTGAGAAAATGTGACTAGGGTTTAAGATAGATCTTAATGCAAATGACACCCAAAAGTTATATTTTCGATTTCAGATGATTACCCAAATATTTAGAAACTGAATCATGAAAAAAACTGAATTTATTGCAGCCAAACAACCCAGAAATCAGATCTGAAGTCTGCTTAATATTCTGCCTGAAAACCTTCAAAATATACTTTAGAAAATGATGAAAATACAGCGATTTGGTTTACCATATATGGAGAATATTTGACAAATATTTTTGAGGGAAATACCTCTAGAAATTGCTGCCACCCAACTGCCCACAACAGATCGATCCAACTGCTGCTCAAAAACCACTGAAAATACCTTCAAAAACTCTTCACAAACACTGCTGAAATGAACCTGGAAATCTGATTAACAATGCTGGAAATTTCTGAGTGAAATCCCCTCTCAATCCCTTGGGGTTTTCGTCCACAAGAGGTAGAATTCACAAGGGTTTTCGTCCCTGGAATTTCTGATAAAAGCAAGAGCTCTTAACAATGCAAAATCTGATAATAAAAATCTGGATTGATAAAATGATCATATGATGTCCCTCCTCTAAGTCGACCCTTCCTTTTAAAGGGAAAATTGGCCCAAAGGGACCTCCAACTCAACCAATCACAACAAGTGATTTCTTCTAGACATGTCCCCCAAATTTTCCTTAGACTAGGTCGCATTTTCTTGGGAGGAGTAATAATTTTTATTCTTTCAAAACTCCATTCTTCCTCCTTTGTCCAAGTCGCATTTTTCTAAGGAAGCTAATGTCACATTTCCCTATTTTCCCATTACATGGACAAGTCGTACCTCCCTATGGTAAATACAATTAAAAATAATTCTATTTTTACATTTGACTCTTTTATTTTATTAATAAGCTTATTATTTATTATATATGCAACTTATAATAATATTTTATTTTAATATTTGCACAATATAATAAAATAATAAAACTTAGTCACCCTTGACACATCCTTTGGCCGTCGGGTAGACAAAAAGGACCAAAGGTCTTCAATGAGATCTATTCGAAAAGAGGGACATTCCGACTGTTGTTGCATATAGCCAAAATGGAATGCCACCAAGGATATGAGAAAGATTGATCCGGATCAAAGAGGTTGTTGTACTGAACCTCCTTGTAGAAATATAAGTTTCTTTTTATGTTTTCACTTTATTCCATAAAGTCCCTTCCTTTTCATCCCTTTAGCCGACTATAATAATTATAGGCTAAATACTTTAAGATATTTAAAAATACCTTTTATTTTAGAAAAGGGGACATTACAGTCCTCCCCTCCCAAATTTGCTTGCCCTCAAGCAAATGCAAGCTTCACTGCTCCATATATGTAATACCTAGATCCCCAATTCAATCTTGGGAGCTTGTAATCTCATGTTGTAACTACCCTTGAAGTCTTCTTCATACATCCATCAATAGTCATAAAATGAAAGCAATAGCAGGGGAAGGATGATGACAACAATCCCAATGATTCTTACCATGACACCCAACGTTTGTACATTACAGATCTATGACTGCCAGTTAATGACAGATGTCATTATTGTCCTCAAAACATGAATTTGTCAAAGTGACCATACTCGAATATAGAACCATGGCTGTCAAACGAGTTTCCTTTACTCAAAATCAAGAATGTAAAGGCTGGAAACCTTTTTGTATCAGCTGTAAATACCTTAATTATGACAATGGGTGGGAAATACATCTTCCAAGTGACAAAAATTACCTTTATGACTTTAAATAGAGGATGGGACAAGTTGGAAGTGTGAGTAACAGCAGTTCTAAAATTGTAGACAGCTCCCATAATGATCCATGGGTCATGGTTCTTGTTACCCATAACCATTTTTATGATTTCCCAAGCATTGTACCTTTTGACAAACAACATGGATCATATTGTATGTGGGCTGTAAAATGGCTATAACAGTCATAAGATGCTCGGAATTTCCTTCTAAACAGCAATGTGTAGGCTGGAAAACTTGTACTGAGTGACCCCACAAGGTGAAACCTCCTACACACAACATCAAGCAAAGAGTCCTTTTCCATACCATGGCTGTTACATTGTATTTTCCCACTTGAAATTTGATTTATAATGGCTGGAAACGACCCTACATTAGTTGTTCATACCTCAACATTGATAACAAGTTGAAAATCCTTCCACTGGAAACATGTGGCTGGAAACTCTTTTATGACTGTAATGACAGAATGAAAGAGGCTGGAAATATTGAGAACAGCAGATCTAAGATTGGAAACCACTTTCATAGTGGTTCTTGGTTCATGTATCTTGCTGCCCACACTTATCCCTACCATGCATATTGGTGACTTCCATCAAAAGCGGCTCCATTTTGCAAATATCACATATTGATGACCACCTCAGGGAAGTGATATTGTGTACAACCTCATGATATGACTGTTGTTCTGCAAAAGAGGTTGCAGATCTTACCAAACATTGTGCTGCCCATTCTTGATTGACCACAACCGGCAGATCATGAGGATGCAATCACACAACAATCACCATTAATTTTTCCAAGACTTTGAGTCTGTTAAACAATCCTTCCTTAAATGTGATATTATTTCCGGTTCGCAAATACAACTTACTTAAATTATGGAGGATATCATGCCCGTGTGGAATTTCTGAGTAAACTAGACAAAATCTGTTTACGCTTGTGAGTTTTCAACCAACAAGAGTTTCAGAAAGACAATTGCATCCACCCTCTTGTCTCGTTTACCATGGATGCATTGTATTGCCATCAACCATTTGAGAATCTTGAATGCCAATAATACTGTGATCTCAAGTCATATAGTGTGATATTGCACAATCTCAGATTGATAGCTCAAATCAAATCTGAAATCTTCAATCGATAGTGTTTTAACCCTTTCCGGGCTCTAACTGAAAAATAAAGGGAAATTGCACAAACCCCAATAGATAGTAAACTGAAAATTATGACAGCCAACTGAAAATTATGACAGCAAGGTACAACAGTCTGATTTTTTATAACAGCAGTAAGGAAAATGCAATTCTCTTCAAAAATGCATCATTCACGCCATCCAAAAGCATGTAGGGAAACTTAGAAATATTTTAAAACAATTATTACCAAGAAATAAGCCTTCAGCAACCCTAGCTGGAATTTATTTAATTAAATATAATAACAACAGTGAACACCCTTACAAATATGGCTGGAAATGAAGGATTCCAAGCCCTAAATTGAAGTACAGATGTAGATTCCAGGTGCTAAAAATAGGAGAAACAAAATGATGGTGAAGTTTGATGTTGTCCGTGCCCTAGAAACCCCAAATCCACCTTAGGGCAAGTCGCCCCCTAGGAGAGGGCTGGAAATGCCTTCAAAACTGAATAATAACTCCTTATGAGATCACCTTGTTGCAAGCTTGAGGGCTTTGGAAACCCCAAACCAGCCCATATTGAAGAGTTTCATGTTCTCAATAGGTTTTCCAAGAGGGTTTTCGTCCTCAATGGAAGCCACAGAGAAATCAAAACATGCTCCAACTCCAAAGAGAAATTATTAGTAAAAGATGATGCATAACCTCTTCCAAGCCAAGCGACCCCTTCTTATAGCTTGATGTGGTGCCAAAACCAATTAGAATGCTTTTAAAGAGGACCAACCTCTTATTAATAGTTCCTTTTCTCTTCTATTTTTCATTTCTTTTTCATCTTTTCCCAGCCTGACTTGACTTTATATAGAAAATTACTAAAAAATAATGAAATGCTCATAAAAACATCTGAAAAACATGACAATTACTCCCCTTGCTCATTTCCTTCTTGCCCACGGGAAGTGGAATGGGCTCAAAGTCTTCCAAGAGGACTAGCTTTGAGAAGGGGACATTACAGTCCTCCCCTCCCAAAATTGCTTGCCCTCAAGCAATTGCAACCTTGGCTGATCTGAAATTTCTGCATGTTTTTAGTGAATTTATTTTCTATTGCAACTATCATCAAATGAACAAGGAGTTGGCTTCCTAGACAAAGCATCCACCACCACATTATTTTTCCCCTTTGACATATTCAATATCAAAACCATATGCTTGAATTTTACTCACCCACTTTTGTTGCCGACCATTCAAGTCTTTTTGGTGAAGAAAGAACCTCAAGCTATTATGATGGTTTTGACCACAAACCTTCCACAAACAAGTATTGTCGGAATTTGGCCAAAGCATGCATAATGGCCAACATTTCCTTGTATCATAGATGGAAAGAAATTCTGCTCATGTTCCTTGAGTTTCCTGGCTCTCAAAAGCAATGGGATGCTTACTTTGCATCAAAACGGCCCCCACTCCTTCCCCAAATGCATCACATTCTAGCACAAAAGGAATAGAAAAGTTTGGAACAACAAGTACTGGGCATGAGCTTATGGCTTCTTTAAGCCTTTCAAATGATGTATGGGCTGATTTTGACCAGCTGAATGTTCCTTTCCTTGTCAAATCAGTCAAGGGGGCACAAAATTGTGAGAATCCCTTGACAAATCTTTGGTAACAACTACAAAGACCGATGAACCTTCTCAATTGTGTGATGGTGGTGGAGGAGGCCAATCCAACCTTTTGAACCTTTTGTTGATCCATATGGACACCTTGGGCATTGATGACATGTCCTAAATACAAAATTTCATCTATTCAAAACTCACACTTGGATTTTTTTGCAAAAAAGAAACTGCTGTTCCAGAATTTCCAGCACCATATCAAAGGGTCTCAAATGTTCTTCCCATGTTTTACTATACACCAAAATATCATCAAAGAACACTAGAAAAAACTTTCTTAAATGCTTACCAAAAACATGATTTGCATGATTCGAAAGTAGTAGGGGCATTGGTTAACCCAAATGGCATGACAAGAAACTTGAAGTGCCCAAAATGACACCTAAAGGTTGTCTTGTGAACATCCTCCTCTCTTACTCGGATTTGATGATACCCAAACCTTAAATCAATCTTAGAGAAGAAAACCGCCCCATGTAATTCATCAATCAGCTCATCAATCCTTGGAATTGGGTACCTATTCTTGATTGTCCTCTTGTTCAACAACTGATAGTCCACACACATCCTCAAGGTACCATCCTTTTTCTTAACAAGTACTACTGAAGAAGCAAAAGGGTTGAAACTAGACCTAATGAGTCCCATTTCTAGCAATTCTTTGATTGTTCTTTCAATTTCTACCTTGTAGACTCTTGGGTAGCGGTAAGGAGTAGTTACTACTGGTTTGGAACCCGGTTTGAACTGAAAAACATGTTGAAATCCTCTATCTGGTGCCGGCCCATGAGGTAGGTTATCCAAAACGAGCATGACTATCAATAATGGGCGTTGAATATCCTCATGATAAGATTTTGTATTGCAATATGAAAAAGTAGACCTTACCAAGCAATTGCTGCCCATGCGACTCCCCTCTCTTGAAGGCTCTCTCCATGCTCTTAGTTGTCACAATTTGAGGAGTTCCACTCTTCATACCTTGTAGCACAACCTCCTTGTCACCCACCTTGAATTTCAGCTCCATGCTTTGGTAGTTTTGGGTAAATTCACCCAATGAATGTAGCCATTGAACCCCTAGCACCAAATCGGTTTCACCAATTCCGATGACATAGAAATCATCCTTTACTTTGTGCCTTCCCAAAGAGAGCACTATTTGTGCCTTCCCAAAGAGAGCATGATTAGTGGTATCCTTCTAGTGCATGAGATGAAGAAGCCATCTACTGACGCAATCAACATTGAAACTTTTTGAAATTTTCAGCCCTCAACTTATAATCTTTTCACCAAGCTCTCATCAATATAAATTGTGAGTAGCTCCACTATCAATCAAGACTGTGACTCTTTGCCCTTGTAGGTCATAATTCTCACCTGGAATGGATGATATCTAGGAGTACCGGACAAGGTGGCAAGAGTGTTGTCCAAACTTTCCGGATCTTCTTACGGATCGAGGAGCCAAATCCAAATACTCGGCAGACCCCCAAAAAAAAAAACTCGGCAAAAACTCGGCAATATTCGGCCAATACTCGGGAATACTCGGCAACTTAAAAAATACTCAAATTTCTTTAAAAAACATAAATTTTAAGCAACACATAGCTACAAAATGTATCAAATGAGCCCATAAAATGTTGGAGAAGTGTTTTCTATTAGATTTGAATACAAATACAATACAAAATCGCATCATCATGCGAATACGACAACCGGCTGATAAGTAATATGAATTTATGATGATTGACATTGAAAAATATCATCATAAATTTCATATCTATGCAAGTTACAATATACAATAAATTACATTTTCCTCTTCCCCAATCTAGAGAAAAATTGGGGAGAGGGTCTAGTGCCTCTACTAGTCCCCACACTCGGCTGCGTCTCCACGCTCCTCCTAGAAGGCTGCGAATCTGGCTCGATCATGGAACTAGATGGTGGTGCTGGTGGCTCCTCTGCTGCATGTTGGAGATCACCTCCAAAGATGTCATCCAGTCCAATATCTCCTCGGAGTCCTGCTAGTGCTTCTCCCTCCATAGCCTCCCTCTCAAAAGAAGCAATCTCGTCCGCTGTGAACGCAGGGTTTTCCTCTTCTTGCCCAGTCCACTCACTGTATGGATCTATCTCATCCAAATCAATGAGCTCCTCTGATGTGGCCTCAACTTTTTTTGTGCGAAGCCGGAGATTGTATTGCACAAAAACCAAGTCGTTGAGCCTTTTTTGAGTCAACTTGTTGCGCTTCTTCGTGTGAATGGCCTCAAACAAACTCCAGTTGCGTTCACATCCAGAAGCGCTACAAGGTTGAGATAGAATTCTGAGGGCTAACTTTTGAAGATTTGGGGTATTCCCTCCCCAATCCTCCCACCAAGAACCTACAAACAAGATAATCAAAAATTTATAATTAATTAATAAAATCAAATCTGTAACTAATAAGTAACTTGGTAAACATTCTAATTTTTATTACCTGGTGACTGTGTGGATCTCCCTCGAATAGCTAGCACCGAAGAAAAGAGTCTCCCCCTAGCATGTTTGTAACTCTGCAGCTCTAAAATGACGAGGTCCCTCGTCTCAACATCCGGTATCATCCTCTCAATACATGTTGAAAGGCCCTCCATAACCTCTCCGTTCACATCTGTGAAGCTGTCGGAGTAGAAATACTTGGGGTTGAGGTAGTACCCCGCTGCATGAATAGGTTGGTGGAGTTGATTGTTCCACCTCCGATCAATAATCTCCCAAAAGGGACCATATCTGACGATATCCCCCCTGTAATAGTTTTGGATAGACTCTTTGGCCCTATCCATGGCCTCATATATAAACCCCATGGGGTTTTGCTCCCCATCAACCAAACGCAAAACTCTCACCAACGGCTCTGACACCTACACACAAATTAAAATGTAAGATTGCAAACTTACAATACATATTAGAAATGAAATAAAAAAGTGAAAAGTAGAACAATATATTTATAATTTAACAAATTAAAATAAAGGAATGAAATATAAATCGAAGTTTGAAATTACCTTGATGATCTCTATAGCTCTCTTTGCAAAGATATCATCAAAAACTATCTTTGCAACCCTCTCTCCGTCAGCTTTCTTTGAATATTGTGAGTCTAGCCATGCTTGACTCACAAACATTTGTTTCAAAGGTGTCAACAAACTAGAAATACTTTGCAACGTCAAGAAGTTAGTTGCAAACCTTGTGACACCGGCTCGAACAAGTTCTTTCCCCTTTGTGTGTTCTCTCATCAAGCTCAGAACCCAAGGGTGATTGTATATGTACTTCGTTATAGATCTTGCATCTTCTACAACCGGCCTCACCCAATCAATTTTGCCTATGTCCTCCAAAAGAAGGTCAATGCAATGAGCTGCACAAGGAGTCCAAAAGAGTGATGGATGTCTCTCCTGCAGTAGTCTCCCAGCCGCCACATATGCTGCTGCATTGTCTGTGACAACTTGCACAACATTCTGTACACCAACCTCTAATACAACTGTCTCTAACATAACACTCAAATTCTCTGCATTTTTTATTATGTTAGAGGCATCAATAGACTTTAAAAACACCATCTCACCGTTTGAAGCTGCTAAAAAATTAACAAGGGTGCGGTTCCTTCCATCCGTCCACCCATCTGAAAGAATGGTGCATCCGAATTTTTTCCATTGTTTCTTGTGCTCTTCTAGCATGGTAGTGGCATCTGCAATTGCACCCTCAAGTAATTTCCCACTCAAATCTTTTGGAGAGGGTGCCTTGTACCCTTTCCCTGCAACTGTCAACGCTGTCACCAAGTACTCCCAGTATGGGCTCTTTGCCACATTGAACGGCAGGTTGTTGTAGTACCAAAAATTTGCACAAGCTTTATCCACTTCCTCGTGCATATCTTTGTTCCAGACTGTACCTTCCAATGAAGGTTGTGCTCCAGGTGTGTTCCTTGCCACAAAAAAACTCGGTATGCCTTTGCTCGAACTCGATGAAGATGCGCCTCTTCCGGCTCTTCCTCTTCGTATGCGTGGACCACGAGTAGAGCCCACAATTGTTGCCGCATCATCGTCTAAATCCTCTTCCATTGCAGCCCCAGGTCTAATAGCTTGTGCTATGGCTGCCTTCAGCCTTGCCTTCTCTAGTTTCTTCTCCTCTAACTCTGCCAGCTCTGCTCTAATCTCTCGCTTTGCCTCTTCCGACACGTTGGGGCAAACCGTAACATCTCGGCAAACAATACTTGAAAGGTGATATTTCAAACGATTGATGCCTCCATTCATTTTTTTGTTACAGAAATTGCAATAAATTTCGCCCTCACTAGCTCCACGTACAACATACTTCCATGCTTTGGAACGGGCATTCAGAGGAACGGTCCCTGCTAGTGATTCAGATGCCGAACCTGATGCCGAGCCTGATGCCATTGTTAAGCTCTAATCTGCAACACAATGCACATTTAAAAAATTAGAAAACGTAAACTTAATTTAATTTTAAAAACAAAACGTGCCTGAATAACAAATTTGCGTAAATAAAAAAAAATACATTACAAGCATTCAATTTTACATTACATGTATTTAGAATTACAAAACGAATCGATTACAATACACATACATAAAATTTAACTAGTTTACAATGAATTTGCGTAAAAAAATATATATATGCATACCTCTGGCTGCAAATGAGTATAAAAAAATTACAAGCATTCGATTTAACATTACATGTATTTAGAATTACAAAACGAATCGATTACAATACACATACATAAAATTTAACTAATTTACAATGAATTTGCGTTAAAAAAAAAAATACATACCTCTGGCTGCAAATGAGTATAAAAAAATTACAAGCATTCGATTTTACATTACATGTATTTAGAATCACAATATGAATCTATAAAACCTAAATAATATACACAAAATTTGAAAAAACTTCAAAGAATTAAAAAAAAAAAAACCTACCTCCAAATGCAAATCTCCAAATTCTCTCCTCGAATTCGCTCCAAAATCCACTCAACACAAGCAATGCAAGCTCAAATGGTTGTGTGAGTGACAATGAGGGAGTAGAGGGCTTTTTAAAGAGCCAAAACCGTGTAAAAAAAGTGGTTTTTGCGTGTGAAAACCGTGTTCTGCGTGTGAAAACCGTATTGGGCGAGTTTTACCCACGAACTCGCCGAGTTTTGGCGCCGAGTAACTCGGTGAGTTTTTTTTTTCCTTTTCTGGCGAGTTTTCCTGCGATTTAATCGTTTTGCAAGTTTTTTTGCGAGTTTTTGTAAACTCGGCGAGTTTTTGGCGAGTATTCTATCTATGTTGTATATATCTTCCCCCCGGGTAGATATAGACAAGCGGAAGAATATGGAAACCAAAGAAATTCAAACCTCAGACCAAGGCGCCCATGGCGCACACAATGAGTGTCGAAGAATGGATGCGCCCATGGCGCGAAAATGAGTGTCGACATGAGAATGTATGCGCCCAAGGCGCAGGAAAGTGGCGCACAGAAATGGATGTCGACAATGTAAAGGATGCGCCCTTGGCGCACGGAAATGGCGCATAACAATGAGTGTCAACAGGGAAAAAGTTGCGCCTTGGCGCACATAAGAGGATGTCGACACAAATGTAAATGCGCCCTTGGCGCACAGAAGAAGATGTCAACATAGAAATAGATGCGCCCTTGGCGCACAGAAAGGAATGTTGACACGGAAAAAGTTGCGCCCTTGGCGCAGGTAAAGTGGCGCACGTAAACATGTGTCGACACAAACATATTTGCGCCTTTGGCGCACAGAAAAGAGTGTTGACATGCAAATGAATGCGCCTTTGGCGCACAAAAAGGGTTGTCGACACAAACATATTTGCGCCTTTGGCGCACGAAAAGGATTGTCAACATGCATATGGATGCGCCAAGGCGCACCTTCAGGAGGCGCAACATTCTGAGCGCTGACAGGAAGCAGACCCTGACCCAGATATTCAGATGGCCATAACTTTTGACTGGGAGCTCCGATTCACACAAGGTTGGACTTTTCGGAAAGCCTACGGCGTCCTCTACCTAACTACGACTGGATATCTTTAATTGGGTGGGAACAAGTTCTTAAAAATGCAAAATACAGTTTGCCACTTTTGGGGTTTGATATGGTCCTCACCTACCACCATAATGAGATGAATTAAATACAACCTGAGGTGGTTGGGGTAGATTTGGACTTTCTCTCTCTTCTCTCTCTCATTCTTCCTATAAATTGTAAGGAGGGGCTTCTTTCTAAAGGTTGGACATTCTTGTTTTGGCCCCTCCCTTCTTCTCTTTGGCAGGTAGAGTTGTGGAGCTCAAACCTCCCATTTGAAACTGTAATGCACCTTTGCCTCTGGGCATTTTTGCAGTGTATTGTATCAACCTTCAGAGCAAATAAATGCATGACTGTGGATGTTTCTCAACCCTCTATGTGTTTCATTTTGCATCCTCCTGATCTTTCACTGTGAATATGTTTATCTGTGCATGATTTTGCATTGCATTTCTGTGGTCTGTGTTTAATTGGCAAAACGTATGTTCTTCATTCCTCGGTGCATCACCTCCTTAGCTTAGGTTTGTTTTTATGCATTTCTCTCTCCCTGTCTCCTTGGTAGTTAGATTAGGTTTTAGTAGACTCTCTGCATTTTATTGGTGCATCTGAACAGAGGAATAGGAGCCGGCCTTCATCCGGAGAGCTTTTCCGATTTCGCAAGGTCCCACACTTGGGAAAAGCTCCATGTTGTGCAATCGCACTGAGATTCTCAACCCATCGAGTTGCAGAGTCCCAGGGGTGCTGTGATTCGACACCAACAGTTTTGGCACGCCCGGTGGGACCAAGAGGTCATTCCATAGATTTGAAGGAGTTTTCATGAAATTCGGACCAAAAAATTGCAGGTTTTACAATTCCAGATTTTTCACCTTCCAGGCTGAACTTTGAAATTGATTTTCAAGGACTTAACTTGCTCGAAACAAGTCAAAATTTCATCAGTTGATAGATCGGGGGGTAATCTTCAAAAGGGTATTCCTAGAATTTTGAGATTTTGACTTTCAAAATTTCATGGTTTTTTGAATTTCGGATTTCAGGTTTTCAGAAATCTGGCGTTTTTTGGGTTTTCGGGACTGTCATTCCAAATCAAATTCCAAACCCTAAAATCTCAAATGTGCAGGTCTTTTAAAAAAATTTTGTGTTTAAATATTGTCAGGTTTTGGTGTGTAACTTGGCAAAATCTAGTCTTTTGAGGCTTGTTCTCTAACACATCTGGCGACTCCGAAGGGATAGAATTCAGTGGTGTAGCAGCACAAGTTGCCTAGGCACATGAGAAGAATTCGAACCAGGTCCAATACTCAAGAAGAAGGGCTATTTTTCCACTTGCAACTATCACCAGGCAGAGGAAGGAGAGGAAGAAGACCACAAAGATCACCATCTCCGCCTAACAGGACTTTGTCTACACCTCCACCTGGTAGGCCTTTTCTCGCATCAACCAGGGTTCTTAGGCCAATCATAATGGCGCATCTACCACCGAATCCCTTTGTCAATTTCACGGGCAGTAGTCCACTTGCCCTAAATGCTCAGAATCAAATTCCAGTTGCAGCGCTAAAGAATATCCCCTACTTCACAGGTGAAAATCATACTACTCCTATTGATCACATCCAGGATATTGCTAATGTATGCGCAATCCACGAAATAAATGAAATGGATGTTGCAGTCAAGCTGTTGGCTTCATCTTTCAAAGGCAAGGCCTTACAATGGTTTAGGAGCCTTACAGCAGGGTCTATTACGAATTGGAACCAACTTTGTTCTGCTCTTTGCAGCCAATTCGGGGAGAGGGCGAACAATCTATCTTTATTGGAACAGCTGACAACAATCAAAAGGGCTCCTAACGAACAAATGGCAGATTTCAACTTCAGGTTCCAACAGACATGGGACAGGATCCCAATAGCTGTTAGACCAACTGCCGAAGGAGCATTCCTTTATTTCTTAAAGGCTATAAATTCAGACATAGCCATGATGATCCAATCAATGGGAGGGACAACGCTGCCAGGGTCCTATGACACAGCGATCAGAGCAGAGAACTGTTTGATCCAAGCTGGCAAGCTTGCACCAAGGCCACCAATGCCTCTCTATCCAGACATGGGAAATCCTACAACCAGTCAAGCACCAGAGTTGAATCCCATTCCAACTCCTAGAAATCAAAGCAATAATGAGGCATCGACTTCTTCAAATACTTCAAAGGAATTGCAGGAGGTCATGAAACAACTGCAGAACCTTGGAAATGAGCTTGTGACTATCAAAAGACAGCAAGCTCAAAGTGCTAGACCGTATCAGCCTCAAGCACAGTACCAAGCTAGGCCCCCATACCAACAAAATAGACCACCACCTCAGGCTGCGAACCAAAGCCAAGGACAACCTCAAGCTGCCAGGCCATTTCGGCCGTATGATCCAAATGCAACGACATCCTCGAGAGCCTTGGTCCCGACACAAAATAACATGGCACAGGAGTGCGACTGGTGTTACCCTTGCAATCTACCTCACAATCAGTCAGCATGTTTCAATGGTGCACTGAATCAGGCCTTGATGGTGCAAACCATTGGTGTGCCTCAAGAACCAAGCCAAGAAGGGAATCAACAGCAAGAAACACAACAAGCAGGACCTCCAACAGAAACCACATTGGCAAATTGGCAAACGGAAGACTTCTGTGGAGTTAACCAACAGCCTTTTCAAGGCGTGGCTGCCAACACACGGTCAAAGAAGAGAAGCATAGTAGAGGAACAACCGCCCAATCCAGTTGTTCCTCAACCCGCTCTTACACAACAAGGGGCCAGCAGACCAAACGCAGCCCCAAATGTGCAAAACCAGACTAAGGTACCTGTTGCAGCAACACATGCACCCGTTCAAGCTCCAGAAAAGCTTGCACCAAGTAAGGGGCAGCAAAAGGACAGTTCATCCCCCTTCAACATCATCGATCAAATGAAGAAGACACATGTGAACATTTCCATGTGGGAATCACTGGCGATCCCAGGGCAACGAGATTTGTTGCAAGCTGCAATGGCTAATTGGTCTGCCACAAATGTATCAAACCAAGGACATGAGAAAGTTCTCACTAATGCAGTGCAACATGATGGGGGCCAGACAAGGAAAAATTTGAAGCCTCCACCATTCTATGTTTCATTGATTGTTGGAAACCACTTGGTACACAACTGCATGATAGATTCAGGAGCAAGTAGTTCAGTGATGCCAAAGCAAATAGCGGATCAACTGGGTCTGAAGTACGAGCCAGTGCTGAAAGGAGTAGTGCAACTAGATGGAACAGCAGTGGGAACAGTTGGGGTCATCAAGGGGTTAAGCCTAACACTACATTCATGTCCTAATGTTACAGTCTTGCAAGATGTGTCTGTAATTGACCTCCCGCCACTCTTTGCGTTGTGTCTATCAAGGGACTTCACTGCAAAGATCGGTGGATATTTATCTGCAGATTGGTCACACATGATCTTTAGGACAAGGTATGGAGCTAAAGCAACAATCAGATCAGAATCGATTGCCAATTTTCATATTGAGCCTTATGTACCAGGCCCTATCAATGCAAATTGCTCAGCTTTTGATCAGGAGGAGTGTTCAAGTGATCTAGAAGCAGGTACTAAGGTTGAGGGAATTCCTGATTTGACTTTAGATGAATGGGCAAACAAAAGTCATGAATTTGACCCATACAAGGAAATTGAAGAATCTGAGTTGGGCATGTATTGTATACACGAGGAAAATTCACTCATTCCTGACATCATTCAGCCTGAACAAAAGGATGAAAACAAAGTTTGGAAATTGTTTTTCGATGGTTCGAGAAGTAGGCAAGGTGCTGGAGGTGGTGCAGTGTTGATTTCACCACAAGACATCAAATATTATTCAGCTTTTCGTTTCCAGTTTTCTTGTTCGAACAACACAGCTGAATATGAGGCCTTGATTCATGGACTTCATTGGGCCAGGAAAAAGGGCATAAAGAACTTGCAGGTGTTTGGAGATAGCGAGCTAATCGTCAACCAAGTTAGGGGACAACATGCTACAAAGAACGACCTGCTAAAGAGCTACAAGAATAGGGTATGGGACCTCATTAAGGATTTCAAAGCTTTCAGCATTGTGTCCATACCCAGGAAGAAAAATGAAGCCGCAGATAGGCTCGCAGCAGTTGGAGCGACGTTTGATGTGGTTGACAACATCAGAAGAGAAAAAACGCAGCCACACATCCATGTAGTTGTGAGGCCAGCAGTTCCAGATAATAACACAAGCTGGCAGGTGTTTGAGAACGATCAACAGATCGTCAATTTCTTGCAAGAAGAGGCTGAATTCTCAGCTAGAAATCAGGACAGACTAGAGCAGCAGTATGGGGATCAAGTAGTGCAGTTGCGGACAAACAAGCTTCCTAAGGGTTTAGTAACATTGGAGTCTATCTTCAACCCTAACGACCAGTTCCGTAAGGAAAAGGCTAACATACAGGTCAAGAGAGAAGATTCAGAGCCAATTCCGGTTGGGGAAGAGAAAACACTTCAAATTGGTAAAGTGGCCACTGAGCAGGAGAAATCAGATTTCATACAACTTTGCCAAGAATTTCCAGATGTCTTCGCTTGGAGCTATGAAGACTTAAGAGGTTTCGATCCAAAGTTGGCACAACATACCATAGAATTGGATCCAGATGCTAAGCCCATCAGGCAGAAGCAGAGACCAGTCAACCCTCACATTGAGCCTCTAATGAAGAAAGAGCTAAATAAGCTAATAGAGGCAAGCATTATATTTCCGATCAAGCACTCAAGCTGGGTTGCAAACTTGGTTCCGGTCAGAAAGAAGAGTGGAGAAATCAGGTTGTGTGTGGACTTCCGAGACCTCAACAGGGCATCTCTTAAAGACCATTACCCACTTCCTTCAATGGAACAAATATTGCAAGTAGTATCCGGTTCAGAGAGGTTCTCTCTCCTAGATGGCTACTCAGGGTATAATCAGGTAATGGTGAAAGAAGATGACCAGTTCAAGACAGCTTTCACCACCAAATGGGGCACCTATGCCTACAAGAAGATGCCCTTTGGGCTATCAAATGCTGGAGCCACTTTCCAAAGGGCGATGGATATGGCATTCAAGGGGTTGATCAATAAAATAGTTTTGATATATCTTGACGACATCACTGTATTCTCAAAAAATGCAGTGGATCACCTCTGTCATTTGAGGCAAGTATTTCAGAGGTGTAGAAGATTTGGGGTATCATTGAATCCCAAAAAATGCATATTCTTGGCTCACGAGGGAAAACTTCTAGGCCATATTGTTTCAAAGGAGGGGTTGGCGATTGACCCAGAAAGAGTTGAAGCAATTCAAGCATTGCCATTGCCAAGTCACAAGAAGGCTCTTCAAAGCTTCTTGGGAAGGATCAATTTTGTCCGCAGGTTTGTTCCAAACTTTGCAGCTCTTGCGAAGCCAATAACACTGATGTTAAAGAAGAGCATGGCATTTAAGTGGACATCTGAAGGCAAGGCAAGTTTTGAGGCAATAAAAGAGGCTATATCTCAAGCCCCAACTCTCGTCAATCCAGACTTCTCTAAGGAATTCATGCTATATGCCTTTGGTGGTGGAGACACAATTTCTGCAATCCTGGTACAACAAAACAAAGAAGGGTTAGAACAACCAGTTGCTTTCTTCAGTCAAAGCTTGGAGGAATACGAAACTAGGTACTCTTTCATTGAAAAGCATGTCCTTGCGGTAATCAGAAGCTTAAAGAAATTCAAGCACCTAGTCTCAAACAACAAGATCCAATTATTAGTCTCTCATGCGGGAGTCAAGGACTTCCTTCTAAACAAGGATCTGAATGAGAAACGTGCAGGATGGATAACTCGTGTCATGGAATATGACATCGAGATCAAGGTCACCAAACTAGTACGTGGGAAGGGACTATGTGAGCAGCTAGCCTTGAGTCAGAAAGTTGAAGCTGGTGATGAAAAGGAGACTACCTTGGTACTACAGGATGATCAAGAACAAGAAAATGATGACGTGCCTACTCCTTGTTGGACTCAAAATATGATACACTTCCTACAGACAGGCCTATGCCCTCCAGAAATGAGCAAAGCAAAGAGGAGATACTTCAGATTACAAGCCATTCCATATGTGCTTGTTGATGGTGTTTTGTTTAAGAAAGACATCAATGGAGTTCTATTGAGGTGCATTGGGATAAGTCAAATTGAGAGGGTGTTACGAGATTTTCATGATGGAGATTCTGGAGGACATTTTGCCCCACGAGTAACAGCTCTCAAAATAATGAAGGCAGGGTATTATTGGCCGACAGTCTTCAGTGACTGCTATACATGGATAAGAAAGTGCAAGAAATGTGCACTCTTCACAGGCAAAGAAAGACAAGCAGCACTTCCATTGCACCCAATTCTGGTTGACCAACCATTTATGCAATGGGGATTGGACTTCGTCGGGGTCATTAATCCAAACTCAAGCCAAGGCCACAAGTGGATTCTCACGGCAACAGACTATTTCACCAAGTGGACCGAAGCAGTAGCGCTCAAGGAAGCAAATGAGTCTAACATACTAGACTTTTATGAAGGAATAGTGACCAGGTTTGGTGTGCCGTCCACTATCATATCAGACAATGCATTGGCATTTATAGGTTCCAAAATTACAGAATGGGCTGTTAAGAATGGAATCTACTTGAGCACCTCTTCAAATTATTACCCGCAGGGTAATGGACAGGCAGAGTCCACAAACAAAAATTTGCTAAGAATCATCAAGAGGACTCTGGATGAAAATCAAAGAACATGGCATACAAAGCTAAAATCAGCATTATGGGCTGACAGAATAACACCAAAGAGGTCTACAGGGAATTCTCCCTACAAGCTGGTCTATGGGAAGGAGGCAGTATTGCCCATATCATTAGAACTGCCTGCATTGGAGTTCATGAGGCAGTTGGAGTTAGCTGAGTTCGAACCAATGGAGGCTAGGTATGCAGAGTTGATGGAATTGGAAGAAATTAGAGAACATGCAGTTCAGACGATCGAAAAGGATCAGGCCTTAGTAAAAAGATGGTTTGATAAGAAGGCAAGAGCAAGGACCTTCCAGGAAGGGGATCCAGTTCTAAAATGGGATGCAGATCGGGCAAAACCAGGAAGGCATTCCAAGTTTGACGCCATTTGGAGTGGCCCCTACATGGTCACGGGGTGCAAGAGTAGCAATGCCTTCCAATTATCTACATTGGACGGAGAAGAACTTTCGATTCCGGTCAACGGAATCTATCTTAAACATTGCTACTGAAAAGAGAAAATTTCTACCCTTGTAAATATTAGCTTAGATTTCAATTCCTCTAAGTGCGTTTGCACATTGTCTTGTTGTAGTTAGGTTTCAGTTTCCCTAAGTGCTTTGGCACAGGTTTCGTTGCTCTCAGGTTGTTTCTACAGTTCAAAGTGCTGTCGGAGAAGGAGTTGCGGTTTCAGGCTCGGGATCAGAGATCAAGTTGGTTTCAAGTATTGCTTATGACTCCATGCCCAATGGATTTCTAAAAGGGCCACTGATCTTCTACCTAGCAGGCAGGTGATCCCGTTGAGTCACCAAATTGTTGTATATATCTTCCCCCCGGGTAGATATAGACAAGCGGAAGAATATGGAAACCAAAGAAATTCAAACCTCAGCCCATGGCCTCATGAGTGTCGACAGCAAAATGGATGCGCCCATGGCGCACAAAAGGGGCGCATAACAATGAGTGTCAACATGAGAATGTATGCGCCAAGGCGCAGGAAAGTGGCGCACAGAAATGGATGTCGACAATGTAAAGGATGCGCCCTTGGCGCACGGAAATGGCGCATAACAATGAGTGTCAACAGGGAAAAAGTTGCGCCTTGGCGCACATAAGAGGATGTCGACACAAATGTAAATGCGCCCTTGGCGCACAGAAGAAGATGTCAACATAGAAATAGATGCGCCCTTGGCGCACAGAAAGGAATGTTGACACGGAAAAAGTTGCGCCCTTGGCGCAGGTAAAGTGGCGCACGTAAACATGTGTCGACACAAACATATTTGCGCCTTTGGCGCACAGAAAAGAGTGTTGACATGCAAATGAATGCGCCTTTGGCGCACAAAAAGGGTTGTCGACACAAACATATTTGCGCCTTTGGTGCACGAAAAGGATTGTCAACATGCATATGGATGCGCCAAGGCGCACCTTCAGGAGGCGCAACATTCTGAGCGCTGACAGGAAGCAGACCCTGACCCAGATATTCAGATGGCCATAACTTTTGACTGGGAGCTCCGATTCACACAAGGTTGGACTTTTCGGAAAGCCTACGGCGTCCTCTACCTAACTACGACTGGATATCTTTAATTGGGTGGGAACAAGTTCTTAAAAATGCAAAATACAGTTTGCCACTTTTGGGGTTTGATATGGTCCTCACCTACCACCATAATGAGATGAATTAAATACAACCTGAGGTGGTTGGGGTAGATTTGGACTTTCTCTCTCTTCTCTCTCTCATTCTTCCTATAAATTGTAAGGAGGGGCTTCTTTCTAAAGGTTGGACATTCTTGTTTTGGCCCCTCCCTTCTTCTCTTTGGCAGGTAGAGTTGTGGAGCTCAAACCTCCCATTTGAAACTGTAATGCACCTTTGCCTCTGGGCATTTTTGCAGTGTATTGTATCAACCTTCGGAGCAAATAAATGCATGACTGTGGATGTTTCTCAACCCTCTATGTGTTTCATTTTGCATCCTCCTGATCTTTCACTGTGAATATGTTTATCTGTGCATGATTTTGCATTGCATTTCTGTGGTCTGTGTTTAATTGGCAAAACGTATGTTCTTCATTCCTCGGTGCATCACCTCCTTAGCTTAGGTTTGTTTTTATGCATTTTCTCTCCCTGTCTCCTTGGTAGTTAGATTAGGTTTTAGTAGACTCTCTGCATTTTATTGGTGCATCTGAACAGAGGAATAGGAGCCGGCCTTCATCCGGAGAGCTTTTCCGATTTCGCAAGGTCCCACACTTGGGAAAAGCTCCATGTTGTGCAATCGCACTGAGATTCTCAACCCATCGAGTTGCAGAGTCCCAGGGGTGCTGTGATTCGACACCAACCCAACTGAAATTTATGACAAGGTACAACAATCTGATTTTTTATAAGTATCCAACTTTTGTGTCCAAGCATGGGCTGTCCCCTTGTCAGAACCATCAAATGTGGGGAGTGTCACCTTTCCCAAATCATTTGTAAGATCTCTTTGTGGCGCTTGAGGTTTAGGCTTCGGCCTGACCTACCCTTGCTTACCCCTATGAATTCAGCAAGTGAAATAACATCATGGATTTCATTCGAAAGAGCTGTATATTCTTCATAGCTGGCCACAATATTGTGCCCTAATGAATGTCGTGTGTCCACCTCTGGAATGACTTCTTCCCTATTGAGGAAGGTAGGCCTAGTAGCTGATCCAAAATTTGACCCTTGGGGCTGCCTTACATTGTGAACCCCAGAGGAGCTATCCTTGCCATTGTGAAGCCTAAGCTCATGAAGTTCCTGTAGGGTTAGGGCTAGCAAATCCACCGTGTCTGCCAACCTTTCTTGCTTGCCCTTCAATAAGTCTATCAATCTTGGCCTCTTGGGAACCATGGTTGGCCACGTTTGGCTCTTCAAAACAACTAATCTGAATTCTTCTCTCTCGTTTGATAGTACATGTATCCATTGTCATTGTCTTGCATGAATATCCTCAGGCTGGGAAGATCTTTGCTTTGATACACCACTGTTTTGCCCCTTTTCTGGTTCTAACTGAAACAAAAGGGAAATTGCACAAACCCCATTAGATAGTAAATTGAAAATTATGACAACCAACTGAAATTTATGACAACAAGGTACAACACTCTGATTTTTTATAACAATAGCAAGGAAAATACAATATCTCTCCAAAAATTTATCATTTACACAATCCAAAGCATGTAGGGAACCTAAGAAATATTTTAGAACAAATATAAACCAAAAATACGCCTTCAAACGCCAGCTGGAATTTATTTTTATTAAATTTAATAACAATGATCAGCCTTACAAAGATGGCTGGGAATGAAGGATTTTAATCTCCAAACTGAAGTCCAAATGTAGATTCCAAGTGCTAAAAATAGGAGAAACACAATGATGGCTAAGTTTGATGTTGTCGTGCCCTAGAAGACCCCAAATTCCATCTTAGGGCAAGTCGCCACCCTAGGGGAGGGCTGGAAATGCCTTCAAAGCTGAAAATAACTCCTTTTGAGATTGCCTTGTTGCAAGCTAGAGGGGTTTTGTTCTCAAACCAGCCCACTATTGAGAGGTTTCTTTCTCAATAGGTTTTCCAAGAGGGTTTTCATCCTCGATGGAAGAGAGAGAAAGCAAACATGCTCCAACTCCAAGATAAATAGTTTCTAAAAGATGCATAACCTCTTCCAAGCCAAGCCACCTCCTTTTATAGCTTGATGTTTTGCCAAAGATCAATTAGAATGCCTCTAAAGAGGACCGACCTCATACTAGTTCCGTTTCTCTTCTATTTTTCTCCTTTGCCCAACCGATTTGACTATACTCAGAAAACCACTAAAAAAGAATGCAATGCTCACAAAAATAATTGCTGATTCAGAATTTTCTGAGAGATTTGTAGCAATACTACCATTCCCATCGTGAAGATCATCGACAGAAACATTCTCCTCATGTTCATGCCCATAGTTAATTTGCAAACCATTCTACATGCCAATGGTCCCATATTTTCAATGCTCGAAGACTTTATAAGTGTTTCTTGGGCTCGAACTAGTGATAGTCTTTTTTCCTTGATTTTATTGAAATAAATCTGTTGCTGAGCTGCAATTTCAAAAGTCAATAAGATACCATCTTCTTCATTAAATTTCATACCTTCCATGGGCTGCTCCATTTCAATTTCTTGCAGCTCTGATTGTTCTTCTCTCTTCGGCTCACGCTCCATGATTTCTTGCTCTTTCCCCATCACTAAAGGGATAGACTCTTTAAATCACTCTCAAAAGGCAATGACTTAAACTTTGCAATGTTAGGAAGACTGACCGGTACTTCTAGGGATGAAATAACTTCAATTTTAGAGGCTTGGCATTCAACATGTAATGCATATTCTTCCTTTACATTATTAACGCAAACACCTTGTTTATCACAAGTGCATACTTTTTTTTGGTTCTTCCTCTAGCAACACTTCTCCTTTGTCCTTTGCCTAGACAATTGTTAGCTTGGCTCCCAAGGTTTCTATCATCAGTTCTTAGCAAGAAGTGCTCTATTTTTGCATAGATGGCAACAATGTCATCCGTTATGGAGGGATGAGTTTCCCTCACCAGAATGATTTCTTCTTTTGGAAGGAAAGTAGGTCGGAATGACCTACATGAAGAATCACACATGGTTCTTGGTGGCTAGATTTTAACAATTTCCCTTAAAGAGCTTCCTTCACAAATTCAGGATGTTGAATGGTATGGATCAGCTATGTCACTTTCCACAAGGCATGTTGAAGATCCTTCAGTAGTGCTTTAGATCTAGGCTCGGGCCTTGATCTACCCTTTCTCACTCCTATGAACTCCACAAGTGAGATGGCATCACAAATCTCATTTGGAAGAGCCCTATACTCCACATAGCTGGCCGCAATGTTGTTACCTTTTGAATGCCATGTTCCCAAACCTCCGGAATGACTTCTCTTGGGAGGAAGGTAGGTCGAAAAGGCTTAGCATGCAAATCCAAAATTTGACCCTTGGGGCTGCCTCATATTGTGAACCCCTTACGAATTTCCCTCACCCTTGTGATGTCTTGGTCCATGAAGATTTTGCAAGGTTAGGGCTAGCAAATCCATAGTATCTGACTACCTCTCTTGCCCTTCTGATAAATCCATCAAAGCTTGGCCTCTTCAGAACATTTCTTGGCCATGTTAGGCCCTTCAACTAGTTGATCTAAACTCTTCTTTTCCTTCCATTGATAGCAATCTATTATTTGTCACCTTCTTGCATGAATACCCTTCAGCGCTGGGAAGATCTTTGCTCTGATACCACTGTAATGCCCCTTTCCAGGTTGAAGCTAAAAAAGAAAGAGAAATTGCACAATCCAAAAAGCAAACTGAAATTTATAAATCAACTGAAATTTATAGACAGCAAGCTGCAATAGTCTGAAATTTTATAACAGTAAGAGCTACAAAATTGCAATAATTCCCCACCAAACCACATTAACAACATCCAAAGCATGTAGGGAAATTCTATAAATATTTTAGAACAAGTACAAGCACCAAGAAATGAGTTTTTACCAAACCCTCAGCTGGAGTATATTAATTAAATTTTGCAACAGCAGTGAACCCACTTACAAAAATGGCTGGAAATGAATGATTCCAAGGCCCAAAATTCAATCCATAAAATGCAATAAGCCTTATAAATTAGGAACAATCCAAATATCAACAAAGAATTTGAAAGTGTTGTGCACTAGATATCACCAAACTCCACCACTATGCAAGTCGCCACCCTAGGAGAGGGTTTACAATGAGCTTCAAAATGTGTGTTCCCAAGGAATCAATCTGAATGCAAGCTCTAGTGTGACATCCGTATGAGTCACCAAATGCCCAGAAATGAGGGGTTTTGTCCTCAAATCAAGTATTCAAAGAGGGTTTCCATCCTCAATTGGATGAGAGAGAAAGCGGTTTCGTGCTCCAACTCCAAGAAAATGAAATCCAAAAGAAAGCATATCCTTTTCCAAGCCAAGCGACCCCTTTATATAGCTAAAGGTGGCATCACAATAAAAAAGATGATCCCCCAAAGAGGACCAACCTCCTTGTCGAAATATAAGTTTTTTTTTATGTTTCACTTTATTCTATAAAGTCCCTTCCTTTTCATCCCGTTTGGCTGATATATAATAATGAATAGGCTAAATAATTTTAGAAAAGGGGGCATTACAGGATTAGTGTCTATCTTATATTGAAGTTGCCGAGGTCTATGGTTTGTATCTAACAGCTCAGTCTGTGCATATTTCTTAAAGCTCCTGTAATTCCCTAGCTGACCATGCGCAAGAGAAAGTATGCCTCTGTGATGGGCATTATGTGAAGCAGAAAATCTTGGCATCACTGGCTTCCATGCAAGACACTTTCTTCAAACACCCTTTTATGAAATTTAAACTAATCCACCAAATGTTGACCAAGTCCAGCAAAGGATACAGATATATTTTGATTTTTTGAACTCAAATTTTTTCAATATGTTTACTAAAAATATTTTACTTATGCAATACTCAGGGTTGCCATATGTGCTTCAGTTTTAGAACTCTGCAAGTACTGCTAGATTGCATACTGTAAGTTATGATCTTATTGGTAGAGATATTCAATGATTTTCTTAAGCAGATATGCGTACTGTTAGATTGCATACTGTAAGTTATGATCTTATCGGTAGAGATTTTCAATTATTTTCTTAAGATCCATTTTATACTGATCTGAACCTAATGTATTCTCTTTTGTGATCCTTATGATGTTAGACACATTCTCTGCTTAATAACAATTCTGAGCTTTCTTTGGTTATAAAATAAGTAACTGTAACGATGGTGGCTTTCTTGTCAAATTTCCTTGTTTTTTAATGTGTTAAAAATTTACTTAAAGAGGCTAAACATATGTTGATATAAGGCACAACAGTGTGATGACTCAAAATATGGCCACTTTGAAAAAAGAACATAATGTTATTCCATACTTTTTAAGATCACTGTATCAGTCTGAAAACACATGTTCTTAGCTGGTCAAGAAGGGCAGTAATTTGCCAGTGTTCGCAATACATTTTAACTTCTCCCGTTTCTCAATTCATCTTCACTTTACATTTTGAGACAACCTTATTATCTCTAAGTAAGCTGTCCAAAAAGGACTTGATTCATTATTTGATGTAACTGACAGGAAATTTGTAAAGTTGTGTACCAAAAGTTATTGAGTCTTGAATAGTGATATAATATCACTCTCTAATTTTGATATTTTTCTTTAGATATTGTATTAACAACAATAATGAAATGTATGCCGTTTGCAAAGGGTGATATATCTATTTTAATTTTAAAGCATTTTGTCACAAAAAAATTTTTATTACCATCTTTTGACCAATTTGTTAAAAAAATTATTTTTGTCAGATTCTGAGGTTCTCCGCTTGTTTTTGAAGAAATTTTGTGGCTATGGTTCTATCTTGAAGTTCAAAAGATGATGGCAGTAACTGTATTATGCTATGTACTTTTTATTTATAGTTTTTTTATTATCTTGGTGAGGCACGTGGTTTTACTTTTATCCTTTTGACTTCCGAAGAGGTATGCTCACTACAATATTTTTATACAGTAATACACTCTCAGGTATATTGCATTCGCTTATCATTGTTGAGACTATTCTTTACCTCTTCAAGCTGGAATTGCCAGAAACTGTAATGTCCCCTTTCCTACGCCAAAGGCCTAAGGGCCAATTCGAGTCCTAGCCTGTGGTCATACCCAAGGGGCTAGGGACGCTGGGAGCTATTGGGTGTGGCCATCTAGTTCATTTAATATCACAATTTTTCGTTTCGGGGTCACATTTGACCATAAAGTGACTTAAAGAGGGACTAGACTTTATACTTTTGTTTTAGGGGGGGGACCTCCATAACACTTTATTATTCTATTTCTTGTTGGGGCTCTTTTAGTCTCCATGAAACGAACTTGGTAAATAATGAGAGTTATAAAAGGAGAGTTTGGGGGAAAGGAGAACACTCTTGGCATACATAATTATTTCCTTCACGTGCAACTGTTGTTTGCAAATTTACAGCTTGTGGAGTGAAATCCCACAGGGACCCTAGCTTCGGTGGTGAGAGATCTATCCCTAGCTAGCAGGGCATTCTTCGGTAGTGAGAGATCTACCCTAGCTTGTCATTTTGGAGCTGCTTTTCAGGGCTGTTTTACAGAGGTATTTTCAGAGGTTTCAGAGGAAGAGTTTGAGGGTTTTGGTGACATTTGGTGGAAGATAATCCAAGGGTTTCAGATCTGATTTGTGGCAACCATTAGAGTAGATTTTGGGCTTAGATCACCTCCATCATTTTCCCAAGGGGAGCGACCCACGAGGCGATTTTGCAACCTTTATTTGGAGGGTTTTCAGTGTAGCCATTTTCAGATCTGAAGGATGAAATCCATTTCCTATATTTGTTAATGTTATTTCCAAAATCTCATAATTTTTGCTCTATGTATTTGGAGAGTTACGAACCTCTGAAGTTTTCCAGTTGTCTAGGGAACGCTGTGATTTTTCTGGTAGCATTTTAATTTCTGTAAAATTCCAGAAACAATTTTATTATGTCCTTTATAATATTAGCAAACCCTCTTTAAATTTTCAAGTAATTCGAATGGATATATGGGAAATATTAATTTTCTTTAGTTCGTTGTCCTTACTGTAAATTTTCTGCTCAGTATTTTATTTGCTGCAAATTTTCAATATTTTTTTGTGCATTTTTAATTAGTATCCCAAATTTCAAGATGATTTCAGTAAGTATTATGCAATAGAGATACAATTTTCTTATAGTTCGCTGCCCTAATGTTAAAACTCTGCAAAAATCATTTGGTTTGTAGCTTCTTAATTCTTTTGCATCTTACCAAAGAGGTATCACAAGGGATACTTTGCATTCGTAGTGCAATACACTTAAGCTGTTATTGAAAAGCGTATTTTGAGAGTAGGGAAGCCACTTGAAGCTAGTGCAATTATCCAGAAACCATTCGAGCCCCTTACTTTGGAAGTCCATACATGGTATGGCATTGCTTGCATTGACAGTTTTGCCAAGATCATATACTGTGGTCCTATTTCCAATGCGCTAAGAGGCAAGCACTATTCAGCTGATTTCCATTCCTATCTTCAAAACTCATGTTACAGTACTGGCTAATTTACATCCAATTGTTATTGCCCTCTAACCATGACCAATTTTATACTGTGAATGATTAAGACTGCCCATAAAGAGTTTGGTTCTCAGCAAAGAAGTTTTCCACTCTAAAATCATAGCCATGACCTAATTGAAAAGTTTGAGCTTTGATCTAAACCAAGATTTCCAACCATCTTGGGAGCTAGAATAGTGGGTCAAATGTTAGCAAGAGCGAATTTATTAGTTTTCCATACCTCTCCATACAAAATTCCATCTGAAGTCATTCGCTGCATGGATCTCAATTAATCGCAGGACAAGAAGAAGCGAGATGCAACAAATGGGCTAGCTTGCAGGACAACCTTTGAAGCCAATAAGGACATCTTGCAAGAGTTAATTGGAGCCACTTATTAGTATGCATTCAAGAGATTTTAATTTGCTTTCTTGGTCACATCTTAGGAGTCCAAAGCTCTACAAATTTTTTAATTTTGCAGAAAACCAAATAGTTAATTGGAAGTTATCCCTTGGTTTACTCTAGAATCCTTGCATTTTCCTTTTGAGTTAATATTGAGAAACCATAATGCTCAATTTAATGTTTGTTGGTTTAATGTCAACAATGCCTTTTGATAAAGATCATTTCTGGAAGTGATGCCAAGGAAGATAACCTGAGACCTCTACACCTTAAGCTATAAAGAGGACCAGTCTTTACTGCAAATGTAACTTATTCTTCATTCAAAACTCGAACCTGGTTATGTTCTCCAAGAAAAATGCATTTGCATTCAGTAAGGCACACATCCTGCAGCCCTACAACCTCAACTCACAAAACAGGGCAACCTGTTGATAAAGATCATGGTTAAATGAGCTTTCAAGGAAAAATTTACTTCACGCCTTGGCTATTATGATGGAATCAGAAGTTCCTGCAAGTATCAACATAGCATTTTCATTCAAAACCATCAAATGATTCATCTTTCTATAAAATTTACTTGAAGAGTTTGCAACACTGTTAGCCCTAGATGAGACCTCAATCACAATATTACCTTTCAACCAACAAGCTCAGGATGCTAACATGTAACAAATCAATACAAATTAATGATGAATCAACTGTTGTCCCTTATTACCAACCAGGTCCATGACAGACATCTTCAAGTCCCAGTCCCAGGTAGCCAAATACACACCATGCTTAAATACTAGGTGATGCCTTCATTTCCCCTATGTAGGACAATAATACCAACTCTGACCAAAGCCCCACTCCCAAGTGTATTCTCAGGCCGATTTTGGTAACTTTAGTCAACCTGAAAAATTTCTCTGCCCCTACTCCTAAGCACTTTAACATGTCTCCTACCAATCAAGCTGTTCTTCTTGCAGCAAAGACACTGTCATTTTAGGACACAAATACCATCCAATGGATTATTTCTTAAAACTTTGGAGTAGCAACCCAGGCAACCTAGTCCCATGGGGACAATGCAAGCTCAAAAGCATATCTATGCCAATTGAGCATCGCTAATTCACTACTTCTTTTAACACCATGTGCACATGGTCTTATACAAGCAATTGAGATAAGAACATATGAGGAAAACATTCAAAACCCCTCTTCAGTGAACGGCCAAAACTAGGGTGGTTGAAACCAGGCAACAGTAAGGAGATGAGCAACAGACTCTGAGGCAGGCAGTTCAGACTCAAATTCGGTGGCCACTATTCAGGGACTGGATTGGTAACAGTTCATTAGTTTTCAGAACTCATGGCAAGGCTTGTTGTACCCAACTGGAATCTTGCACGACTCATGGGAGGAGGCAAATTATCAATGATTTCAAGGACCCCTAAGCCCATGTAATATCTCCTTGATGTGGAATGGTCTTGGGGTCCAACTCTTATGGACAATGACCACTACATATTTTGATACATAGCCAGAATGCCCATCTTGTGATGTTCATATTGCACAAAATTGTATATTGTGCTTTGGTCTACTAATATGAGGGATTCACAATGGAAACTTTGGTTCTTTTATGAAGTTTGGTTATGAATCTTATAAGCCTAGTCCTTTAGATATGTACTAAGTTTATATTTATCTTATGAGGTGCTTCTTGGTTGTGTTAAAAGCAAGTTTATCATGTACTCTCATGTCAACATGAATCTTGAAAGCAGTCCTGTATTGCAGTCCAGATAAGGGTTTGGGATTTTGTGATATAACCTTTTATTAATATGTAAGTTGACTTTTTATCGAAACATTGTTGAGAAATGATTAAAGGTTGTCTTAAACTATGTTTGAATGTTTAGGCAATATAAAATCTTCAAATTAATTTTTATGTCTTCTTAACCTGGTTCAGCCGATGGTTGATGCAATCATCAGATGTTGGGCTAACAATGTATTCCTTAATACCAAGACTTAGGACAAAGATTGGGGACTCATGATGCATTCAACCTGGAGTTTTCACTCTCTTGTTATGTAAATAAAAGTAGTTTTTTGGTTACTGCCAAACAAGACACCAATTATTTATAACTTAAATGGTTTGATTAATCATTATTATGATATTATCTATCCTAAGTAATTGATAATTTTGAATACGGGAGCGGAACTCGGAATTTAAACTATCCATATGCGTAACGAACAAATTTTTTTTCGATGGTGCTACGGCATAATACGGCAGTACAAAACAGATCCTAAGCCAAAAATTAAAAAATTATAAATTTGCAAGCCTCCTAAATAGGAATTTAATTATTAACCAGCATATTATGCATATGAAAGACAAGTTCAGCAAATTCTAAGTTAGGGTTCAATGGTTCAAATTGGGAGCTGCCTTCTAAATAGGAAGTTTTCAGGATATGTTCATTGGTTTTGATGTAAATCCACAATTTAAACTGTGTGACTTAAATTTCAAACTGGGGATGTTGGTATAAATCCCGAAACTTCCCACATCCTGGATGTTACCAAAATCTAAGGGACAATTTGTCTACTCATGACACTGCTACATAATCTGTCAGACTTGGTATAGTAATTAGGCAAAGCCAGTTCAATGACCCACTATGTGAAAAGCTTCAATGTTGGTTACTTTCCATGTATAAGAAAAGACAAAACGTGATTGACTTTCAGAGCATGACCACGATCCCTGACCCAGGAGACATGTTCACTGAATGAATGATTGTTTTAGTAACGACCATTAGACCAAGATTTCTATATGAATGACCCATAGTGTATAACATTCAATCAAGGAAAAAAATGGCTTTTAATATGCATTTACTTCATTTAAACTGAAAACACATATTAAGGACACCAAGTGTCTTGCTATCTTGGCCAGGGGTTGCGGTAACGCCCGAGTCTTTTGGCACACATACCAGGGCGTTTCCGCAGCCCCTGGCCGCTCCCACTGCCGCTTACAATGACAAATTGCTCCCGCTCCTGATGTACCCCCCTATCTCCCGCTTGCTCCCGAGGCTCATTAAGGCGTTTCTCCGGTAACATAGATCTGTTTAAAAGCTATTCTAGACATGAAACATGATTGTTTTGTTTCCTTGTTTCTTCAACTTATGTTTTTATCGTTAGTTTCACATTCCCTTTCTTTTTGTTTTAGCATTTTAATCTATGTTATTGTCTTTACTTAATTTTGGATTTTAGCATATTGTTTTCTTGCTAATCGCATGGGTTCAGTATACTCATATTTGGCAAAGTATTCGGCAAACACAAAAAAAATTCATTGGCAAAACTTGGCTATATTGACTACTTTGAAAAAATACTCAAATCTTTTAAAAACATAAATTTAAAAACATAGCTACAAAATTTATAAAATTGAGTTTCCATAAAATGTTGACATCTAGTTTATCTATTAGATTTGAATACAAATACAATACAAAATCCATCATCATGCGAATACAAACAGCCAAAGGCCTGATAAGTGTCATATGAATTTATGATGATTGTTTTCATTGAAAAGTAGGGACCACACCCCATTCTACAAGCCTACCAAAGTTGGAAATCATAAAACAGTGGAGTCAAAAGTTGTTTTTATTATTTACAAAATCATAGCTAATTTCTTTAGAGGCAATGCTTAAACCAATCCTTTTAATGCAAACCGGACTTGGTTTTTTACAATTTTGATTGAACCAGACCGGTTCAAATCTATGAACCGGTTTACTAAATAAACACATAAAAATTACATTTTTAAAGAAAACTCCTATATTTGAAAGATTAGAAACCAGTGATTCCAACAATTACACCCAAAATATGCATAGTTTGCTCATGTATATTGTACCATAGTTAGGATCATACTAATCGCAAATACTCGGCAAACCAGAAAAAAAATTGTGCAAAACAAATGCAATATTCACCAATATTCGGCAACTTAATGGTAAAATACTCAAATTTCTTTAACATTCTAAAAATCATAAATTTGCATCCAAAACCGTGTACATGTCTAGCGATTTTCTTTCATTCTTATTAATGCTTTCTAAGTTGGGACCATTTCGATAGCATTCAGTCTTGTGTCTAATTCGCAAATTGGATGTAAATTCACAAAAAACGCCTTAAAATCAGCTTAACCCCCAAAAAAAAATTTACGCATTCTGTTGATATGTGAAGTCAACATTTGAATAAATTGGTATATGACCAAGCTGGCAAAACGATTAGTTCGAGCATTTCAAATACTTCCCGAGACTCGATGATTTTTATCCAGTATTTTTAATTACTAATCTGTCTACAGGCGATCAAAGCTCATGATTCTTTCAGAAGATTGCAAGAAGTTGCTTGGTCCAAAAAGGTGCAAAAATGGATTTTATGAAAATAAGAAAAATATTGCCATCAATGCGTAGAGCTCAAGAAAATATACACTTTTAGAGAAAACGACACCTGAAACGGAGCCACAGAATGAAAGTTATGGCACATGCAAGTTTTTGCTGCTACATCTTCCCGGACCCTTTCCAAAAATGGCAAATTTTATTCCTTGGCTTGTGTTTTTTCACCAAAAACCAAAAAAGGAAAAGAAATGCCAAAAAAAGAAAAAAAAATTCTACTCGGGGGGACGTCTGGAGCGTGAAACCGGACCACGTTCGATTCTGGTTCCGTACGGGACGTTTTCCAACACGGTTCAGAAACCGGATTTCAGTACAAATTCGAACTAGAAAAAAAAAAAGGGAAATGTCAAAATATGTTTTGAACCCCGGACGTGTCAAAACAGGCCGGTTAAGAGTTCCCCGTAAATTTAGCTATGTGTTAAACCAAAACAGGGGTCAACCATGTAGTAATTTACTGACCAGTTACAAAACAATAAAAATTAAAATCTTTTGAGCACCAGCATATACTATTTTCCAATAGAAATGGCAGAACCTGTTTGCCTAAAAGATGTTTGGAGCAAAGCCGCCCACATCATGAACATTACTTGCTCCATTCATATTTTTCTTCAATTACTGCCTGAAACCAAATGTTTGCAATGTTCAGCAGTAAATAGGATTGGATAAAGAAAAATAATCTTAACAAAAGAAAAATAATTTTCCACATGCAACTAATTCATAAAAGGATTAAGAAATCAACTTCAGTCAGAAAAATTATTACATAAAAATGTACCAGGAAGGGAAGAATTGCCATGTTATGAAATAGATAGAAATCTAAAAGTAATACAAATATTATAGACTAACTCAGATTCAATGATGGCTTTGAAGATCATAGCTACAAAAACTAACCACAAATTGGAAAATAAATTAAACAAAAAGAAAATCTAATGGGAAAAATACACCTGGAGATTTGGCAAACCTACCTGTCCTTTATGTAGGCTAAATTGGTGTCATAAAAATCCTCATTACTAGGTAATCACATAGAACTAATAAGAATGCATAAGGCAGTTTCTGAGCTTGCTTGTGCACTTTAACTAAAAATGGTGTAATGTTATGTTGGTCAATTGTAATATTTTTCATAATAAATCACATACAGACAATCTGAAAGTGTGAAACATTCTACATTTATTTTTCCTTGTGCATTAGGTCTTCCAACATTCACATAACAGAAAGGAGTTCATTTTATAAAGAGGAAAGTTGGATTGCAAAAAGGCGTGGTTTCATAAAGATTTCCATTTTTAATTCAATTTGAAGTTTACAAGCACAAAGAAGATCTTGAAGGATCATCGATGAAAGGAAATCAAAAGCCATACTTATCCATTGCAGTCAAAATGTCAAAATCTGAGAGCCAAATTAATGAATGATGCAACCCTGTGCAGTCATAGTGGTTTTTCGACCCATTTTGGCATGCAGGTGCCTTTCATATTACCTTGAAGATGCAACAACTCAGCAACTTTCAGTAGTCCATAAAGCATACAACAATGGAAACCAAATTCTGCAGAACCATTTTTCACAATTCAGGATGACAAAGTAGGGAAAACACAATCAACAAAGGACAACATTAGGGCAAAGAAATGAAAAAAAAATGTGACATAAAAGTGCTAATTCCACAAATCATTACAGCACAACTGCAAATTTAAGAATATACAGTTCTACAACAAACCCATCGAACAGTTATAAATGTTTTCAGGATAAAAACTCAGAAGATATAGGGAAGCAATGTTTTCAGCTTTGGCTAATAATTACTCCCAACAGTTAGGCAAATGAAAAAATGTGCAACATTGCAGGAAAGGACTATTATTTTATTCCTCATTTGGCATTTTGAAAACATAAATGGCATGCAACAATTTTAGAAAATCCAGGCCACGTGGAAAAATCAAAGGGCATGTTTTCAAAGTGCTCATTGGTCTAAACCTGAACATTACATGAAAAAATGCAAAAGGAAAGCAAGCACTAGCTAAGTGCAAAGTAACCAATGTCCACTCCAGATATTGGAGATCTGTATTTCAAAACCTCTTGAATTAAACGCATTATTTGAATGTAATGCATTTACAGGATTTCAATGATATAGTGAATTGAAATTCCATTTCACTTGTTCATAATTATCCCAAACAACTGTTACTTTGTAACCTTTTAGTTAACCAATACTGGTAACCCAAATTGCCAAGTGTCCTCCTTTTGTCTACACACATGTAATCCTCCCTCCTTCCCTCGGCCCATGGCCTAAGGGCTAATCAGTGATCCTAACCCTAGTCATGCCCAAGGGGTTACAGACGCTATTTGCTATTGGGTTGGGAAATCTAGTCTCAGATTATTTTTGGTCATTGCTCGCAGTCATAAAGTCTTTTCAGTGCGTGGACTGATGTTATGTTTCTTCATTGGGACCACTTAAACACCCTTCTTGGCGACTGGAGGGGATAGTGCGATGTGCATTAATTGATTATATGTTCTTCAACCCTTTGGGATCACTTTCTTGCAGTTTTTCTAGCGCCTAGAAGGGAAAAAGTCCAACTCTTTAAGACATCTTTGGAATTTTTAAATGGTCTCTCTTTAGACAAAGTGCCCCTTGGGGGTTTTAGGGTTTTTTGACATGTGCTATGTTATAAAAGGAGGTTGAGGGGTAAAGGATACTCCGAGTCTTTTAAGATCGTACACTTATGCTTTCAATTTTTAATAAATGGTAGCAACTCTGTTTGCAACTTTTAGCTTGTGGAGTAAGATCCCACGGGAACCCTAGCTTCTGAAGATCCATGACCCAGCTAGCAGGGCATTCTTCAGTAGTGAAAGATCTACCCTAGCTTGTCATTTGGAAAGTGTCTTTCTAGCCTGAGTTTTACAGATTCTGGGTATTTTCACAATTTTCAGAATTAATAAATTTTTGTGGGTCTTTGGTGGAGATTCTTCAGTGGTTTTCGAACTAATCATGACCTACGGCAGCCATACAAGGATTTGGCTCATGTACAGAGGATTTCACAAGGGTTTTACAATCATCTCCTTTACATCTTGTTTGGGCGCAGCGAAATTTATTAGGGTTTGCAAATGGTGTTTTCAGATCTGAAGGTAACAATTTTCAGTTCACAAATATTCTAAATATATGTTATTTCCAAGTTTCATCATTAGTCACAATTGCCTTTGTATTCGAGCCAAAGTATAATTTTCGAAGTTTAAAACAGCTATTTTAGGCACGCTGTTTTTTTTGGCAGACATAACGCATGACTGAAAAATTCCCAAAAATACCACCTTGTTTCTTTCTATTATCCGACTGTTGCAGTTAAAGCCTTAAGGGATTTCACAAGGTTTTACGGATAAAGCGCAAGAGTCATTCACAAACATACAATGTTCGTATCGGCATTCTGTATTTTTCTACATCCAAAAATCAACATTAGTATTTGCTGCAAATTTCTGTGGATGTGAAAATAGCTGGTAAGATACGGACAACCACTGAGGCCTAGGCAAAGTTGTTCGGCATTGTAAAAAGGGAGAAGAGACAGTGCTACTTTTTGTAATATGCATTTAATAACATTGTCAAAAAAAGCAGCAGATGATATAGCGCAAGCTATATTGGCCTTGCTCTCTTGGACTTTGAACTTCATCATGTAGACCTAGACAAATCATCGAAGGAAATTTGGGATACTGGTAATAAATTAGACAACGAAAGCCATCAATGCCAAATTTTACAGGAAACTTGGTTTATAGGTTTAAAATGGATGAAGGAGTCTCTATGTCAAGCCACATCAAAAATCTGAGGTTTGATCAGACAACTAGCAGAAGTGAAAGCTGCAATTGAGGATGAATGCTCAAAGCTTCCTATTAAGGTTGTCTTCAAAATATAGACAATGTAGTTTTTACCATCATTCAAATTCAATCTCAATCTCTGGAGTAGAATGATTTACAGCTTTCTAGCTGGGGAAAAGCTCGAACTATTTGCAGAAGATGCAGAAGGTCAACCTTAATTGCAAGAAAGTGCATTTTATTCAATTTAGAACCAGAAACCTCCTCGTAGAAGCGTCAGATCCAAGATAAAAGGAGATTGAATGTCATTATTGTATTTGAAAAGAGAGTCACAGACATGGGATTGTCGTGTTCAAGCCAATGATGTGCTCAAGGGTAAAGGCATATCAAATACAACCAATATAGCCATGGATTGAAGAAGATGCAGAAGGTAGTTCTGTGATTGAATACGTGATACCCTTTAAAGATCTAAACTTTGAAGGCAACTTCAAGGATACAGGGTAGATGAAGCTGATATGGATGGTTGCTCAGATAGTTCGGGAGTTGTGGATCTTGGGAATTATACCCTTCACGAGGGTCATGAGACAACTTGATGGAGCTTGTGGATGGCTATTATGGATGGTTGTCCAAAAATTTGGGAGATCTGTGATTCGGGAGTTCGGGGAGGTGGAATCCAAACATTTCGGGAATTCAGCTGGAGCTACACCTTTACGAAGGTAGCGCGTTTGATGAAAGCCCTATCCTTAGTCATAGCAGTTGCTTTAAAGTGAAAGCTTCTTTGAAGCATTACGCCAAGTTTTGTTTGACATCCAGTTTTGTTAGATGTTAATTTTTGCTTTACATAGGTAAGCACTTAAGAGGGGGTATTAGAATATAAGGCTTTACTTAATTTTAGAGGTGCACTGATTAACCTTAGAAGGGGCTAAGGGTTGTGTTTTGTCAACCCATTGTAACTATCTTTTGCATAAGTTTAAATGATGGACACACAATGCACCCAAATTTATGAAATCTTCCTTAGCTTTATTTTCAAACACATCTTAGCGTCTTCCAACAGTTTATGGTGAACCTCGTTTTAGCTCTTAACCTTTTGGGGCACATTTTCTTAGCCTATGTTTTGATCACTATACCAATGACCAATGGTCTACAATGTCCCAAGGATTTTGGTAGAAATTAACAGTCTTAACAGTTGGGACAGTCATGTTGTATGCCAGAAGTCACCCAACTAGGAAAATTTGCTCAGTCTTGTTATTTGGATTCATCATTTTCCTATGAGCTCTAGGAACTCTTTTCAAGCAAAATTTTAATTCATTTCGACTCCCAAATCATCAAGGTCAATGAGATGGATAGAAACATGATTATCCTCCAAATAATGCACTTTTTCATGTCAAGAGAACAATTTGGTGGTGTATGAAAGGTAATGGCCCTGAGAAGCGTTTGGGTCTTGTGCAAATTTTTTCCATCAATGTAGATCATGCCCAAACAGCTTTCCGATGACATCTTGTTTGACCTCTAACTCTAAAGTTGAGAAAGTCCCGGAATCCTTTTTGAAGCTCCCATGAATAGCAAAAATCAAAGCTTGGATTCAAGAATAAATACCCTGGTTTTCCACTGTTCTATGGTTCCTTTCCGAAACCTTCCTAAATTTTCCAAAACAGTTCCATAGCAGTAGCTTAGTACCTTGATACAAAAATTGAGACTCATGTATTATGGTTTGAAAAGGCTGTCACATCAAAGTGAAATGTTCTCTACAGGTCATTTATTTGTATGCAAAAGGCCAAAAATAATCTTTCATAACAGGCCTAAAGATAGCACCTGGTAGAAGCAGTTGCACTAAACAAAAGTTACCTAAGTCTGCGGATACATTTTGAACAAGGCAGGTATGTAGTCTTACAAATGAAGGCTTCAAGGAGACACCAAGATAATACCTTGTTTTCTGGGGAGGTGCTTAGGATGGTTTATAAATTCTAGCATAAATTTTAATGACCACTAGGGTTGTATTGTCTTTTTTCAACATTGATTTTAGTGACAAAAAACATGACAAATGATCTTAGCTGGTACTTTTAAAATATCCCAATGCTCTATGAGATTGAGTCAGGTTTTATTAAAGAGATTACTCAACTTTTGAGTAGAGCATTTTTGGAATTGGTTTTGATCATTCCTCGAATTGGTGGAAGTCCCGAAATGTAATTGGAGATATTCACCAGCTAATCTTGATCCTCTTCTGACTCTTTGGTATTCCCTAAAGCAATCATATGGTTTTCTTTAAATTCTAGCATCACAAATACAATGGAAAAGGTTGTGCAAAATTAGAATTAATCCCCTAGATAAAATGCAAAGTATAGATCTGCCCTTTTTCAATACCAGAACTTCATATGGGTTCTCAAAACTCTGTTTTTAAACTTGGTGATAATCAAGATGGACTTTACTTCTACAGCAGGTTGTGCAATCTCTTAAAGACAACAATACAGATATTGTTGTTGGTTACGAGAACCCTCTATATTGTGATCAATTTGACTCTCTTTCCTTCCACTCTAGTGAGATATATTGTGTTGAGTGTAATTGCAAGGAGAAAATGCATCCTGAGATCAAAATGAACCAAAGGTAATTGTGGCTTGAACAATGCCTTTGACATTGTGATTGTCACTGTGTTCCACTTGAACCATAAGGAAGTGATCCCTACTTTTTGGTGTATCACTACTTGAAATTCATTGAAAGTTAAAACATTAAGTAAATTCCTCCCTTGCATAACCAGGGTTGTCTTAAATTAGAGGAATAGAAATGTCAGGTATTAGATATAGGTTAGAGATTATTGTTAAAGCTATGTTACCAGGGTCTATCCCAAGGAGCTCCTCGTACCCCCTGGATACGTACCTTGGGTACAGATACGTTTTGGGTAAGTACTGATACGTACATCTGGGTACGTGGATACGTTTTGACGTATCCGGGACATACCAGATGTACCCTGGAGGGAGATGTGTATTAGTACTTGTTGGGCAGTGGGGGGCTCTAAATTTATTTTATTTATTTTATTTTGACTCAAACAAACTTCAGTTTTATTGAGGACTAGACTAGGAGGGCATGACAACCACAAGGAAACCTGGAGATTGTTTAAAATCCCTCTAGTTTATTGAAGAGAAAATATTCAAAGGATATCAAGAACGTTTGAGGTAATTATTTGGGATCATCGCAATTGGCCAAGGAAAGAAGCTATTCATAGAAATTTGGACATATATCTAAGCCTCCGTACAAGTTATTTATGAGATCAAATCTCAGGTGATCTTCAATACTAATAGAAAAATTTGGAACCACAAATTGCATAGCTTAAAGTTTCAAAGAGCATCCTTTCCTAGAAACTATTAAGGCACAACATTGACTCCTTCCCGCATCCTTAAGGAGGATTAGAAGAAGGTGATTTTGGATAATATGAATGCAAGAACCAACCATTGGACTGACCTCTTTAGTTATCATTGGCAGGTTAAAGTCTGCCTAATTAAATAGGTCCTTTAGGAGCTCCCTATATACATCTTTTATGGCCACCATCGCAACACAAAAATTAATCTCAAAGGAAATGGATGAAACACAAAGGAATATAATATTCATATATCATAGAAAATGTAAAATCTTAAGTATATTGAATGTTTTGAACATTGATCGTACTATATTTTTCAAGTTTTGTATTTCTTATGGACTAAAAAATGAGTAAAATGAGTATATGATATATATATATATATATAATTTTTTAAATATATATGTACAGACGTATGCAATACGTATCGTACCCAAGGGTTTTTTAAAATTGACTTATCCGTGACTGCTTTAAAAAAAAAAGCAAACCTGTCGTTTTTATTTGGATACACCCCATCTATATCCTAAACGGTCCAGATATGCATGGATTTCATCCATAGACAATTGTATTGAACGTATCCTGATTTTGTCCAAGTCATATCTTGTACATATCACTAACCGGGGTTAGCTAATTGAGGATTTAAGAAATTGCAAGCTTGATTATACCTGAGGAAATATCAACCAACCTAGATTATTTTTTATAATGTCGAGCATAAAAGCAAAACCGCCATTTTCTATCTAGATATGCCCCTTATAGATGTCGGATATGCTCGGATTCACTCATAAATGAATCTGAACATATCTGGATTGCCTAGGTACCTTGGACGTATTGCATTGACTCTCGTATCCGAAATGTTTCGTACCTGTATTTGATCTTGCAAAGGGGCGTATCAGTATCCTAGTTTTTGAGAAAGTGCAATAAAGATTTTAAAAGTGTGTGAACCAATTGAAGTAACTTCACATGGTTGATGTTGATACCATTGTCTCGGTATGCTTTATGAAAGCATGGAAACCATTCAATAACATGGAAACATTCTAGATTGAGATATGAGATACAATTGATCTAAGATGGAAAATGATGCACACCCATTTGCATGCAACCACTTTGTCATTTGGAGCCTAAACTATTCTATACTATAGAAATATGAGTGGGCTTTATGAATCCATTGGGAGGCTTGAACTAGATCTTGCAATTGCAAGAAAAATCAAGATCAATGTTGGAAATATATGTTAGAAGAAGGTATGTTTGGAATACTAGCAGCCAAGTATGATAGGTCATGTCCCAATGTTGCTAGATGTGGATGGAGTTCCTATAGAGAAGATACTCTTGAACAACAATGCTTTGTTGTTAGAATATTTAGTCAAGGAACAAGTGCATCAGCTTGTGGAAGGATTAGAGCTTGTTTGACCACATTCAATCAAAGAAACAAGATATATTGTTTCTTGGGAGGTTGGGAGATCTTGTTTACACTTGCAACAATTTGCAGTTGTGGATGAACAAAGACTTACGAATCTACCTTGTCTTCACAACTCCAACCCGTTTCAAAAGACAGCAGATGCAAATGATCCCAAATTGCATTCACAAGATGAATTCAATGGCGAATCTAGTAATGATGGTATTGAGTCAACTCAGCCAAGTGCTCTTGATGATTTTGAGCTTTTTTGATGTAAAAAGTAGGGAGCAGTCTATAGGATGTTTGAGAACATTGTTAAATGCTTTAGAATATGTACTGTGACTTTTTGAAAGCAAAAAACATCTTTAAAATTGTGATTTGATATGTTTGTAATGTTCTGTTTTGATCAACCTATCACGATTTATTTGTTTTGACATCTTTCATTGTTTTTGAAGGTATTTAGTAATATTTGTAAATTTTCACTTTCTTGTTCATTTATTTCTTATTTTGAAAATAAAAATAATAATATATGTATTTATTTTTTTCAAACTTAATCACTATTTTCCCAAAATATATTGGTTGGAAAATTTATTTCAAATTTTATTGTTGCTGAACATGAACACAAACCTTGTGACCTAGCTTAATGGCATCCAAAACACAAGAAAATTGTGCATATAAATATACCATGTAAGAACATGCAAATTCAATTTATGTGCAAACAATAGATTCAATTTTAGTAAAATATTCATCATAACCAATGGATAGTAAGTATAACTAGCACACTATGCCAAAATATCTTGTTGGTATTGTTGGAGGAGGAACAAATACTACGGATACATTAATTCGGGGCACTTCCTTGTGCATCTTGCAATGTTAAAATCTCCTCATCATCTCACTTCCTTGTGTGTCTAGCACAAAGGATTACTCTCATGCAATGTGATAATCTCTTCATCATTTCAACGCCCTCTTTCATAAGAAGTTGTAAAATCTTACGGTCACCTAAACAAGGCCTCTCTTTAGCTAACATTGAATGCCATGTAAGGTCATGACCCTAGACTGCATCCCCTTTATCATCTATATTACACTCCATTATTCATGTATCTCATATCTTTTTATTTCTATAATTGTTTGGTGCGTGTGTACTTATTTGTCTTTGTTTGAGCTTGTACTTCTGTACCATTTCAAGCAGTACTGGAGCTCTTGTTTTGATTTTCGTCTCAATGGCTATCTATATATGGGGCTCTCCCCCTCCTCTCCTTAATGGGGGAGACCTAAGGAACCTCTCGCGCCCCCTCCCTATATCTATAGAGATTCGAGGACGGCCCCAGGCGCGAGTGCCCCATTAGTTGATAGTAGGTTGGTTCCAGCCCGATCATTCTTTTCGTATGAGACTATTCCCTTTAGAATTCTATGGGGCATATATAGGGAATATACATTACACACACACTCATGTGGTGTGTGTGTGTATATAAGTATATACAAAATACAAGAAAAACATTTATATATTTTTCTTTTAATAGCTCAGGCCTGTGTATAACCCCATTTGTTTTAATAGCCACCCTGAAACAAAGAGGTGAAATGTCAAATGGCTTGGATGCCATAGTAATAATATTGGGGGTGGGGTTTAATCTTTAAAACCCTATGGGCAATGTTTGAGGGTGGCATGGCTGTGAACAATGATCCCAAAATTTCTTCGGGGACGACACAGTCCTGTCGTCTGCCATTCATATGGATAAAGGGGTGCCATGGCTTGCTCGTTCCCATTTGGTTAGGACCCATGCTGCTCCCACTTGGTTAAGACCCATGCCGTTCCCCTTTGGTTAGGACAATGGGGTCGGCCAGACTAGCTGGGCCCTTGCCAATATGAAATATCCCTTTTAGGATTTCACTTAAAACCCACAAATTTATAAAATTCCTACAAACTGCAATTCTGATTTTTTAGGACAGCAAGGTACAAAAATAAAGAAAAAATTATATCTTCAAAAATACTCACTCTCAACAATACCCAGAAACTTCAAAGGGAGTGGAAAAAATGGAGAACAATGCACCATAGAGAAATAATTTTTATTGCAAAGATTTGATTTGATTTAATAATTTTACGGCAGAAAATGAGAGAAAAATACAGCTGACTGTAATTTCCATAATAACAATGGAAAAATGATGGAAATGAATTCTAGGGCATCTTCATGATGATAACAATCGCCATCTCCGAAATCGGACCACAGAAACCCCTCCAAAACTGCTCCTCAAATCTAGAATTGAGTAGATAAAAAACCCTAGAAAATAGTTGTTCCAAATCTAAACTCAAACCCTTAATTAAAAATGGCTGTCCTCTTACTCTGAATCTGAGGTTCTGATTACTCTCCAAATCTTATCCAATAATCTGAATAAAGTTCCAAAATAGCAAACTAAGGAGGATCTTTCACCACTGAAGAGTGCTCTACTAGTTAATTGTGGATCTTTCACCACTGAAGCTAAGGTTCCTGTGGGATCTTACTCCACAAGCTAAGAAAGTGCAAGCAGCAGTTGCTCCAATAGCAAAATATGTGTGTGCATGAATGAATGAATAACTCTCCTCAAACTCCTTTTATAACTTTTCACCATGCACCAAGAGGCCCAAAAAAAACCCCAATTGACCCCCCTTGGGAAAACCACATAAATATAATATGATTTAAGTTACTTTTTCCCCCCATGCACCAAAAGTAACTTAGGTGACCCCCAATGAAGAAATAGAATAATAAAGTGCCATATTGCCACCCAACGACAAAATATAATATAAATCAAGGTGGTGATCATGTATTCATACCCAATAGCCTGTAGCGTCGTTAGCCCCTCGGGCATGACCAAGGCTAAGACTGAAAAATGCCCGTTCGGCCCTTAGTGAAGGAATGGGGACATTACACGATATGGAATTTTATAAATATAAATTTCTTTCTATATGACAAGTTCACAATATATCATACATGCACAATGTATAAAATTGGTTCAAGTTTTCAGTTATTATGTAAAAGCATAATTTAATAATACGTATGAGTACACACACACACTCATATGTGTGTTTTAGAGCTTTCAAGTAAACAATGTTGTTTTTTAAAGAGAGAAGTACTGCAGATATACATGATTTATTTTTCAATTCCATTTACAAATATAATGAAATAGCACAACAATATTCAAGAGAAGGAAAGAACAAATTCTTTTTTTTAATTATTCAGTTTCAATTCTCATTTGTATAACAAAAAGAAATAAATGAAACACCACAAGAGTAACAAAAGTGATTTTAGTTCTGTTTGTTTCCTCTCCTTTTTTTTCCCCACTCAGTTTTAAATCTAGAGAGTCTACTTGCAAAGCAAAGTTCATTTCCAGGATCGCACATTAATTGTTATTCCTGAAATGAAATGAAATTTTTACCCTAGAAATTTATGCTCTACTAATTCAACATTTTAAATTTCAAATTGCAATAATTTATAACTCAGCAATAATGAATGAATATAAGCTTATATTCATACTTAAGTTCTTTCATACAAGCATGCAACAATGACTTTTACATTTGTAGCAACTGCTGCCATCTAAACACACATATTCTTTTAATTTCACACATGGTAACTGGTTTATATGATGGTAAATACTGTTGTCACAAGGTTGGTGCAGCCACAATAAGCTTCTAAATCCAGCAATTTCCATCATTCATACTTGCATAAATACAACTAGACATCCACAAGGATGAAGGCAACAACGTTCACCTCCCAACCATACAGAATGGGAAAGATTGCATCTATTCTGATCCACCGAATCCCCCAACCCAAGAGGGGAATCACTCAAATACTTTGCACAACAAAAAAAGAGGGTAAATTACAGGTTGACACAACATCACAAATTGCTAATGTCACAACAGCGAACAAGAAGGTTAAGATTCAATTTTTCTTTTCAACCAAACACATAAAGCAGATATGGAACAACCTATTCAAGGGGATAACTACGTAGGAATTCTAAACCTTAGACCCCTACATCCATCTCAGTAATGGAATACCACAAGGTGAAAAATACTAATTTCTGCCCCACATGACTCCCCACATCCAGTCCTCTTGTGATACAGTGGAATACTCATTGGGGTACATTCCTTCTTGTTATGCACATCTTCCATTACACACTTTAGAAATTTCTCTTATCCATCATTAACATAACCATGGGTCCCTACATCATTCCCCCATACATACAACACATCACAACCATAACACATTTCAACACTTCCATTTGTTTCACAAACCTAACACAACTCAAGAGAGCATAAAAATACAACAATTGGAACATTCACAAGAGAAAGTTTCAGTAAAACAACTGGAACAAATTAAAAACAAAACCTACCTCCTGCTGCCCATGTCCAAGGCTCAACAATTCAGTTCCAAAACAGCCACCAACTCTAGCTCCCAAAACCAAAAATTTTCAGCTTCCTTCTTTAAAAAAAAAATCCAGATTTGCATAACCCTTTTGCCCAAATCAGAACTTTCCTTAAAAAGCCTTCACCAAAAGGATAACCAATCCCCATAGTCAACTAAGCTGCCTACTCATCTACCCATTGCCACCTCACCCTTCTAACCACTAAATTATTTTTACAAGGCCCAAGCTAAATCACAATTTCAAAAAAAAATGAATGATTGCATATCCTCAAATAAATAAACATGATTCTTTTCTCAAAACAAAAACCTCTATTCCATGCAAACATAAATTTAGAAAATAAGCTTCAAATCTAGGAGCTCCACATATGTTTTGCTTGGCCCAAGGTGCTATAAGCCTCCAAAAGGAGCCTAGTCTATAGGTAAGGGTTAGGGCTATGTTTGGGGGTGAGAAACATAAGTTTCTTGCTCCAAACAAAGCCCTGATTTTGCCTTACCAAAAGTCTGAAAAATTCTTAGAAAAGGTGGACATAGGTTAGACAACCTAGCAAAACATTAAAGGTCAAAACAATAGTGAATAGATTAGGTCCTTATTGCAACTTGGTACTACAATTAGAAAAGGGAAAAAGACTAAGGACACCTCCATAAGGACGTCCATGGACCTATGGGTTTTAGAGTGATTCTTCTAATGGATTGGTCCTTGTCTCTCCCATTTGTGGACACTCAGAAGCATACCGATACCAACTCTCTACGCACTCAACTCAAGTGTTATGTATGCCCATATAATAATATCAATAAAACTCAAATCATAATTACCATATGTCGTAATCACATTCATCTACAAACATAAGTAACATTGTTATCATGAAATAACCCTACACATCGTCATCCAATGTGGTATTTGAAGTAACACTATCAAAATCAATTACTCATTTACATGTTCATCTTAATCCATGGCGTATCATACTGCTAAGCTACACATCATAGTACATCCATCATCATCCATACACAAACAAGTAAGACGCTCATCTAACAGTATCTATCAAAATCTCATGCTAAGAGGAAACATAGTATGCAGTAAAATCCAGGCAACCATAGTCTACATCATCGAGATAGAATAACAAAATATGGGACAATATAAACCATACATGATATGCATCATGATAAGGCTAACGTCAATTTCACACACTACTCTGTAATATTGAGTATCCACCAAAAAGTGTCTCAACTGAAATTATAGCTATCAAAATAGTGTCTAGCGAATAGTGATCAAAAGTGGCATGACATATGGTACTGTTACCTCCCCTGATTAGAGTTTCCAACAAGCTCCTAGTGGACGGTCCTCTAGTTAACTCCCAACATACATTGGTCAGTGACATATGAACAAACTTGATTTCTTATCCTTTCTTAGCATTTTAATAGCCATCTCATATTGTTACCAAGTTGTCTTGCTACTCATTGTTTTCCGGAGTAATATTTGTCTATCTTTTCGAACAAGCATGCGTGTTTTCTTTGGCTAGCTCTTTTGTGCTTGGAACTTCTTGTCCTTTTTTTTACGAAAAAGTGCTGGGGCAGATTTTGTGCTTATTGTCTCTAACTTGGCTGCAGTCATTGCTTGACAAATGGTTTGTCTAATTGTTTTAGGCCATATTCATGAAACATGTAGAAGGCTTTTATTTTGCCCCTTTTCTGCACACTCCTAGGTCTGGTTGGTCCTTTGTGAAGCGGTTTATAAGATTCTTATATTGTACATTTTCTAAGGTAGCAACAATTTATTTATTTTCCTATTGACTTGTTTTTGGTTATAATTATGTAATGATACATGTTTGATGGTACATATTAGTTTGCAACAAGCAGTCATTCTTCGTGTCGACTGGCTAGCGACCATGTATCTGTTGGTCACTTGCTTTGAAGTAACTTTGAGCATATTGAGGTGTTCTCGTTTAAAATCTTGGTAAAATATTGGTCGAGTCGTTCATCTTCTATTCTGTGTAAATTGATACAGAAATTTACATCATAGAGGAAGCAATTTTCTTCTTGTTGGTCTCGAAAGATTGAAACTAGAAACCCTGTAATATCCAGAAATTGATCTACAATTTTCTTGTTGTTGGTGCTTTGCGATGTAAAAATTCTAATCCTCTTGATGTTGCTTTTCAAGCTATACTGTCCATAGTACAATTGTCTGCTTTCCTCTAAATTCTGGCTTGTGCATTCTGAAAGAATGGTCTCTCTTTTGTTTCTTGCTTTTAATTTTGTGGACACCCAAATATTTAGTAGATTCTGTTTTATCATTATATGTAACTACGTTACATTTACCTATTGATGTAAAATGCTTGTAAATGTTGGGTATCTTGAACTCTGTCTTAGCCTCTTGCTGATCCATTTCTCCGCTTTGATTCTCTCTTCAAAAATTTCTCTCCAAGTTTTCATTAGTCTTTCAATGCAAGGTCTAGTGTGGAACTAAGTTGCAGGGTTTTGGTTCACTACTAAAAGTATAAGTGAAATTATTCACATAAGTCAATTCAAATTTTACAAAGAAAAACATTGTAGCTTAAAACCTATAGTAACATGGAAACTATACCTGAGGTCCACGATGTGCCCCATGTTTTACCCATGTGTTGGGGGCATGGGGACAACTTATAAATGTCCTGGAGTGTTTGTAAAATGTGGGGGATGTTATTGACTGTTCATTGTCGACAAGGTAAATCCTACTGTCCACTGCAATAGGGATATCCAAAAATAACTAGGTCCCATAGGTGTGCTTGGATGCTACAGAAGCTAGCACAATAGAACATCTTTTTTGGAATTTGCTTGGCTTGCGAATACTTATGAAAGTAGATTTGAGTTTGTAAAGCTTATTAACATCTTTTTGGCATCTTGCAGGAAAAGCTTTTCTTCATTAATAGTGCAAATAAGCTTTTAAAAATTTAAATACCACAAGTACAAAATAACAAGTCCCATATAATGAGTGTAATTCAACGTGCTAATAATGCAAAAAGCCCTCACATTATCTCATATGTGTTGGATTTAATCTTCTTTGGTATTGACCCATAGAAGAATGACATGGCAACCAAGATGTGTTCACACTAATGTTTCTTAATTTGTTGTCTTTTTGACATGGCTTCCTTGTCCAACTGTGGTGTCCATTACCACCAAAGCTCCTGGTGAATAGGAAGTTTGTAAAATAAAGAAACCACCATTTTTGTTTTTGACAAAAGAATAAAGTATATGTACTTCACATCGAGGGACGCCTTCAAGAAAAATAGGTTATCCAAGCCTTTCCAAGAAGAGAAGAACAACAGTAGAGCACAATATTGATTAAAGATGGACAACAACGAGTCCAACGGATCACAAGCAGGCAAAAAAACGAGATTGGTAAAGTAAGAGGGATTTCTAGGGCACAAGCCGACAAACACAGGTGGACCCACAAAGCTCCTTTTTTCTTTGCAAGTTGTTCTTTACATTTCTTTTCCAAAGCTGGTTTAAACAAGTCAGGACAAACCATGGTTAAACATGAGGTTTTCAAAGACAATCCTGAACTTGGGGTTACAGAGGTACATTGGTTTAAGAGGCACATTTAACAGTGGCAAGACAAATTGCAGGAAACACAGGAAACTCTCAAACTCTTGCATTGGTACAGGGAAAAAGCTGGTTTTTGTGAATGCAAAGCAGTATAAGGGGATCCTATGGCGTAGGCAGGCCAAAAAGCTAAGGCAAACCCAGAAGAAAAATCTTACTTTGATTTTACCGAAAACAACAAACAACAAAGGGAATTTTATTTTCAAAGAATATCAAATACAAGGAAAACAGTCAGTACATAAGGAAGGGAGAGAAGATCCAAAACTGAACAAATCAGAAAACATTGCAACAAACAGGGATGAGCGAGAGGAAGTAGTGCAAGATCCTAAACAAGTATCAACCCTACATCCACTCATTTGTTGTGGTCTTCATAATTGTATGTAAATGAGCTCATGAGCATGAAAGAGAGACTTGGAATTTTAGAAAATCAGAGGGTGCAAGCAGACAACGAGAGAAAAGAATGTGCAGAACATAGATACAAGTTGGAAAGGGAAAATAAAGTTCTTAAAGAGCAAGTGTTAAATCTTCAAAACCTCATGGAAAGAGGACAACAAGAATTAGTCATTCTAAAACATGATTTAGGACATTTGAAAGAAGCTAGAGGAAAAAACATTGAAATGGTAAAAGGAAATGAAACAATTCAAATAAATGAAATCCAAGCAACAATTAAAAACATGGAAATAAAAGAAAACCAGCTAAGAGATCGGATAGAAGAGGCCAAAACTTGGTCACAATTGGTAAGTGGATCATCAAACGAACAAAGGCAAGTCATAGAGAAGCATGTCAAAATTCAAATAAAAGAAGAAAAAGACCAACAAGACAAAATGGTAGATTTTATTATCAAAGGCTTGAGAGATTTTGGTGAAAAGGAGAGAACTGACATATTGGCACAAGACTTCCTTAAAGATAAGTTGAAATGGACAAAGTATATACAACAAGCTAATAAGATTGGCAGGAGAATAAAAGGAGGAAAGGATCGGCATGTGCGAGTTGTCATGAGAAATGTAGAAGACAAACAAGCTATCCTAAAAAGTAGGGGACTTCTTCGAGGCACACATATATATCTAGACGAGGATTTGACATTTTCTCAACAAGAAGGCCGAAAGAAGGAATGGGAGAAAGTAAAAAAAGAAAGAGAGGTAGGAAAATGGGAACAATTAAGGAATGGAAAATCCCAAATCAGTGATTATTTGTCAAACAAGAAATAGGAATTTGGGGCCCCACGGGATCCCATGCATATAGTAAGTTGGAATTGCAGGGGGTATCCGTGGAGAAGAGGACCCGGTTTGGGGCCCATAGCAGAGGGGAAAGATATTATTATTCTTACAGAAACACATGAGCACGATGGTTGCAAAGTCCCAGATTTTGAAGGGTACAAGAAAATTTCAGTTTGGAACGAAGGGAGTGAAACAGGGAAAGGACATGGGGGAATCACAGTGCTAATCAAGGGAGCATGGCTCGGGATCATCAAAGTAGAAAAGGAAGACGCAAATAAGCAATACATATGGCTGAAAATATCAGATAACAAGGCAACAATCAGATTGGTTGCTTGCTACTTTGCACCGAAAGGCTCAAGGACATAAGAAAAGAAATTTGGATGGGGAAGACCCATATGCTTCACTAAAAAAAGACATTTATGTGTTTAGTGCATCTGGGGAAATTATTTTGATGGGGGATTTTAATGCAAGGACTGCAAATAATCAATCTCTTCAGTTGGGCAGCACCAAAGGTGGAGATGACAATCCGCTTTGGCTTAATGAAGCAGAGGACAAGTTTTGGGAAAGAATATCTCAAGATGGTAATGGAGGGGTGACACATTTCGGGGTTGAGCTTCTAGGTCTATGTAGCTTATACGACATGGTTATTTGTAATGGCATGAAGGCTTGGCCTAGATCTGGCAGTATCACTTGCAAAACTTACAATGGTCAAAGTGTTGTGGACTATGTAATCTGCACTCAGAGTTCTATTTGTAGGTTGCTCGAGTTTGAAATTGGAGATTGTCCTATTGAGGTCAAATCTGATCATAAACCTCTCTTGATCAAGCTTGATACCATTTCAAATCAGCAACAAGGAAAACAAGTCCATCACATGCAAGAGACATCTCCAAAACAAGGCAAAATCATTTTGAATAAAGAAAATCAGGAAATCTTTGTGGCTGCCCTTGAACAACAATTTCAGATGACAAGAAATGATTTAGAGAGCAATACGCCCAAGGGGACAAGGGGTTATGTTTGTAGTAAGTTATTGATACCTTTAATCCACAAGGCATTAAGTGCTTGCAAAAGATCTAAGCCTAGAAAGGGAGCTGCAAATACTTTTCCAACCAATCCGTGGTATGACGAAGATTGTAAGGCTGCCAAGAGAGCTATGAGGGAAAGTGACGGGAACAAAGAAAATAAAAAGAAATATGAGAGATTGGTTCAACACAAAAAAGAAAGCTATGTGAATAGAAGAAGGTCAGAATTAATTTCTCTTGGAAAGCACAATCCCAAAGGATTTTGGAGGGAGTTGCAGCAAAAGAAAACACACATAGAAAACAATATCACAGAAGCTCATTGGTTAGAATATGCGAAGATTTTATATGAGCGGTCTCAACAGAAGGATATTCCTCCCATAATTCAGACTTCGATTGAGCTTTTCTCGGAGGACGACATCAAACATGGCATAAAGAATCTAGCAAATGGTAAAGCACAAGATGTTGATGGGTTACAAGCTGAATTTTTAAAGTGGGGGGTTGAGGTGCTCACTTTGCATATCGTAAATTTTTTCAATGATGTAATTCAGGTTGGGTTCCCACTAGAGTGGACGACTAGTGTTGTTATTCCTCTATTTAAAAGTGAGGACATCAATAATCCTTCTAACTATCGCACCATTATGATCAATCCATTGTTTGGTAAGTTATTTGGGGGCATGATAGAGCGTAGAATCAGCAGTTGGGTAGAAAGAGAGGGCAAAAGAGCAAAAGGAAAAGCAGGCTTCCGACCTAAACATTCAACCATTGATCATTGCATCACTCTTAGGCACTTGATTGAAAAGGTATGGGATACCCAAGGAGATGAAGCTTTTTTTGTGGATTTTAAGAAAGCATTTGACATGGTTCCTAGAGACAAACTTTGGAACAAATGGAAGAACTTGAGATTCCAGATGAGTTTAGAGCAGCAGTGCATAGACTTTATGAGCAGGTCAGAGCTAAAATCAGAACTAGAGAAGGTATGTCTGAATGTTTTGGTAGTGACATTGGGGTCAAACAAGGCTGCCCTCTTTCTCCCACTTTGTTTGGTTTATACATTGACAAGCTTGAAGAATGGTTACTTAAAACCGAAGGAGGGGTGTATAGTTGGCTAAGTATGTGGTGAAGTTGCTCTTATATGCTGATGATCTTATCCTAATTTCAACAACAACTCAAGGATTGAGGGAACATCTAAAAGCTTTAGAATTCTTTTGCCAGGAAGTCGAGATGCAAGTGAACATTAGCAAAACAAAAATCATGATTTTCTCCCTAAAAAGGAAAGAGAAGCAAATTAACTTTCTTTTTGAGGGGAGTCCATTGGAAATTGTTACAGAATATAAATATCTTGGGATTGATTTTCACAACAAGATGAGATGGGAAACATGTAGAGCAAAAAGGATACAGGGAGGTTGGAAAGCATCTTACTTACTTCAAAATAGGTGTAGGAAAGCTGAGCTTTGGGATTGGAAAACTAAGAAAACCCTCTTTGGATTGTTGGTTACTCTGGTGGCACTTTATGGTTGTGAGGTTTGGGGAAGTAGCATGTCAAAGCATGGATGGAGACAATTAGAAAGAATCCAGAAACATTTAATCACAAGCACTCTTAAAGTTAAATCAACAGTCCCTTATGAGATCTTGTTGGCTGAAGTGGGTATCTTCCCGATGGAAGCTTCGGCAATAACTACATTGATAAGCTATTTGAAAAAAGTTGAAAGCATGGACAATCATCGTTGGCCCAAAATGGTTATAGAGGATAATCTAGAGCGCAAAAAGAAAACTTGGATGAAACAGAACAACAAATGGATGAACAAATGGGGCATCAATTTTCAGGAGTGTCCTAACAACAGGGAAATAAAAAATTATGTGATGGAGAAGTTTAAACTGCCATGTGGACAGGAAATAAAAAATTATTTTATCCCCACTTGATGATGATAAAGAAGTTTAGGACTACCATGTGAACAAAGCAGATTGGTCGTAAGAAAACACAATATATCAAAGATTTTAACACCACTTTGAAGCATGATGAAAATCACACTCTCATTTTCTCTCTTGATTCAGTCTTCACTAAAGCTTATCTAGGGTCAGTTATCAAAGGTAAGGCAAGGATTCTAGTGGCTTAGTTGAGGACCGGATCACATCGGATCATTCTCCGTTGTGAAACCGGTAGATGGACTATTCCCAAAGAGGATTGGGAAAGGAGAACTTGTCTTTTCTACAGCAAAGGGGTTGTTGAAACAAAATGGCATTTCATTATGGAGTGTTCAACATATGATGATATTCGTATCCAGTACAAAAACGATTTAAAAGTGGACAATTTAAATGAGTTATTTGAAGAAACAAAACTTCAAAGGATCGCTGGTTTTGTGCTCAAGATTCACAGTAGGAGAGCTGATATTGCAAAGAGTCTGAAATCAGCTTAATGTTTCAGTTTCTTTTGGTCCCTTAGACTCTTCAGTCTCGTGTTTTAAATGGGTGTGGAGTGGCCTTGAAAGTGCAATCTCCATGTAGGGATTATGCACACCCTTTTCTTTAATGATTTTAACAGGATTTTTAATCATTATAGAACTATTCAAAACAGCTTGCAGAAGATCATTTTCTTTGGAAGAGGTTGAGGGCTTTGGAGTAGGTTACTTTTCCCAATTTTCCATGCAAATTGTACAAGGAAGAAACTTGTTTTTGACATAGTTGTTTTGAGAATTGTAAACAGTTTCTTCAAGGTTTAAGTGGGGAAATCCAGGTTGGGGATGACCGTGAACAGGGGTAGAGAGGCGAATTGGTCTACAAATATTAACCATAGCAGGATGCTGCCCTATACATTCTTTGACAAAATTCAGCCCCCGATAGGACTTGGGCTGCTTCGAGTAGTTTAAAATGCAAGAGTGGTTTCTTAACAGAGGGATCATAGCCCATCCACTTGGATTCCCTAGGATTAAGCTCTAAATTTTATAAATTATTATTTGTTTAAACTAGCTTAAGTGTTGTTGGGCATTTTATGATTAATTGAAGCTTAGTATGAGTTGACAATTTTATTATTATTTAAGTGGACTTTAGATTAATATTTTCATTGTTATTATCTAGTGTTATAAGAGGTCTTAGATTAAATGTTATTATTATTTTATTAGTGTTTTCAGCTTAAGAGAATTCAGGGATTATATATATTTATATTAACGGATAGCTTGTTGGGTGTTTTAATTTCAAATATCCCTCTCACGTGGATTTTAGGTAGGGCGTAATTTAATATCATTTAATTTGTTTATGACCCCTACTTTTAAGTGAGCATTTAATTATTTAAATAAGAGGGGTGTATGAGAATTATTTTAATTGATGTAGGACAACATCCATTTCAGGATGACGTGGCCCCTAAATTGATATACCTATTGCGTAAAGGACATTGACTGTTATTATCTTGTTATTGCCCTTCTTTATGCCGCAATGCTAGGTCTCTGCCGACAGCCTTGTGTGCTAAATCACACGCAACACTTCGCAAGTTGTGGATGTGTGCGCAACCCTCACTTTAATCAGAAAAGAATTACCCTATCTTAGCCCATTCAGGATGCAAGTTTTGTGTGGACAATGGATTTAAAATGCAGGGCTGGTTTCTTAACAAGGGACTCATGCTCAAAAGTAGGAACAGATTCTTTTACCTTAGTCAGGTTCATCTTTTGAGGCCAGCTGTTATGAAGATGGAATTGAGGGCTTACCCGAGTGACTCCTTGGATGTTGTAATCTCCATGCATGCTAGCAACTTTAACACTTTCCACCTGAATGAAATTTTGCTCAGTGGTCTTTTTCTCTTGAGCCTGCTCTTGGTTTTGTTCTGAGTTGGATGAGAGCCTTTTCCTGTTTTTTCTTCTTTCTCTCTTATACACTAGTTCAAAATAAGGATTTTTGTTTTTCCCATTATGTCTGGACTTGTTCTTATTTATAGGCTTTGAATAATGCCTCTTTTTTAACCTAATTTACTGACAACAAAGAGATTGAGGTGGACTTGAGTAGAATGTTCTTGATTTGACTTGAGAAGACCATATAAACTCTTGGAAGTCTCATATCCTGATCTATTTGAATAATTATAGCAGTTACTACAGCTCGATGGAGGGGCTGCTTGACACTAGTTTCCTATACATCTAAAGGAGGGCATATAGTGAGAGGTCTAATATCTAGTTGGATTCCTTTGCTTTGGTTCCTATGCTTTTCACCAACCGCTTCGAGGATGAGCAGGTCGTCATTGCCTTCCTCCTACTTCACCCAATTCTCCATAACTTAACTTTTACCAGATTATGATTTTTCCTTTGAAGGCCAGGAAGATTTTGGTATAGACAATCTTATTCACGCATCATGTGATTCATCCTTTTGCTCATTACTCGAAAATCTGGCAATTGTTATATTGTGTTATTTTCAAGGTGTTGCATCCCCTGTTGTGCTGAACTGTTGACATTCTCCACCATTGAAAGGGCTAGACTGAGATTTAAAATGATAGCAATTTTATAGTTTGTGACAAAGCATAGGCATAATCATTTTCCATTTGCATCATTTGACGTTGAGTTTGACAAAGTGGAAGGGTCTAAGGAAAGAAGTTGTGGCATCATTAGAAGTAGGGACACGAGTAATAATAGAAAGTGGTAGGAGGAAAACTGACCACGAGGGATATTAGCATGGAAATTACGTAGAGAATAAATTGCAAGATATGTGAATGGGTAAAGGGGTCCACGGTGAAAACCAGCTCATCTCTTTATCTAATGTGTAAAGGAGAAAGTGAATGGTGGAAAAAAAATTATAAGCAGGCAAGTCAATGGCATTGAGGGGCCCACCACAAAAACGAATCACCACAGTTGAGTCTACTTGTCTGCAATATAGGCGATGTCCCAAAAAGTAGTATCTTATGAAAAACAAAGCCACCAATTGTGTATGGAAGTTGCAAATAATGTCTTGGAGTGTCATTATGCCGAGAGACATCTACAATTATATATATGGAGTGAAAGAGTCTGACATCGTGCCCGTGAAATTAAATTAGTTTTTTGCCTGTGAAATAAAAACTGGGGCCCACTTACCTTTTTGAAAATACAAACAAATACAAATGTAATTCTACTTCACACTCAAATAATTATGTAAGGAAAAACAAATACAAACGTAATTTTACTTGCTGCTACAAATGTAATTTTACTTGCTGCACTTAAATAATTACATTAAAAAAAAACACAGATCTCTATAAGATAGGTATACTAGTTAGTCCTTTATTGGATTTATCACTTCATTATGTCTTTCACATGTTATCTTGGTCATCTCATTTTGTTGTGCCGCGATACTCACCTGCAGTTTCTCTATTTGGTAGACCATGGCTATTGGATCTTTGTTTCTGTGCCATGTAAATGACAATGGCTACACGATCATTTTCTTTCCAATTATAATTTAACCTGCAAAGTGACAGCAGTCTCTAAACCTTGAACTATTTCTGCGTCCAATCAATGGGTAAGTGAGATACCACAGTATCACGATGAAAAGAATTTATCATCCTCTTCTTATTAACTTGGCTGAAGGATCTGTGGTTGATGAAAGTACTAAACGGTTAAAGTGGTACCCATGATTGACACAGATGGAATATCAATGATTGTCACTCCAGATTCCACACTAATCATCTTTTAATCAATACTCCCCCTGAAAATCAACTTTATTAGTTCACTTTTTATTGAGTACATGATGCCTGTAAGTCAGCTGTATTAGTTCACTATATTTTAATCATAAGAGCCGAAAGAACTTGAATATATAATCCAATTGATACTCTTGCAGATGCAAGTACTATTTATATTTGAAGTGTCTATATGGTTAAGTATTGATTGCCAAGTGGTGATAAATGCCAGGTATGAGAGGTAGATAGTATGCTAATGTTTGTATTAATTGAATGATGCAGGGATGAGTGGAAAGAATTTCAAAAGACTATTCGGGAGGACTTGCAGGAAGTAGACTATCGCCTGGAAGAAGAGGAGGTACAGTGTTTGTTTGGTTTACAAGCTGTTTTTTATTTCCCTGTTTATGTGATCCTTTTATGTGTTGTACTCAATGCAAAACATGTATGAGTCATTCTAGATGACCATTTTTCTAGTCGATAAGGATATTCTCTGGCAAGTTGTTCTCTTTGTTGTTATCTATGAATTTTATCAGATGCATTTAACTAATGGTATGAAGCTCTGTTTGCAGTTTGATGCTGCCGAGATGAGAGAGGAGACGGACCTTATAGAACAAAGGTTTGGCGCTTAGGATTCTGGCAACATCCTTTACTTTTCGGTCTCGCTTCATACTTTCTGAGAGGAAGTTTATAATTTGAAATTTGTTCTTCTTGGGTTGCCTTAAAAGGAGTGGAATTTGAATCTTGATTTTGCAGGGCATATGTGGAGCGTGTAGAAATGCTGAAAAAGAAGCAGCAGGAAATATCCATGGCTAAAGCTTCTGCTCAAGTGAAATCTCCCTCATACATGGGGGCTGAAAGTAGCGATGTTTCTTCCAGTGGTGAAGATGAAGATGAAGACAATTACCTGATTGATTGGAGAGCTAAGCGCTTCTAGAAAAATAACCAAAAGAAACATAAAGCCGTAGCCCAAACAAGATGGCCAAATAAGAATATCCACTTAACAGTTAATGTAACGCATAAGTAGAGGTGCATGGTAATTACAAATTTTGAGTGTCATTCTTTTATCCTTTTTTTGTTTAAATATTTTAGCCATACTTCACTTTACTAACAGCAATATTTAATGTTGTGGTCGTCCCATCATCAGTGTCACTGTCACTGGTGTCATCATCTTCCTCATTGCTCTTGTCGTTGTTCTTTTCTGGTTCCTGCTGTTTGATGTTGTTGTTGATTGTAAGGAGAATTCTCTCCTTGCAGCAGTGAACACTTTCCTGCAATTTTAAGTATGAGGACCATTAAAAAGCAGTTTACATAACCTCTACTTGCTGGAGTACACTGTATTCTGCATTCGTTCAGACCACTTATCACGCATTTTGCAAACACGAAATTACTTTCTGATTTGCTTGGGCTATTCTTCCCTAAAACAGATTGCACTCTTCAGATTCAACTAGATGGCATCTTCATATGGTGCTTTTGATTTCCACAGATGAAACAAAATTAAAAAGGGCAGGAAATATTACGAAGGAACCGATATTCAATGTTTGCATCTTAGTCCATGAAGAGTAGGAAACATATCTGGTCTCCACCAAAGTTAATTTTGTGCATTCTTAGACCTGTTAAGGCCCAAGAACGAGGAGTGGTTATTGAAACCCTTACAAAACCCTGTTAGATACACATTTTGTATTAAGAATGCTGGTTAACATAAGTGTTCTGAGTTTTGTTGAAACAAAACATTCCGAGCCAAGCTGGCAATATAAATTTTGTTTGCATATGATAAGGCATTATCAGGATTTGAGTGATAATATCAATATTTCCACACGAACATGATGTTGATTGCCTCTCCTATAACTTGGGAGGATCTACAAGAATGACAATATTTCAGTACTGATCCTTATTGCATCATGTATTGTGCCAAGTGGGGAGGCAATTGTACAAGATCATATACACCACGTACCATGTTATTTCGAGAGGCGTCCTACAATCATAACTGGGGGTACTGGTTGAGGATACTAAGGTCTTTGTTATTAACAATTAATGCTGCAGACTTTAAATTTGACATCCATTTGACCATCACGGGAAACATTCAAACCTTAAATTTGACGTCTACATAGGAGCAGCCTAGAGAATCAATACGAAGACACACCACAAAAGAAAGTTCAAACCAATATTCAACACAACAAAACATTCAAATATTATTTCTCCAAGAAACTATTACAAACTTCAAATATCTCACACTTCTCTCTTACAATTAGTTACAGGAAGTCTCTAATATGTAGGCATACAAGTTTTTTAATCTAACAAACTAGTAGTTGTGAAACAACTTAATAGTAGAGAGAAGATAAATATTAAGGAATAAGTTAATATCTCTAAAATTGTGCACACAATATAATGTGTATTTAAATTGTTGAACAACTTGGCTAATTTAATCTAATATAGAAACTACATCAATAGAGCTTAGACTAGACATGTTTGAACAAGTACAAACTAGGTTTAAAAAATAAAAGTTAATTAATCTAAGCTTAATGTGAACATACAACTCCAACACACTCTTGTAAGTGGAAGTTAGGGAGAGAGAAAACAAACCAATTATGGGTCTTGACCATTAGGCTTGACAAGGTGCTCATGTACAATCAAAAGAAAAGAAATAAGAAAGGAACGACTTTAAGTTGAATGACCCCTTCTCCCCCTCCCCCCTAAGGACAACACTCACCCCAAGCAATGCTCGCAATTTAAGGGTTCAACAAATATGTTTGCAACCTATTCGAAGGTAGGCATGAACTTTGAGTTAACAATTGCATCTTGAATAAGCTTCTAAAGGAAGTGCATATGGATCTCAATGTGCTTTGTTTGTTGATGCTCAATAGGGTGCGGGTAATTTCAATCAAAATTTGGTTGTCACGACAAATGATAGTGGGATTATGTTGTGAGAAACCAAATTCACCAAGTAATTGTCAAAGCCAGTGTGCCTCATTAAGTATTAACAACACCTCGATACTCAACCTCAGTAGATGACAATGCAACTGTCTACTTCTTGCACGCCCAATCTAAAAGTTGATGGTGCCCCAAATATATTATAGAATACACTTACTTGCTTGCTAATGACAATCATGATGTGCATGTGAGAACTGAGAGGCAATGTTAACAACAAAAGTAAAGTCAAAGACGAGTGGGAGTCAATCATGGATATTGTGTAGTTGTTTATACAATGTCAAATCAACCAAATGAGACTTGTAGCTAGTAGACAACTCAACTTCTGAATGGAATGGTGTGGAAGCACAAGGTCATGTCAAATCGATGGATTGGATCAATAGCATACTTTTGCTTCTCAATAGAGATTCACTCAGAAGATTGATGAATATGCAAGCCAAGAATATAGTGCAGAAGTCGTAGGTTCGCTATATCAAACATCTCCATCAACTTGTGTTTAACATCTTGAATCATGGGGTTTGAATCGCTCGTCAAAATGAGATCATCAATATATAATACAAGTATGAGAAGATCATCCTCTTGCTTCCAAATGTAGACATTGTAGTTGGATTCACATTGGGAAAATAAACAACACTTCATTAGAGTTCGACATTCCTAGAATTTGGATGTCATTTTTTGCCATTGAAGTCATTTTTTCTAACATTTGAACTTTGTAGAGTTTTTGAAATATGAAGATTTGACTCGTAGAATGTATAATATGTTACAAAATTTATCAAACATTTGAACTATTTTTTATTATAAGTCATTTAAAGTTGTTCAATGGATTAAAATATGTCCATATTTATTGAGATAGTTGTTGAAACTAGATATCAATAGAAAAATATCCATATTTTTATATCAAGTTCTGAGAGCTTATTTGAGGCCATAGAAAGAATGACGGAGCTTGCAAACAAGTGAAGAGTCCTACACAAAGCCCTGTGGTTGCTTCAAGTAGATCTCTTGAGGATCAACATGCATGAATGCACTCTTAACGTCCATCTGCTAGACCGACCAACAATGTGTTACATTAAGGGAGAGAACAAGGTATGTAGAATCCATGTTGGTAATAGGAGCAAAAGTCTTAAAATAGCTTGGCTGCTAGATGTACCTTGTAGAACTATCAGTTGCATGCTTGGTCTTGTAGATCCATTTACATCCCACGGAGTTTCTTCCTCTAGGAAGCAACATCAAATCCCATGTATTGTTTTTCTTCAAAGAAGAATATTATTCTTGCATAACAACTTTCCACTCAAGTTTCCATGTTGCCTCAGAAAATAATACCGAGTCATCAAAAATTGTCTAGCTCATAAGAGCAACACCAAAAGTTTGAGCATGAGGACAACGAGGATAAGTTTGATCACCAACTAATGGACCAACTACTTATAAAGTGGGGTGAGCCCACTTAGGAATGGAGTCAAGAGCAAGTGGAGGAGGTGTCAGAGCAGGAACTTCAAAAGTATCATTATGAATATCAAGTAGGTCCTCCCAATCAAGTGTATGAGGAGAAGCCATAAATGGAGAAGAAGAAAACGTTATCACTAGTGGAATGAAACTCTCATCAACTTATACATCTCATTTAAACAAGACACCATGATTGATATGATAAAAAGGTGATAAGCCTTCACATCATAACAGTGGCCAACAAAGATGGCATCTTGGCTCTTCTTTTCCATAGATTCACACTTTTCATTAGGAACAAATATCCATGTTTTACTTCCAAGCACACAATATTTACAAATATCAAGGTCTCCACCTGATTAAGCTTCCTTAGTAGTCTTGTTTCGCATTGGGCCTTGTGGGGAATGCAATTCTGATGTAGTTTGCACGGTTTATTGCTTTAGTTCATAACTCAAGTGTTAAGTCCTTGGACTTACTGTAAAATTTTCCATCCCCTTCTATATTTTATTTTTTTGTTCAACAATATTGTTTTGTCGAGGGGTGTAGAGCATCGTGAATTGGTGAAAAATGTCGGTCGGTGCAAAATTTGTGGAAGGATTTGCTCACATATTCCCCCCATTGTCAGTGTGAATCTTCTTGAGAAGAAGATTGAGTTGCTTCTCTGCAAATGCCATGAATGCTTTGAAGTTTTCAAAAACTTTAATTTTGTACTTAAAAAAGTATGTCCATGTCCTCTGAGAGTAAACATCAATAAAGGGGAACACATATTTAACTCTAAAAAGGGAACGATTGAGAAAATTCATCAAATCACTGTGCACCAACTGGAGAGGAAATTTTGAACAAGAGGCCTTACCTTGTGGGAAGGGATCCAAGTGTTGTTTTATGACCATCACATTGGATAGACACCATCAATGCAGGAGACCTTTGGAAGGTTGATCACCATGTTTTTGTATGCTCATTTGTTTAATATACTTATAATTGAGACCAAAATGTTCATGTCATAACTTGCTCACTACAATATCATGAGCAACAAGAGAGGAACCTAAAAAGGGCTCAAATCTCTCACAACAATAGAGGCATGAACGATGGTCCACCACACTCATTGCAACAATATCCTAAGGATCCTACAATTCTTGAATTACAACATTATGTTGAAAAAAAATCCACAAATTTTCTAGCGTTAAAATTATAAATTTGATATATAGATAACAAATTTGAAGAAATTTTAGGAACTAGAGTACATTTATGCACACATCTTGCATTTGCATTGTGCCAAACCCCAAAACATCAATGTGTGAAGGGTTGCCCATGATAATATGAAAAGTGTTGCAATAAGAAAGAGATGTCAAATGATCACGAGAGTGTGTTAGATTTTGTGAAGCACCAAAATGAGAATATGCCATTGTAGAAAGTGTTCTCCCTTCCATGAAGGAGCAAAAGGAGAAGAAATTGCGATCTTCTATTGTTTTATTGTTGCTTCTAATGCTTCCATGTTCTTATAACTTTTGTACCATGATGATTGATGAGCTTTGATAATTCCCATTCCAAACCCTGATTTGTGTCGTTGCTTTGTATTAAACTAATTTTAGCATTTTTGTAAATAATACTCTTATATACTTAAAAGAAGTTTTTGTGCATAAATCTCTTTCATTTTCATCTTGCATATGCTTCTTTGAATGGGTTGATATAAATTGATTTTTCAGTGCTAACAAGTGTGAATGAAGGACTTTTTTATAAGCCTAGCGCATGACTCACATAGAGCTTAGCATAGGACTCACTTCAAGCCTTCAAGCCTGCACATGGACTCACAATGGAGCGTAGGACTCACATTGAAAGACTAGAGCATTATGGAAGGACTCACACAATGGAGTGCAGCACTCGCACAGCACAACAAGGAACTTATCTAGTCAACATATGAGTTGCATGATTCAAGGAGCATCTAATTTGTATCATCATCCATAGTCAGACACGTGACTTGCACAATTAATGGAATTCCTTATTAGCATTAGTTTAGTTGGAAGCTCAGATTATGTGTATGGCAATTGTCTTTGTGAACAAACATGTTATCTCCTCCAACAAGAGTAAACTGGCAGCCACCACTATGCGAAGAACTCAAGTACATGAGTGTTTCAACTCTACCAATCTCCAATGATTCAGCTGGGCAATGTTAACAAGGACTCCACTCACAGTAACGAGATAAATATGATCAATATGCTACATGCAATTGCTACTTCAAACTTGTAACTCCCAGTTACGTTGTTGTTCTCATATAGACTTGTTAGTTAATTGATTAGATAACTTTTGCATTATTATTAAAATAACAAGTCCTCTTGAAGAGGAATTGGACTTCACCTGTTATAAAAGGTGTTTGTATTAGGATTAGAAAATAGGCTTTCTTGGGAGGAAAGTATTGTATTAACTATTGATCAATAAAGCACATGATTCTGAGTTCAATTTTGTTTGTGTAATTTAAATGTTGCAACTTGATCAGAGGGAAGGAGGAAGGGCCACTCCTCTCCAATGTGAAGGGAAGTATTATATGTTTGTTTAATTTTTTAATTATTTAGTTGTTGATTACTTTCAGGCATTACAATATTTATCAGCATTTAAAAAAATATTTTGTTTCAATATGCTTTAATTCTTTTAATTCATAGATTTAGGAGTCTCTGTTTTATTTCATTAAGCTTTGATCAGATAGAACAAGTTCTTAAGAATAGTAGTTGGTTACAACTTCCAATTAATTTAGATACATAGTTAATACAATTTCAACCAAGCTTTGTTGCAAACAGCCTCGGACACCGCCTTGGTATTGACAATTATTGAATGATTAAAGTACGAGTATCAACGACACTCGTCACTTTTTGGTGTCTTTGTCGGGGAATTTCTAAAGGTGTTATCAAAGATCAAGGTACTAACTTGTGTGCTCTCTAATAACCTGGTAAGTTTCCATTTAGAATTTCTTTTTCCATACTCTTTCTTTCGAATATAAAAGGTCTTGTGGTGACATCAAGTGTATTTTCTGTGCTTTTGGAGTATGTGGAACACAGTAATCAACTGAGCACTTATAATTGGGAAATTGTTATTAAACATGATAGGATTTTATGTTTAGACTTAGAGATCATAGAGGTAGGTTTGTAAGAGTAAACTTAAATAACCCCCCTCAAAATCTACCCGTGGAACAACTTGATCAACAAGGAAGGACGACAGATGGAGTGGAAAATCCTAATGGGGAAAACGATAGTAATCCACTGTTGGGAAGGACATTCACTTATCCCATACAATTAGATCCTAATGACCAAGCACCTATGAAGAATATATCCCCCTCAATTTTACCAACATTCAGAGGACTAGTCTCGAAAGATCCTAATCAATTTTTGTTTGAATTCAAAGTGTTATGCCAAACCTATGATTATACCACCAACACTCAAAAGCTAAAGATGTTTCCTTCAACTTTAAAAGATACAACCATGAGATGGTTCATGAGCCTAACCCCCAACTCTATCCATACATGGGAAGAGATTGAAACAATCTTCTTGGACAAGTACCAAGATTATTGTAGAGTTACGGACCATGGGGAATAACTTTTCAGGATACAACAGAGGGAAGATGAGGGTGTAGAAGACTATTTAGATCGATTCTTTTTCCTTCACAGGAGGTGTGGTACAAGTCTTGACATTACCCTTTTGAAAACAATATTTCTTAAAGGAATGGATGAACACACTCAAGATGATTTTAATTTAATGGGAAAAGGTGACATGAACAAGTTGGAATTCACAGACATCATTGATCTCTGCAGAAATTATTCTCGAACTCGCCCAAATTTGCTCAAACATAAAGGCAAGATGGTCAACAAAGACATATATAAACTAAGAGAAGAAATTAAAAAAAAAAAGAACGGGTCTCTTAATTCAACTCAACACAACAGTGGATAGGGAAAAAGCTAAGAACAAAGAGCCATTGTCCATATATTGTCCAAGATGTAAGGATAAGCATGGGCTTAAGGATTGTCCGTTAGATAAAACAAATGTTTGCCTTGTCTATGGTTTGAAACATGCCACTGACCAATGTGGATTGTTACCCTTGCTAAAAATTCATGTAAAATAGAATACACAAAGTGAGCTTGAGATTAACTACGTAGCTCATAAGCAAGAAGGCAATTTTGCTTCAAATCAAAACAACCATTATGCTCCAAAAACCCAATAGTTTCCAAATCAATGGAACAAGCCATGGTCATATCCTCAATGTTAGACTCAAAAGTTCCACAAGAATGGGGTCCGCAGTAGAATGCACAACCAATGTATTATCAACAACCATGGACTCCAAACCCAAACATCTCACCATCATTCCAATAATTCAACCTATAATTTCGGCAGCAATGGAATATGTCTCAAGGATCTTGTCAACATTTTTATAATCCAAGAATACCTCATGTACAACAACAAGTTTTGTTCACTGGACCCACAACTGTTGTTCCAGCTGAACAACCTACCCAAACTCGAATCCCAACTCAAATTGTGGCTAACCCAAGGAGTGTTAGGAAAGGCAATGCAACGTACACTATTGAAGCTGACAAAATGCCCACAGAGAACTCCATGGATTGTAGAAACATACTGCTACTCTCAGGGAAAATTGCTTCAAAACCTTTGTCCCCAATCATAGAGGAAGTATTTGAAGATAAAGAAGAACCAGAGGAGACACAACCCAAACATGTCCCTGATAAGATATTTGAACCACTTTCAAAAACACCATTTCCATCAAAAAATTATGAATAAATATAATACTCCAAACCAAGAGGGACCTGAGTCAGATTTGATTCAAGGATTAGAAAAATTAAGCATTGAAATCTCTCTTTTGCAATCTCTTAGAGATATACCAGAGATAAACAAAACCATTAAATAACTCTATGTTAAAACTCTAGGGAGGAACAAAATCAACCTCCCCCAATTCTTGTATGACTTTGTCTCTTCCTCCACCGAAAAAATTCGTTGGGGCTCTGCATATTTAAAATTGCAGGGGTTAATCCATCTCATTTGCAAACATCATTTCATCAAGAAACACAATGGGGTGAGGAAATGGATTAAGTTCCAAAAGAAATATGCCTAGGACCCTAAAGAGCATCCAAAATACAAAACCCCAAGAATAGAGCCCTTGATTGAAGATAGGCCAAAGAAGAAACACAGGTCCTCCCAGCCAACACAATCTATAGCTAAACATATAGTTCAAGATGTCCCCTCACTATAAGATCAAGAGGCCACAACCACAATAAGTGAATTGAACCAAACATCCCAAGCTTCCCAAACCATGTTTCAGAGGATATGGGAACCATACCCATTATTGAGGATCCCCTATTATCTAATAAAGGAAAAAATCCTATGATTGAAGGTGAGCCTAGCTCGCCCGTTAATGAAGAAACTCTTACCCCTAAACTTCTGGAAATTTCTAAAGTAGAATATGAATTGCAGCAAACCAAAGAGAGGCTACAAATTCTACAATTGTCCTTCGAGGGAAGGATGAATGTATCTCCTAGTTAAAAATATTAAAAAATCAAATGATTCAATAACTCCAACAAACAGTGGAACATAAAGATCAGATAATTCAACAGATCCAACAGTCATTGGAGGGAAAAGATCTAAGCATTCAGAAAATACGTCACACAATTGATAACTTGGCTGCTTAACTTCCAATATTAAAAGTTGAAAGGGAGAAAACAGAGCCCATAACCACCCACAAACCAAATGTCTCAAACAGATTTTGTGTTTCCTCAAATTGTTATATTAAAAGGAATGGTCAAGTGGATGCAACATTGTTATGAGCTGAGGAAAAGTGACAGATGAAAATAAAGTATTGAAGGAAGAAAAGAAGGTCCTCCAAGCTAATATGGCAGTACTCAGCCATTTATATGAGAAAGCCCTTGCCTACAGACCACCTTCAAACTTTTATGCCTTATTTTTGAAAGAACAATTTTACAAATGGCAAGTCTCTAGGGTTCACTCCAATGAATCTTTAGAGTTTGAAACTGATAGGCAATTTATGGCCACATATTCAGTATCAGATACAACTGGGAAGAATCTACTATGTGAATTTTATGTTCACAAATTTCTATTACCTGAGCAAGTAGAGATCCCAATCAACTTGTATGTAAGGGAGGTACAAATAAGGTCATTATCTCCACACTGAGACACCAAACACTTTAGAGGGATCAAAGAGGAGATTTCACAAGGGAAGAAACCAATGCAGGCCTCCTAATGAAGCATGATCTTCTAGCTCCTGAGAGGTTCTTACAAAGATATCTGGCCCAAATACATTGTCTTCAGCTAGTGGACCGATATAAACACAACATTTCCATATGTATATCAGATTTCAGGGCCTATGTGTTGCCAAATTTTAATATGGAATTCTTTGCTTGCCAATAGAGATATGAATTACTCCAGAAATCTACAAGAAGAAAGAGGCAATGTCTCCAACTAACCTCTGGTGGTCAGTGAGAAGAGCCAAGGAGATATGCAAAATCATGTTGGACATGCAGGAGAATTGGGTAGGTATGAGGTTCAGACCGCCCTTGATAATAGCACAAATTCCAAGATGGAATAATAATCAAGATCAACTAGTGGCGAGTTATACCAAATGGAGAGACACAATGATTGAATTTTGTGGATTCAACAATCCAGAAGTAGAAACATGGACTACTTTTACTAATGAATATAATTGTACAAGGATTGTGGAATCCTTAAATAGAAATGGTTGAATCTATAGCAGGAGGACCTGCTAATCCTTAAGTCTGGGGGAGTGATGAGCTTTGAAAATTCCCATTCCAAACCCCGTTTTATGTCATCACTTTGTATTAAACTAATATTAGCATTGTTGTAAATAATACTCTTATATACTTAAAGAGGAAGTTTTTGTGCATAAATCTTGTTCATTTTCATCTTTCATATGCTTCTTTGGATGGGTTGATATAGATTGATTTTTGCTACTAACAAGTGTGAATGAAGTACCTTTTATAAGCCTAGCACAGGACTCACATAAAGCTTAGTGCATGACTCACTTTAACAAGACTCATGTAGGACTCACAATGGAGCACAGGACTCGCATTATGGAGTGAAGGACTCGCACAATGGAGCACAAGTCTTGCACAATGCAATAAGGAACTTATCTAGTCAGCATATGAGTTGCATGATTTAAGGAGCATCTAATTGGTATCATCATTCAGTCATCACATGACTTGCACAATTAGTGGAATTCCTAATTAGCATCAGTTCAGTTGGAGACTCAGATTATTTGGATGGCAATTGTCTTTTAAACAAACTGATTATCTCCTTCAACAAGAGTAAACTCACAGCCACCACTATGCGAAGAACTCAAGTACTTGAGTTGTTTCAACTCTACCAATCTCCAAGTATCAGCTGGGCATTGTTAACAAGGACTTCACTCACATCTAAAAGGACAAATCTGATCAATAAGCTACATGTAATTGTTACTTCAACCTTGTGACTCCCAATTATGTTGTTATTCTCATATAGATATGTTAGTTAACTATTTAGATAACTTTTGCATTATTGTTAAAATAACAAGTTTTCTTAAAGAGGAACTTGACTTCTCTTGTTATAAAAGACGTTTGTATTAGGATTAGAAAAAAGGTTAGCATTCTTGGAAGAAAAGTATTGTATAGTAAAACTATTGATCAATAAAAGGGCATGATTCTGAGTTCAATTTTGTTGTGTAAAATTAAAATGTTGCAGCCCGATTAGAGGGAAGGAGCAAGGGCCACTCCTCCCCAATGTGAAGGGAAGTATTAGATGTTTTCTTAATTTTCTAATTATTTAGCAGTTGATTACTTTTAGGCATTACAACATTTACAACATTTAAAATTGTCATTCTCTTTCAGTATGCTTTAATTATTTTAATTCATAGATTTAGGAGTCTTTGTTTTATGTCACCAATATTTGATCAGATAGAACAAGTTCTTAAGAATAGTAGATGGTTACAACTTTCAATTAATCTAGATACATGCTTAATACAGTTTCAACAATATTGTGTCACAAACAGCCTCAGACACCGCCCTGGTATTGACAATTATTGAATGATGAAAGTATGTGTATCAACGACCTTCAATGATTGGCTCCTTTTCAAATGCAACAAGGACCAACAACCTTCTTTTTCCTGAATGGCCCCTTAAGCTTACCAGAATTAGATGGTTCAGGAGACTCGTACGAGGATTTTGTAGGGTTGTTTGAGGGTAATGTTTACGGTTTAGGTTTTGGTTTACCCTTAGGAGATCTTGCAACAAGTGCATGAGAATAATTATGAAGAGTAGAAGTGCTACCAATTTAGCATGCTCTCTAGTTAATCTTCAACAGAAGAACTCAAAAGTGGGAATTTGAAACGAATCTCTTAAAGCATCCATTGTAGATTATAAATCCAATGCAAAAACACTTAAAGGACACTTAAACTTTGATGTAATAGAAATTATTTCCTCTTTGTTCTTCGTTTATTCCACCATCTTTCAACTTTGAAGCAATAAACTTGAATTTGGTTAGGAACTCCTCAATTGTGGGAAAATATGAAGGCAATGAATGGACAGTTCTACTTCAAGTTGCAATATGAATTCATAAAATTTTCCAAATAACTTTTCAACAGTATCCCAAACTTTCTTTCGAGGATTTAGGATCATTGATATGGAATATTAGGTTCTCATACACATCCAGGTTCATCAACCCAAGAGCCTCATCCTACTTAGAAGTGTATGTGTACTTATCCTTACCTAACATAAAGACTAGGACAAAGCAATAGATGTTGCATTTTAGGCTTCCATACATGCTACGTAGAAGTGGTTAGGGGTTCAAATAGATGAGACCATAGTTTATTCTTCCATACATACTAGATAGATGTGGTGATGGGTTCATAGATGAGAACTTATTACAAAAGAAGAGGAAAAGGAGAATAACATCCTTGGCATAGGCCGACAAAATACCCTTGCCAATCCCCTCCCTGAAATTTACTCATTTTTGGAAAAAAAAAATGTTTCATAATAATAAATCTTTACCCAAAAACAATGCTCCTCCACCCACCCCCCATAATTTACAACATTGGCCCCCTTTAAAAATAAAATGCCCACTTTTATAATAAATCTCACCGTTTATGACTTGAGCATTTAAAATAAAAAAAATTACCCACTAAGTTTAACACTACCCTTATATTATTATTACCCATAAATAATGGTCCTCCACCACCTCATAATTTACAACATTTGGCCCCTTTAAAAATAAAATGTCCACTTTTAAAATAAATCTTACCTTTTATAACTTGATCTTTTAAAATAAAAAAATTACCCACTAACTAATTTTAACATTGCCCTCGTCTCTCTTTTAAACAAATTATTTAAAAGATGAAGGTGGACGGTATCGACCCCTTGATCTCCCTCCTTGGAGTGTTCTTGTTAAAACTTATATAGCCAGGAGATCATGTAATGTCTTTTAGTGTTAAAGTGGTTTTATTTATATTTAAATTGGAAAATAAAAATAAAAACTTTTTAATTATCAATGGTGGGGAACTTTTAGTGGGCCATATTGGGACAAGTGAATGCCAATTTACAACACCTAAAGAGTGATCTTCAATAGGTATGACAAATGAGGCACAAGACATGTCACAGGTTGGTGTAGGTGGTCACTTCTAGAAAGATGGCAAGATTGTTGTATGACAATGTATATTCACAATAAGAAATGCTCATATGAGGTACATTATATAGGGATGATGCCTTTTATTTGGGGTAGAGGTCGAATAAGTGTTCAAACATGCAAAAGGTAGGAGATTTTAAGAGAGACGAGGATTACCTCATGACATAGAAGAGATGTGACATCGAGAGGGTGTATGCAAGCATGCAAACCAAGAGGAGATGTTTAGACAGATTGAAGGTGGAGAAGTTGTTAACGACATGATAGTGTTAGAGGAGGAGACAACTTTTTTGTAGGATGTGTGCAGGACCTAACAACACATGACGAGAACTCCCAAAAACAAAAAATATAGAGTGGCACATGCGAATGAGGCATAATTAGAGAGGCAAACCAGATGAAGATGGAGTTTTAGGTGGCACTTATGGGTGTAGCTCTTTTTTTTAGATAGTTAAACGCTTTTGACCGAAGCTATGAACTTGAGGGTTAATGGGGCCCCACCCTAACACTTTTGATTGGAGCTATGAACCGGGGGGTTCTTTGGTCCCCTCCCTTAACAATATAAACGTCCTTAGACAAGCTATTACAATTTTCCACCACAAACCATGACCACTGATTCACCGACAATGCAAATTTCCACCACCGCCATTAAGAGCCATTATTCGTCACCAACACTAGTGTCGATGATGCAAATTCCACCACTGCCGATAAGAGTCGCCAACTGCAACCATCAGTGATACAACAACTGCCACCACCGATAAACCACGTTGAAGGTGATCAGGCCCAGCGGAATTTAATCCTAGGTGGATCTAGACACAATCGTCTATCTTAACCGATCCACCCAAGCCCCATTGGCATTAGGGGTGTAGCTCTTAACATGGCATTCTAACTCCAAATTGTGAAAAATTGTTCATATACAACAATACAAACTGAAGTTGGCCAAACATATTTTACAAAGTAACCGCCCTTAATGATGCACGACTTGAAATTTTGAGGAAAAAATCATATTTTTAGTTGAGGGCGATGAGCAGTGGGTAAAAGCAATAAAAAAGACAACTCTACTACCATATAGGAGTAGTCTAGAAGATCACCAAAGACAAAAACTACAATAGTAAGCCCAAACCAATATTCAACACACATCACACTACTTAATATTATTCCTCCAAAAAGCTATTACAAACTCCAAATATATCTCACTTCTCTCTTACAATTAGTTATTGGAATTCTTTAATATATAGACATAGGGTTTGTTTCCAACAACAAACTATTAGTTGTTTAATTGTGAAACAAATAATATTAGAGAGTAAAGTCATATTAGGGAACAAACCAATATTCCTAAAATCATGCAAATAATATAATTTCAACATGCACTCAAATTATTGAACTTGACTAATCTTAATCTAATTTAGAACCCCCTAAATAAATTTTAGACTAGACAAGTGTGAACACGGACAAAGTAGGCTAGATAAATAAAAGCTAATTTATTTAAGTCTAATGTGAGCACACAACTCCAATAGTCCATTTGAGTATAACTTGGGTGTTTTTTCTTTTTCCTTCAAGAAATCAATAAAAAAAATTGTAATATCACCCTACAATAGCATGTTTTTTGTTTAGACCTTGGAAAGAGTTCTTCAAGGTCAACATAATGCTTAGCTAGACTGAGGCCATTTTTTCAAATAGTGAAAAATTTACTAAATAAGTAATAGATATATGGGCCAATGTGGTATGTGAAAAAACAAAGATAAGCACCTTGAGGTTGATATCTCGCAATATTTTTGAAATACATATATTTAAGATATTTGTACTAATATAGATACAATTACAATTCTTCCAAACATCAAATTGATTATTTATTGTTACATTTGATGGAAGATAAACCATCTCTCATCTTTTGGTTAATTTCACAACAATGAATTTTATAAGCTTGATGGAAGATTAACTTTGTCATTGCTTTGGGGGAGCTGACCAACCACTCTAGAGGAAAAGGTGTTGATAACCCTTGGAGAACTTGTTAAGAGATATTAGTCTTTTAATGGATATTTGATTCATTATAGTTGTATAGAATGTGTTAATGTTTTAGTTGTTAATGTTAATTTTAAAAAGCATAGGGCCTTTTATTGTATATTTTTGGTTAATGTGTTCTACCTTTCATGGTGCACTTTAGTAAGCAATCAACATTGGGGAAGAAACTTTAGCATGCTAGCGAATCCAAATTGTAAAGGAGTGTGCCATCCATTACATGATCTCACCCAAAATGCATAGAGAGAAATCGGGTCCTTGTCTGTTAAGTTGGATGATACAACTAAGACACAGACTAGTATTAAGTCCCCATAATATATCAACAACAATAGCAAGCACCTTAGTTATACAAGTTGAAAACTAGTCATATTTACTAGGTTTCATTGTCTTTTTTTAACAAAGCAACACCAAAAAAACTTATTTTAACTAGTAGAGTGAATCCAAACATCATAATTTATTATTGCGATGGTATTCCATCCTTTTTAACATGATAGCTTCTAACTATCATTCATATTGATAAACACAAGTGAAAACTTATAGCTTGAGAACATTTGTTCATTATATGTGATACTTCCTACAATTACCATATACATTACGACGTTACTCTCCATATTGACTAGCTTCATCTACTCATTATAAGGAAACATACTATCAAATACATTAAGTCTCATCCCTCAATCCCTCTTGCTTCCTCTCCTTTGCTACTCTTTTTGGAAGTGGGTACACATAAATATCAAGTAATACTAGAGGGATGGCTACAATTTCTTCTTGCTAACTTTCTTGTTTGTCCCCACACAAGCTTGCAAAAGCCTTTGTGAACTCGGTTTGGTTTCTATTGGGACGGGTTATTATTTTGGGGTGTTTTCTACTTATGGAATGAGTTCCTCAAACCTAGTGATGTGTTTTTTCCACTAATCCATGTTTTTGTTGAGAAAGGAGGTATCTATTTTCAACCTACAATTGTATTGATGATTCATATGGTCTTTCTTTCTAATTCTTCATATATTCATCCAATCCAGTCTGCAAAGGTGTTTATTTCCCTATCCATTGAAAATTGTTTATCATGAAGGGATTTCCTTATTGCTTGAATAATACAAATACTTTCAAATACTTTTTTCCTATTGCATTCCGCAACACTTTTTTCTAATGTTGTTTATTCAATTGCTTTCAATGTTTCTTCGTCCTTGTAGATTTATTCCCTGGGCTACATATGTGTGGTTTATGAAGAGCTCAAGGATCTTCATGTCATGCTCTAATCTATTCATAGTTTTGATATTTCCTTCAACACAAGCTCCCTTTCCTTTGTTTGGGGCTATTCCCTTCTCCACTTCTCGAGGCCAATTCCCTCCTCTTTTGGTACTCTTCCCTTGTCTTGTGAACCAACTGGGTTAATTATTCATCTTTTGGCACTCTTTCCTTATCTTGTGAACTAAATATATACCTTGCATTATATTTTACTAACCTAGGAAGGGTGGAACCCCTTAGCAGTTATACATACATAGGTGACATGTCACTGGTAGATTTTAGCTTGTTTTCGTCACTGTTAGTGTCAAAATTGTGAGGATTTTCACTTAGATTTTTTTAGCTTAACACCAAAGATTGTATGATAAAATGTACTTCGGATTAATAATTTTTGAATGTAAGTGCCAAATCAAAGTTTTGCAATTTTTGCATAAACAATTAGTAAACATCATCATCATCCATACAAATTTAAGGATAGCCATCCTTATTATTAGATAGTACAAATTGATGAATGCATCAAAGTAATTTTAAATTTTTTAGTCTTCATCATCCTCTTTTTCATCATCATCAACATTACCATAATTATCAAGTATGAAATGATAGAATCCATAGGAATTGTGGCCTCCGAGCCTTATATTAATTGGAATGGACGACTTAGTCTTTTGTAAGTTGTGTGTTATGTCCACAATGTCGCGGGTATCTTAAAGTCTCAATCAACTTTATCTAAGTCACAAATCTTACTGATTTTTTTCCTACCACCTTATTGAACGTCTCCACTGTTTCATTTTCCTATGGATGATACGATGTGTTCTTATTGTGATATATTAAAAAATGCTTCAAAAGTAATTATATAGTGTCATTCAAGAAATGTTTTCTTTGATCACTTCTTAAACTCAACAGACATCTAAACCATGTGATGATATTCTCATATATAAACTTAGTTGTCTCTGTGGTACAATGTTGGGTAGGAATAGCCTATACCCATCATGTTAGATACTTTTGCCCTGTTATGATGTACCTTGCATGCGACAACTAGTCGTTGGCCTAATCAAGGTGATAAATTTTATCACCCATTTTTTAAATAGGCTAATGCCAACACTAGTCTCAATGGAATTTCATCTCATGCATTCAATTTGCCAACACACTAATAAATATCACAATTCTATGTATACTTATGCACGTCTTTGAAGAGTGTAGGCCACCATAGACCCGCCATCAAAACTTTTCATGTTTTTCCTTCTCCACCATTATGTCCTCTTGTTATCCCTTCATGTGTTTCTCTTAAAATTCCCTCTCTGTCATGTTGGAGTACTACCCATCGTAGTACTTCATCCCTCCCTTTTCTATATAATGTGCCCTCTATTACCATGAATAGAAACACTGAAATCAACAATTGTTTTTTTCATTTTTAGAGTATCATTATGGAAACTCCCATGTAGCTAAGAATTGTGTTAAGGTTTCCATGTCCTTAGGGACTACCTCTACTCAAAATAAATGTGCTCCGTGAAAATCATCTTTTATCGGCCCTTTCTCTTCACCATTTTCAATCCAAAACAAGTAGTCAAGATCATTATTTAGCTTTCTTGGTTTTAGTGAAATAATGAACTCAAATTCTTGAAATAAGATTAACCAACAACATATACGCCCTTGTATAACTTGTCTATCTATCAATTACTTTAATGGATTGTGGACTATCTAAAAGACAAATGGTGTTGCTAATAGATAATGACAATATTTTGGTAGAGCATATATAATTTGTTAGTGCCTCCCTCTCTATGGTTAAATAATTTTGTCCTGTTTTTGCCAATTTGTGTCTTGTAAATGATATTGGATGATCTATAGTACCCAACAATTGTGTTGAACCACTCCTATTGTTATACATGACACATCCACATGTACATGAAAAGGCGGCGTCCAATATGGAAATACTAGAATAGGTGCATTCAGTATTTTTATTTTCAATACTTCTAATATCTCTCAACACTTCGCGATCCACTCTATAAATTTGTTTGTCTTTTTCTTCAACAACTCCTCTATAGGTGCACTAACTATGACATAGTTTCTTTTTTAAAAAATATGATAACATGTATACCCAAACAATGCCCCCATTTCCTTTTGCGACTTTGGTGGCTGGAATGTTACTATGATAGATGTCTTTAGGGGGGCAACCAATTACCCCTCATTGCAAATGATGTGCCCTAAGAGTGTACCAAATGGAGTCAGACATAAACATATCTTCAATGTATTTGTAACATGTGGCATCGCTCAAACATCAAACATAGCACTTGCATATGATCCCTAAGCAGTTTGTATATAGTCCAATTATCTAAATACACCTCTAAGAAATCATGTAGGAAGTCTTTAAACACATTCACCATTATTCTATTGAAAATTACACGTGCATTCTTAAGTTTGAATGAAATAATTGTGTACATGAATAATCCTCATTCAATGGCAAATGTAGTTTTTGGTTGATTTTTAGGTGCAATCCGCATTTGAGGATACCTCGAGAATCCATCTATAAATGAGTAGACTTCTCACCAAATCACACTTTTGAGCACATTTTTTGTAAATGGTGTGGGAAGTGGATTATGTGCACGTGCCTTATTCAATTCTTTGTATTTCTCCAATTTTCTTGTTCCAGATCACCATAGGATTGATCCATTGAGTCTTCAACTAATTGGATTATTCTGTCAGCCACCATCTTATCCAATTTTGCCTTCACCTTTACTTTTACATTGGGAATATTTAACCAGCAATCCTTAAACTACACGCACAAATTGTGTAGGGCCCACGGTTTCAGCCAATGAAGGATTTAATAAAAGTGAGCATTAATTTATTTTGATTTTCTCATTGACTAAAATCGTGGGCCCTACACAATTTGTGTGTGTTGTTTAAGCTCAGGTTATTTAACCTATAAGAACATTTCTTAAATGGTTTCACTCCCTCTTTTATTTGAATTTTCATGGTTCCTAATTCCTCCTTGATTCTGTGGAGGTCATGGAAACTCTTTGGAAACAAGTCCTCATACTGTTTAACATTTCTATAACCTTCAATACTTTCTCTTCTTCCTAATAATCTCCTATTTTAACAAACTTTTGTACTCCCTCCTTTCCTGTATTCTCCTCCCTGATTTTCATTGACTGATCAAAATATTTTGTTTTATCAATGTTGAATTCTATCGATTCCCTTTCTCTTCCTTCCACGTTGAACTTAATTTTCTACAGTTGGACCTCTTCTTCATGGTCTTGATAATATTTTTCATTGCAGTCCTCTTTTAAGCCTCTTGTGGTATCAGTGGTGTCATGCCAAACCTCTTTTTTCTAAGCTACGCCCACGTTCATCCTTCTTGTGAGTGACACGTGTGTTATCTCTCCATTTCCTTCAAAGTTGATCTCCTCGTATTCTGAATTAAACATCCCATTTTAATTTGTGAAGCATTGTAAGGCTAAGAGCAGTAAATATGTGGGTTTCTTTAGAAATTTTTCATGAAATCAACCCGGCAGGCGATACCCATAAAGTTCACTTTAACATTATTAGGTACCCTCAATGGCACCTTGAGGGATTAATCTCCCAAAGCTATATCATATCTTATAGGGTTTAATTTTGGTTTTCTGAATCACATTGGCACCCAAATCCAACAATGTCATAGGGAAGTTTTTCCCATTAATATTTACATTTATATATATGGTGGATTTCTCTCATTATGTTGTGTGCAGAATACATTCTTTTCTTTTTTTTCCTAGTTTCTACCTGATGTACATGGTGTCCTCTCTCGTTTATTCCAATATTTAAAAAATTGTTTCAATTTCTCCACTAATCCTCGTTTAGTAACTAGTTTTACCAATTGCTTCAATGCAATAACCTCTTTTTTTTCAAAAAAATGTTAATTTTTCAGCTTCTACTTTCTTATATTTTTAATTGTTTCTCTTGTTTTCTTAATGAACTTATCATGGACCTCAAAGTTAGGATAGGTACGCATTGACTCATCTTCATTGTAACTTGAAATCTTGTCTCATGGCAGCAAGTTTTGTGGTGACTTCTACCCTATGTCTATTATCTACATTCTTTTGTAATTTGTGCTAGATCTTTTTCTTCTCAACCCCATCCTCCCTAGCTTCTTTTTTTTCATTTATTCTCTCATACATTACTTGCATTCCCCTTGAACTCTCACCTTGCTATGTCCTACTAAGTATTTTCTTGTTTTTCCAGTAATGACTCATCCTGCAGTATTATTAAATGTTGGGCAATTATATTTGCTTCTTTTCCCAATGCTTTTGTTTTTCTTCCTCCGTTATTGTAAAATTGTACCTCTTTTGGACAACTAAATAATTCACGTGGTCCTCTCTCTTGACAAAATCCACATACATTAGGCTCAGGTTTTGTACACTGACTCGCCATGCGTCCTTCCTTTCCACTCCTGCAACATGTAATAAGTGTCCTTTTTTATTTCCTCATAATCAATTCCCTCCTTGGTTGTTCACGATTCATTGTTTTGATACCCTCCTCTTTTATGTCCTAGTTATCCTTTACCTCCTTGATAACCTCATATATAACCGCCTTTATATTTGCATCTATTGTAGTTTAGATTGTTATACCCTATGCGGTATAAATCATTATTATGTGTCTGACATCCTTACATGATATTATTAAAACCTCCTTGGTATTGGCCTCCCGTGTTTTGTTGGTATCCGCCATCGTAGTTGGGAAATTATTGAATGGGTTGTGAAGGTGGCATTATGTTATGTGGTATGATGGGTGGCATTTGGATTGTTATACATATCTATGCTTATTTAATTGGGTGTTGTCATGGTAACTTATGGAATAGTTTTTTGTTGTGGATGGGGTGTTTATTTAAATCTCACAGTTCCTAGGTGGGATGTATGTTATTTTAACTCTTCCATTCCATCTATCTCTATGGAAATTTTTATTAATAATGATTATATGATTTGTACATTATATAATGCATCAACTAACTTGTCAGTGGGGATACCTCCATCAAGGGACATATATGTTGACTATGTTAGTCCTAGAGTCTACTAATTCCACACCATAATCTATTCTTAATGATTGGTTGGTGTTGTGGATGGTGTCATTCTAATGGGTTGTGCTCTTATATCTGTCACTCTCCTTTCTCCTTTTATATAGGGAAAATTACATCCTATGGTGTATCCTTCATCACAACATATGTGCACCATATTTTAGGCTATGTGTAGTCCTTAGCGGTAAAATTATTCCTCCATTTCATATTTCATCTATATTTCATGGCAAGGTCTTCAACTAGGCCAACTCTTGCATTCCTTTCTCCAACTCCAACTGTACCATGGTCTCTCCTTCTCTTCGCCATATTTATGCTTCTAACCTTGTGGCCATCTCCAATTCTTCCTGCAAATGTATTATACGGAGGCCTATTCTATTGATGCTCTCAAATATGGTATACAACTCTGAAATAAACCGCATCAATTCTTTGTTTCTCTAACAAGGCCTCATCTAAATTCCTAACTACCGATCTGAACCTTTGATCAAAATCTTTAACTAACTCTCCCTCTTTTTGTATTAAATCGCTCATTTTGCTACATGCTATTAGTTTGTGCATCTTGGATAATGATGATTTGATTTGAATTCCTTCTTAATCTCATCCACACGTTTTTTGTGTTGGGATTATTTTCATATACCATTTCAATGTGTCACCTCTCAATGTTCACAAAAAACAAACAATTTCCTTTATGAGTGTGTTATATTGTTACTTCATCCAATATGATTCCAAAATAAACAAATTTTCTTTTGCATCCTTAGTGTCTTTTACAAACAAAGGAAACTTCATCTTTTGTGCCATCTTTGTTGGTTGTGTTGGTAGTCTTTGTACTACCTATTGTATTCTAATTCACCTACTAATTTTTTTGTTTTTTCTTATCCTTTTCTACTTTTGTTGATCTTTGATAAAATCTATATTTATCTCTCTTAAGTTCTACCTCAAAATATATCTTTCTTAACTTAGTCAAATGCTTCAACTATCTCATCTCTTGTATTACCTTATTTTTGCTTTTGATAACTCTTTTGTTACTTGTCTCCTATATCTATCTTCTGAAATGTTGTCTCTTTCAGTTTTTGGCGGCACAGGGTATGATGTTTGGTCTGAGGGGTTCATTTCGATGCAAAAAATATTTTTCGGTTGGGGTGAGGGGATGTGTCTCTTCTTATCTTGCTACTTTCTTCACTACTCTCCTTCTCCTTCATTAAGCAATCTTCTACCCATAATCCTTCTTAACTTAACCTTATCATCTGAATAAAACCTATTTTCCTCGTCCTTTCATTCTTTCCTTCCTTCACTTCTCTTTTTTATATTTTTTTCTATCAAATCTTCAACTAATTTATCCAAATTGTCTACCTCACTTTCTAACATTCCAAGCTTCATTCTACTTTATGCTACTCATGTCTCTACTAATTTCTCAAATGATCTTCTCTCTCTAATCTTAAATTACTTCTCTCATTTCTACCTCTAATCTCCACATTCTCTTCATCTTCATCTCCTTTTAATTTTATGTTAAGTCTACCTAAGGACACATGTTCCCCTTGGTTTTATCACTCCTAAGGTTCATGGTGTGCCCACAGAAAGTGTTCACCATCCTATCTATCAATCTTGACATGTTCTTTAATGAACTTTCATGCATAACATGTGCTTGTTGCATCCACACTATGTCTATCACTATGTTTCCTAAATATATGTTATTACTACTTGTTTTTGGCGAGGTGGGTAGTACAAGCTACCAAGATGAATCATTTGAGTTAAGTATGGAAGTTTTGTATGCTTAACATGATGATGATTGTCTTGTTTCTAAGTTTGCATGGGTCCTGCAAGCCTATGTTTCCAGGTCCGTAGAAATGTAACTCAATGACCCAACCATTTTTATTTTACTTAAACTAAGTTGGTGTATTATTTCTTCCCTTTCTAACCTCTATTTGTTCCATCCTCCTTCATTCTTTCCCTCTCTTTTGTTAATCTAACTCTTTCCCCCTCAATTCCCATATTTTTCTATTACTCTAACTACTTTTCTACTTTCCCTTCATTACACGGCGTACAGTATACTACAACTACTCCTCTTCTAGCTTTCCTTTGTTACATAGCCAACATGTAATATACACAACTTTTTATTTTTCTTTGACCTTTTCTCTTTTCCAACTATACTTTTTCTCTCTCTAATCCTTCCCTCTTCTCCTTAATCACAAAGTCAACGCTAATCTCACCTATTTTCCTAATATTTTTATTTTTAATTTTCCCCATTTTCTTTCCTCCTTTTTGTTTCCCCAACTGTCAACCTAAATCTTCTTCAAGCATCACAACCTTCTGGATTCGCCCCTTCTTCCTTCCCGTCATCCTGTAGGTGGCTTTCCCCTAAATAAACTTGCTATTGCTGCTTATCAATCCTTTCTCAATTAGTAGAATTCAAATAAGAAAAGGGAGTCTTGCTATAAACTGTCCTCTGGGTCTTCTAAGAACTCAACCTTCTTTGTGTCAAAGCTTTGTCCAACCTTGAACCACCCACAGAATTATGAATGAATTCAAGAATAGTCTCAAACCAATAATCAACCACACAAGTCCAAGGTTCATCTACTTCCTCAAGTTCTTGTAATTTATTCTTATTTCACTTAATAGTATCTTGTAGCCAAAGTCTAATCAACTCAATTTCTTTTACTATCCTCAAGATTCACGACCACAATAAGTTTCGAAAAAAAATACCAAAATTCTTTGTCCTTTGATCTAAAAAATCATCACGACACACTTATAAGAGTATCATGTTCTCTTAACTTCTCTTTCTAAAAATATTTTAACTTCTCTTCCCACTAATTATTAATTTTGCTATTTGTTGGTTTCCAAAAGTGTAATGGGCATCTGTCATTGGACATTAGTTAACTGAACCTGGGCTTAGACACCAAATGTTGGCATAACTATACACTCTTGTTAGTTTATTAAGTTCATTTTGTTTAGATAAAGTTGATGCATGTAGAGGCAGATACAATAGATTGCACATAAACCTCTTAACACAACAACAAATATAATTTTGATGTGGGTCCACAAATTTGTATATATTTCATAACACAAAGATAAGTAAAATGAACACATACTCAGATTTTCTTGCTCTAACTATTTCTCTTTATTTATATGTCTCAAACAAAAAATACAATGTTCAAGATTATAACCACCAATACATAAACTCAATATGCCTCACTACTTTGTTCTACTTCACCTTATCATTTCACATACATACCTCTCTTCTGCTCTAAATATACACACCTACACCTATACATATGCACATACACTCACTCTACTCAATCACACACTATATCTTACATACCAACTCGGTCCTCTTATGTTTTTTACATATTACCTCTGTTACAAACAATCATGTCTATTGTACAAACAATGTCTTCAATATGACCCATGAAGCATGATTCCTTTTATGCGTAACTTTATCCAACCCATGGTATATTGTATATTTTTATGTGGCCCATGGTTAAAATATTCTAATTATCTCAAAGAAGAACCCTACCAAAAGGGAAAATGCCAAATTTTATCCATGGTCCTTGTTGTTACCCATGTGTATTATTCATCTCACTATGCTCCTTCACAAAATTCTTATTAAAAACTTGAAAAGCTGCTCAGGGATTTTTTATGGGATATTTCTAAATTATGAGAAGGACTTCACAAGGTTTCATGAGAATTTTTTTGCCTCCCCAAGGATTTTGGATGTCCTGGATTGCTTGACAATGGTTGGTAAGATACTACACTTTATGAAACATGGATCTTTTGTGCTAGTGAAAGATGGGAAGCCTAGAAAGTTCTGTTGTTTGATTGCATCATAGAAGGAACTTCGTAGAGGCATAAAATTTTGAAAGGGTTTGCATTTTAAAATCTTGTCATCATTAAAGCTCCAATAAAAATGGTTGGCTCCTTTATCATCAAGAGCATCTAGAAGGAATAGAAGAATATCAAACTATGGCTTATGTGGGATGAGGATGGGTTCAAAAATGACTTGTCCATCAACCATCATTCCATTTAGAGGTCTCTAGTTATCAATTTCCACAATGTCCCTTTTACTAAAGTGCATTGGATGCATGCTCTCAATATTTTTAGACGAGGTACTCAAACTATGGAGGATGTGTTTTGAAAGCATTCCAAGAGGCCATCCTTGGCCAGAAACCAAAGCTAAGTTTATGTTGAGTAACAATGACCAAGAATCTTTCCAAAAAATCTTAGATGTTATCCCCGTGAAAATGCTCCATAAATTGGAGTTATTTCATCTAGACCATGGTACCAACACTAGAACTAGTACCCTAAAACACCATTTCAAAATTATTTTCCAAGAAAGGGCTATGAATTTATTTCACCAAAGTTTCCCATGGTGGATAAGCTAAATATTTGTTGGTATATTCATTCTTTTGTGCATTTTTAGAGCTATAAGTTTAAGAAGATATGGAATGTCATCATTGAACCCAAGTTCATACACTTTGTTTGGTGTTTGGTCTATTAGGGCCTACTTCTCGACTAAAGTCTTATCCATTTAGGTTTTTGGTAGTTGTAGTTCCCTTTTTATGGTCACATGGAGAATCTTATGTACCTTTTATAGTTTGTCCAAAAATCTCAAACAACTCGGTCTTGGATTCATGATATTTTCAAACCCTTTAGACCTGAACCATTTTTCTGGTACCACATCCCCTTGGGAGATTGGCCTTCTCTCCCAGTGGATTTTACCCAATTTTGGCATGCTTTCAAAGTGGAAATTTAATTTTTCATTTAGAAATAGATAAATACAACTATTTTTTCTCATGCAATTGTTGATTGCAATCTCTCAACTTATAACAAAGTTATGATTGCTTCTGATGTATTTTTGCAGATTCAAGTGCAAACTCAGAAGGTGGATTTATAGGTGGTCCATATGAAAACCCTTCTCGACCATAAGTTCTCAATGTGGTGCAACCCATGACAATCCAATAATGATTTAGTAATGCATTCACAATCCAACAAACTATCTTTTATGGCCTCATCCCCTAAATTGAAATTCCTTTTCCATAATTAGGCCTGATAGCTTTCCACATATTCTTCTCTGGAGCATCTTTCACATCCCCCAAGTGAGCATAGTTGTTGGTATAATGGGTGTTATCTTACAAATTGTGCACCATTCATTTATTATTTGTTGTTTTAATCTCTACACTTGAAGAAAATGACTCATATTGTGGTCATTGGACATACATACTTCAAAGAAAAGCACAACCTTCCTCACCTCTATTGGCTATACATTTCTTAGTTATTTAATCTTTTGGGTCATTTCAGTAGTATGAGCCTCTATTTATGCTCTAATACCTAAATTATTTTATAATCGCATAACTAGATTCTTCATGTAGGGAAATTTGCAACACGTGGTGCAATGTGTCGCACACCTTTTGATTTAACTACATATTGATCAGGTTAGCCAAGCCTCTTATCAACTATTCCTTGCATTGATCATCATTTATGTCTAAAGGCAATTTAGCCATCAATACTATGAAGCATGACTTGTATTGTTTTACAGAATCAATAGGTTTCTAATAGATCTCATTGAGCTCTAAAATGGTTACTTCACGTTAATGTTATCGATCTCATTTAGAAACATCATCTTTAGGGCTTCATGATTGATGCTCGTCTCATTTGGGTCATGATTATAGCACCATGAATGAGCTCCATCATAAAGATTAGTCAAAAATTATGTTTCCTTGTTTACAATAACCATTATCCCTTTGGTGTGTTACATGACTTCATAGTCTTGGGCATGTTCCTCATTGTTCTCGTATATTTCGTATTTTAGGAGACTAAAATAGGGTTCCAACATATTCCCAAACTCATAATATGGGTGCAATAGGTTGTGAGGGTGGATGTGGAGGTGGATTTACGTGTGTTGTCTTTTGTGTTATTACTTATCTTTGTTCATGTATAAAAAAATATAGGGTTTATTCATTTCCTTCCCTTTTTATAGGTGTTTTAACTATTTCAATATAGTAACAATACTTTCTTCTCGCTCATGATCTGTAAATCACACATGCTTCAATGTCTCGAAAAGGGTTTAAACTCTAGCTCTACATATAAGGGTGTATTTATAGTAATTCATCCCATATTGGATCATCATCATCCAATGAACCGCTTTGTTTTACCTCTATCTAACATTCATCATGTGTTTTGCAAGCACAAACATTCTTCCTTGGCCTTCCCTCATCCTCAAGGGTCTCTTAGTGCTTCTTTCTTCTCAATAAAAACTAGAAGATTTGGGGCTTCTCAATGCCAACTCCCAATCTTCCACAAATTGCAAAGCTTTCCCACTTGGTTATTACAGGTTTTTCATCCCTTTCATCTCAAAGTGAGTTTCCATGGTCATTCCAACACTCAATGCATCTCATATTCCATCTTGTCTAACCTTCATGCTACCCCATTATCTAAGTGTTTATATTTTCAATGGGAAGGGTTTTACACCATGATATACAATCAACTTCTTTATACTCAAGGATATATGCACTATGATTTTTTTATGCTTCTCATCTAAACATTTTTTCTCCATATTGATGCAATTTTTGACACAAGGTCCAACATGTCGTAGATATTACAGCATCTCGTCTTAGGATTGTTAGATGTTTAATCCAAAGCACGAGTTGTAGGTTGTGGTCCCCACAATAAGTATGTTAGTAGAATATATTTGGAAGATGTGACCTTAAAACCTTCTAGGAGTTTCTAATTAGCTTGTCAAAATGATTAAGAAGACAAAATAAAAAAATGAATGAAACAAATGATCTAGTCTAATATAATACACTTGTGATTTATTTTCATCAATAAATTGTAAAAGTTGGAAGAGTAGAGTAGAAAAAGACCAAATTAGAGAGTTTATTCTTTATTGAAGCAAATAAAGAACAAGATATATTACAACAAAACTAATATTTATTAAACCTTGCATACAATCAAATTCACATAAATACAACACCAGAGTCCAAGGTTTTTGAAACAATATGAGTTAATTCCATAAGCATAATTTGAAAAGAATATCTCTTATAGAAAATAGCAATGATTATTGAACCACAAATATTTAACATTTCACAATTTACCATTTTGTAGAGGAACAATTAGAATAACAAAGTTAAATCTAGCATACTCATAAAAACTTTTAGATCCTATCAAAACAAATTTAAACTAATAAAGCACAAAGCATCATCTGATTGAGAAAAGAAAAATATAGATCAAAAATATCCTCAAAATACTTTTCCAAGATCACCAAAATTAACAAAAAGCTTCCTGCAAAAATATCTTTCTATTCTTATAAAAATAAGTCCAATACAAAGTATTTTTAAGGAAAAGGTGGGGCACAACCACACAGATAAAACACTCGCATAAAATAAAAGTGTTGAACCTAATATTAAGCTACTACTTAAAATAGGACTAGCTTTAAATTTAAGAGTGTCTTTATAGTAAGTCATCCCATACTCAATCATCATCATCCAATGAACTACTTTGTTTTACCTTTATCTGACATTGATTGTGTGGTTTGCAAGTAGGGACATTCTTCCTTAGCCTTCCCTCCTCAACTAGGTTCTTTTAGCGTGTCTTCCTTCTCCCCAGGAAATTATGATGTTTAGGGCCTCTTGATGCTAACACCCAATCTTTCGAAAATTGCAACGCTCCCATTTTGGTCACTTAAAGCAGTTTTTCATTCCTTTATAAAAGCAAGGATACCATTATGAAGGAGAGTCAAATTTTGAGCAAATGGCATCATGATCATGGCTAGGAAGGTTTAAGGGGTCAAATGGAATGAGTTTGAGTCATTTAGAGGTCATTAGAACTCATGACATGTTGAGTATGGAGTCTAATAGTCAAAATTCAAATAATGTTTTTCCCTCCAACCAAATTTGAATTTGTGAGGGATTTAAAGACAATTCTTGGTCTGGGTTGATAAGTTAGTGATTTAGGTATTTGAAGAGTTGTGTTTAGTTTGTAAAAGGATGATATGAAGACTCCTAATGTGTAAAAGGAGAAAATAATGTAACTAGAAGTTAAAATATGACTTTGAGTCATGACATATGGATGTGAAAATCAGTTAGGGTTGAGAGTATGGGGGTATTTGAAAGAGAAACTCGCTGAAGGGGAGTTAGTTGCTCCATTGGAGGGAATGGTCTCGTGGAGAAGACCCTGAGAAAAGTAAATTTTGTAAGAAGAATACAGTTTTTAAAGGATAGTAGTGTTTGTATCTGAGTTTCTTGATTAGAATTCTAAGTTTGCTTGAGAAATTCAATTGTTTGCAAGTATGAGTGATCTTTTAGCCTTCTATATTGCATTTCAAGGGTGTGAAAATCTAAGCTTGGTGTTCTCAATGCAAGAAAAATTGAGTTTTTAATCTGGATATGTGAGGAATGCCCTATTTTAGCATACTCAGAGGTATATGATTGTGTGAGAAATGCTATATTGTGATAATTGCCAGTTTGTTGCATGGAAGGTTTTTGAGATCTTCAACTCCTAAGAACCATAATGTTGGTATTGGATTCATGTGATGGCTTGTTTCATGCCCTAGAACCATAAATTGTGAGGTGATCTGAATCAACCTTTGTGGAGGGGATGGCTCCAAATTGTCATATGTGTACAACTGTGTCATGAAGGAAAGTATATGTATACTTTTTAATAAATCATTCCAGTATATTTTTGGGTCTCAAATATGGAAGGTTGATCTTTGTGTTTTGGCTTAATAAATTCAGTGAGATCAGTTTAGGGATGAAGACATTTCACAATGTATCTTCTAAGGTTTGATGAGTATTTCATACTCATGACCTAGTCGCCATTTCTAGATAAATGTACCAGATCTGCATTGAAATCCCTTGACTTTTAATAAATACTATGCTAGATGTACTGTGTTCTCGAATTGGGGTTTTGCTCTAGAGAATCCATAAAAAATGGGTCAAAAAGTGTCCATAATTGGGGACATTACAGGGGGCTTGAAATTCAAAAGACATCTGATGCTAGTTTATGAGTATGACAGATAACTTCTTCAGGCAGGGTGACAGAATAATTGATTGAAAAAGTAGTTTTCACATGTTTGTAGGCCTTCAGTATAAGCTCATCATTTAAATCACTTAAAAACAGTACTATGGAATTCCAGATTTTAAGCTTTGAATCGAAGTTTTAGTAAATTTACATCACAAAGTTACTGATTCTCTAATGTATCTTAGAGACGAACTCATTTATCAATTAAGCTAGGGTTTGATTGTTTAAGCCATTAAACACCATATTTCGCTCTGAAACTCCTATGATAGCATATTCTGAGGAACTCATTCACTATTATGAGATTATGAATGAGTATTATTTTGATCACGATGTTGGTATGGAGATTATTCTATATTTTAGTGATCCTCTTATCAAACATGGTTAGATATTTTGAAGGCACAATGAGATCCACTGCATACTCCTCGAGTTTTGCCAGGTGTCTTTAGAGTAAACACAACTATATTCTGGAACTATTTATATTCCATCAATTGAAACTTTTACATGGACATATGACATCCCTACAATGTTTTCCCTCAAAGGGGATTTACTTATACTGTTGGTGCCTTATAAAAGGGATTATATGCAAGACTCATCTAAGAGGACTTACTCTAGTCAAGGATTAGTGGTCAAGATTGCAAAAAGTCAAGTATCAAGAACTGGAGATTTATTCAAGCCTTTAATTTTTAGGAGCACTTCAACATAGCCTCTAATTGTGAACCATAGAAGCATTCACCCTTATTTGAGAAGCCTTGAATTCACGCCTTCTCCCACTAACTGCACTAATCGTCACTTAACAAAGCCTGTAGGGACAGTTAGAGCCATCCTCCCTCCTATTTATAGGCATTGAGCATTGCCAAATGCATTTTAAGGAGTGAATTCTCATTAGAGGAGTTTGTGTTGGCACCTCCACTTTTTCTACTTGCTAAGTTCGAGAATTTAAACCAAAGCTCTTGCTAATGAGTATTATCCACGTACTATGATCTTGACCAGGGATATATTTGTGCCACATCTCATGGTGGATAAGGATTCTGAAATTACTTGATCATTCCATCATCTAGTCACCATTGTACCCATAGTGATCCACATACCCATTATGTCCATAGATTTCCTCGTACAATTGTTACTGTGAGTCTTAGAGTTCTTGAAGGAATCTACCTTTCACTACATCTGAGTTGCACCCTCTACAAGCTTATGATCAAGTCCTCCTAATGAGATCGTCCTGCTTACTTCTTGATCTTCCCTTAATGTTTTCCTGAGTTTCAATGATCCTTAAGCCATTTTTATAGCCTCAGTTATTGTTGTTCCTTCTACTCATAGACATGTTTCGGTAGGGATTTGATATATTTTGGACATTACATTAGGATATTTGATCTTATTAGACATGTATGGAGATTTAGGCGTATAGCGCCAATTTAGCTTGATTACTATGTTGTCACCTTATCTTATGATGTCATGGATACTAACTGATATGATGTTGTTTGGACCTAATTATATTGATGGATACTAAGTTGCATGTTTGGATTCTATGGATATATGTCACTTTATCATTATGTCTAACTTATGGTGAATTGTGTATAATTGTACATGTTGTTGCATATTCGATTCCAGAAAGATGATATGCTAGTTTAGAAATTCATTGATATCTTACTGAGTAGTTGATTCACATTTTATCGGACATGTGTGTTTAATGTGTGCAATGAGTGTGCAGGTGACAGGTCACAGGAGAACGTGGGATTCAGGCCAGCTACACAATTTTACACAAGCAGCCCATGGGGCTAAGTCCTAACCGTGTTTATTGTATGAGGCCTTAGTATTAGAGTTTATTGTTTTGGGCACCATGAGTGACCCTCATTTGTAATGTAATATGTCTTGTAATATTAATCTTGCTTAGGGTGTTTAGTTTGTGTTGTAAACTTGTTTTGGGGACTTAATGGCCCCACTTGCATTAAGTTTTGAGTTTGTTAATGATGTGTTTAATCAAAAGGGATTAGGGTCACATGTGAACCCTTGGGTGGGCCCCACATCCTCTACCCTTGTGCCCAAATGTGCCAAACCCGAAATTGGGCTATTTTAGGCATTTTTAGTGACCCCTTTTTAGTTTGGGAGTTCACTTAGCATGAAAATGGGCCCTTGGACCCTACCTAATAGGTAGGGGGCTTATTTCCAAGGCTTAGAGGGAGTTTCCCTCCCATTTTGCCTTCCTTTGGTCACATCCATGTAAGGTGGATGGGTAAGTGTGCTTTGTTAAAAGTTGCACAAGTTTGTTTTGTTGTTCATTTTGAGTAATTTGGGAGAAGAGGGTTAAAAGCTATTTTATCCTTTCTCCCTTTTATTTTGAGAATCTTTGACCTTGAGGGAAGAGAGGGGTGACACATGTCACCCCCTCATTTGTGAGGATTTTTGTTGGCTCCTCTTCAAATTCTCCCTCATGGGGAAAGAAGAGAACTTTTTTTGGGAGCTTTTGCTTGGAGGCTTGTGGATTTTGGAGCTAGAGCTTGCTTGGGCAAAGAAAGGGAAAAGTTAGAAGTTGGAGAGCTTTTGGAGGTATGCTCCTTGAGCTCATTTGTGTGTTTTATTCATGTTAGATGTTAGTCTTGTTTATTTAAAATGTGTGTGCTACTTGCATGTTGATTTTGTTGTTATGTTTGGTTTTATTTTCCTCCATCCATCATATGGCATGATGGATTTTTGGAGTTTGTGGGGGAAGAGAGAGGGATTTTTCCCTCTCAATCCTCATGGCTTGATGGGCAAGCCTTGTAGGATTTTAGTTACTCCCCTCAAATGGTTTGAGGTGGGGAAGGTGGTTCATATGGCTTGAACCTCCTTCCCCATTCTTGGTGAGGAAACCCCTTTGGGGTTTGAAAATCCTTCCAAGAAGGATTTGGTGAAAGGATGGAGAAATAAGGAGGGTTTGAATGACTTTGGAGGAATAAGGAGGGTGTGGAGATCTTGGTTTTGTGCAACCAATGTTGGTTACCACTTTTGGCATTTGGAGAACTCCTTTCTTCTCTTCCCCATTTTAGAGGTAGAACATGGTTTCTCCTCTTTTTCATCTTTGCAAAATTGGTGTTTTGTTTAATATTTGTCTTGTCTTTATGTGAATGTAATGTTGGTTGTTCTCCCTTACTCTTGTGCAAAGTTGTGGATAGTAGTCCTCTTTCCCATGGGCTTGGGGGAGGCTAGCATGTCTTCCAACCTTGGAAAGGCATGTAATGATGCCTAAAGGTTGGGTGGTTAAACAAGCATTTTATCCTTGTGTTGGATTCTTGTGAAGCTTTTGAAGTTGGAGCCTCAAGTTGGAAGTTGAGTTGGATCTTATCTTGGTGTTTATTGGTTTCTTCATTCTTTTTTGGGATGTTCTCACTTGTTATCATTAAATATTCTATGTGAGAGACTTTCATTTCTTGTAAATCTCCTTTTGTATATGGATTACTTGTAAACTTAACTTGAGCAATCTCTCTTCAGTATTGCAAAGAATCCTTGTAGTGGGAATTTCATTTTGAGTAGTTTGTATTTTTGGAAATATGTTTTTAGTGTATTTGCTCAAGCTCTATGGAAAAAAAAATCTTGTAATTGAAAGGTTTTTTTCATAACTAGCTTTGAAATGATAATCTTGTTGAATGTTATTTGAGAAGCAAATATGCATTTATTATTGTTGAATTGTAAATTATTCTTGTAAATTGTTCTTCCTTTATAGAAATCATTACTTGTGAAGGATTTTTAAAGTCTCTTTTTATGAAAAATAAAACTAGTTATTTTATAAGCATTTCTTTCACAATTAAATGTATGATTGGAATAAGATTAGCTCTATTTCTTCCCAATAGTTTTAATTTTTGAAACCCCTCCTTATTATTTTGTAAACATAAGTTATATAATCTCTTGTTATATTTGAATGTAAATTGTTGTCCTATATTCTTTGATATTAATATTTTAAGGAAATGTTATTATTTTGTCATAAATATCTCTTTTTTGTAAACTATTATCTTTTCAAACATTAATTAAACCATTTAAATGCATTCAACTATCTTATATGATTTTAGAAATTGATTGATATTTACATAACCATATATAGTTTCTATACATTTATATATTTATATATAATATATATATATTAAATATAACCCATATTTTATAATTATATAATCTAATTTATATTTATTTCCTTAATATGTTGATATAAAATATTATATATTTATATATTAAATAATTAAATAATAATTGTTATATATATAAATATATATATTAATATATAATTCCATTTTATATATAATGTAATAATTGTATATAGTATAATATATATTATATATTATATATATATATAAATATATATATATATATATATATATATATATATAATTTATTTTAAGTAATAAACAATTAAATATTTAAAAAAATAAAAAAAAATTGCATTGGGGAGGGCCGAGCCCTCCCCACACCCACGCCATCCCCCACCCATACCTCCCCCCCGCCACCGTCACCTGTCCCCCACCCCTCCACCCCCCAGCCCACTGCCGCTGTCCTCCTGCCACGACCCTCCCCCCTCCACCACTGCACTCCCTGCCATTGCCACCCCACTCCCCACACCACCATGCAGCCATTCCCTCCTCCAACACTACCCACCCTCCCCTCATTTCATCTCCCTTCCACCTCCCCAAAACCTAAATATCCGCTTCCACCCTCCATTCCACCGCCTCCTCTCAAAAAGAAAAAAAATGCGGCCACATACCAAAATAAAGTTTAAAAATATATAAAAAAATATAGTTTTGTTGAAATATTTTGAGGTTTTTCACAAACAAATGCAATAAGGAAAAATCAAACCTCCATAGCTCCTCCAACCTGCACCTGAAAAACAAAAAAAAACAAAAGAAAATGAGAATGGAAAATGGAAAAGAAAAGACATAAAGATGATTAGGGCAACTTTAGGGCATGATTTCAAAATCAAGGGTCAAGATTTGTTTGATCCTAGGGTCTCACATTTAACCCTACACTTTTTTTTAAGTCATGGGAATAACAATTTTTATGGGAATGTGAAATAAAACCAAAGGAGGGGTGGTGTTAAATTAATAAATGAAAGGGGGTGTAAATTTCTCAAGTGACCCTGTAATGTTTAGTAGGAGTAATTAGATAGTGTTATTAAATAAATAATTAAATTGGGAATTTAGGAAAGTAGTTAAATAAATTGGGAAATTAAATTATTCTAAAATAATTAATCATTAACGGGAAAGGGTTAAAAAACACATTAGTATTATTTTAGTTCACTTCAAAAAAAAAATTACCCAAAATTTTTAGTGACTTTTGGTGTGTTTTCTGGTGTCCCGAGGCGGGGCACTACATTTGGTATCAGAGCAAGGTTCGCACACGTGGACACTCTGGGTAATTAATTAGCTAGTTTAAAATATAATTTTTAAAACATAAAATATATTAATATAACAAATAACAATAAAATAAAAATAATAATAATAATTAAAAATGTTTTCCATAACCAATGACAATTATAATTTAATAATCCACTTGCTTGCCTCATGCACAGGATGGCACCCATGAGACGACGATCGGTTAGGGGTTTGGGACGTAGTTCACCTACGCCCAAACCACAGGCACCTGAGTTAGGGCCTCAGATCTTAGAGGCTCTTCAGCAGTTGATCGGTGTTGTGCAGCAGCATCTTCCACCACCACAGGAGGTGAGAGAGGAGGAGATTCTATTAGGAGATGAGGAGCCGATAGGTGAGGATGCACATTTAGAGCCACCAGAGCATGATACCTCGAGGTAGGAGAGGTCACGTAGCCTTTCCATTCACCATGAGAGGGTAGTCTTGTAATGTTGTAGCCATTCACATAGTCTTGAGGGACCACTTGGGGATAGGCGAACCCACTCACCTGTTGGACTGCATCGCCAAGGATCTGAGATACAGGCAGTGTGATTAGGGATCTTCTTCGCTTGTAACTGCCTACGTACATAGGATCTATAGATGGCTTTGGGGCTGAGTCATGGCTCCTTAGCCTAGATAGTTTCTTTGGCTTGCACTCTTACGAGAGAAATGTCAAGGCAAGGTTTTCCATACACCTCCTCTGAGACACAACAGGCATTTGGTGGAGGAATGAGGAGTGGAAGCTCCATTTGACTCGAGAGACAGTGACCTGGGAGTTGTTTGAGGAGTGATTCAGGGCTCGCTATATGTCAGAGCATTTCGTGCAGAAGAGGATCGATGAGTTTCATGACTTACGACAGGGATTTGGCATAGTAGCACAGTATGAGAGTAGGTTCCTGGATCTTCTACAGTATGTGGACTACCTGCAAGATGAGAAATTATAGGTTAACAGGTTTATTAGGGGCCTTAATGCAGATATAGCAGGAGCAGTTAGGATGTTATCTCCTCCCACGCTTGAGAAGGCCATTGAGAAGGCCTACTTAGCTGAGGAGAACAGGACCAAGGCACAGGAGCACTGAGATAGAAACAAGAGAAAGTTTCAGGATAGGATATAGGCCTTTCAGAGTCAGAGGTCATGGGGTACAACACCACCCCCTAGAGGAGGATTCTGGCCTCTGCTAGTAGCTTTGAGGGCTCCACTGCACCCACAACAGTAGACACAGCATCAGGACCACCAGCAACAGAGAGCTAAACAGACTCAGAGCTTACATAGAGGTGGCACTAGAGGAGGTTTTGGTGGAGCCAGGTATAGGAGGTAGGGTAACTCAGTAGGTACAACCAGCTCACATGTAGCAGTCTGCTAGGGTTGGACCGACAGGATCAGTTCACCAGAGTACAGGAGGGACCCCATCTCAGAGGGGTACAGGAGGATGTTTTATTTGTGGGTCCCCTGATCACTATGTGCGTATGTGTCTACACAAACCCACTACCATGGATATGTAGAGAGCTCCTAGATCAGAGTAGATGGTGGGTGACGTGGGATGTGCCCATCATGTATATGTAGTGGTTGACAACCACTAGGCTGAGCATCAGGCCACAGTCATTGAGATGACAGGTACTATCAGGGGTATTTCTGTCTCAGTACTTTTTGATTCAGGTGCTTCAGATTCTTTTATATCTCCTTCTATAGTGGACCAGTGTGGGCTAGTGGTGGCTAGGTAACCAGATAGTTGGCAGGTTGAGTTGGCCTCTGGGGCCAAACTCACCATGGACTCATATGTGGAGAGTTGTGTACTTGATTTAGGAGTCTTCTCCACTACACTTGACCTCTGAGTTATTCCTCTAGGATCCTATCAGGTAGTTTTGGGTATGGATTGGCTCGAGGCTCATCAGGCTAAGGTAGATTGCAGAAATAAGGTCATTGAGTGTCAGGATGATCTTGGGAGTGCAAGTTTTGATATCAGGGATGCAGAGGCCTATCTCTTTGCATATGATCTCAGCTAAGTAACTCAAGCAGAGCATGCGTAAAGGGTTGTCAGTTGTTTTCTATCACCATCAGTGATGGATCAGAGAGCACTCCAGAGCATTCACCCTTAGATGATCATGCATTTTTGAGGGAGTATGCAGATGTGTTTCTAGGTGAGCTTCCAGGGTTACCACCCCACAGAGAGGTGGATTTCACCATTGATTTAGTGCTAGGATCTACACCAGTTTCTAGGGCACCCTATCAGATGATGACTCCAGAGCTTCATGAGCTCAAGATTCAGTTAGAGGAGTTGTTGGAGAAGGGTCTAATTCATCCTAGTGTATCTCCTTGGGGAGTGCCAGTCATATTTGTGAAGAAGAAGGATGGTTCTCTCAGAATTTTTGTTCACTTCAGAAAACTCAACAAAGTCACAATAAAGAACCATTATCCAGTCCACAGGATTGATGACTTATTTGATCAGATGCAGGGAGTTAGAGTGTTCTCCAAAATCAATCTCAAGTCAGGGTACCATCAGTTACGCATATCAGATGTAGACATTCATAAGACAACTTTCCACACACGTTATGGGCATTATGAGTTCACAGTTGTCCCTTTTGGTTTGACCAATGCCCCAGCTATCTTCATGAGCCTCATGAATGGAGTATTCAAGACCTTTCTGGATCACTTTGTCTTAGTGTTCCTAGATGATATATTGATATATTCTCATTCTAAGGAGAAAAATGAGGAGAATTTGAGGCAAGTACTACAGGTTTTGACAGAAAAAAAGTTGTATGGGAACTTAGAAAAATGTAGCTTCTTCCAGACAGAGATTTAGTACTTGGGTCATATCATATCAGGAGAGGGTATCTCTGTAGATCCCTCTAAGATATAGGCTATCATAGATTGGCCAGCACCCACATCAATCATTGAGGCAAGGAGTTTTATAAGCTTAGCAGGTTACTACCGCAGGTTTGTTAAGGATTTATCTAGGATTTCTCACCCTATTACTTCTCTTTAGAGAAAAGGGAAGAAGTTTGATTGGTCAGAAAAGTGTGAGCAAGCCTTTCAGTTACTTAAGACAAGGTTAACCATGGCGCCCATCTTAGTAGTTCTAGACCTGACAAAGGATTTTTTTGTTTGCACTAATGCATCACTAGAGGGTTTGGGATCTGTTCTTATGCAGGAGCGTCAGACGATTACCTTTGAGTCACGTAAGCTAAAAGACTATGAGCTTAACTATCCTACATATGATTTAGATCTTGTAGCATTCGTTCATGTGCTTGTGTGTTGGCGTCATTTCCTTTTAGGTAGACCTTTCATTATGAGGAATGACCATCCATAGTTTGTGGTATATCTTCTTGTAGCCGAACCTCAATGCTCGTCAACGGCGTTGGATGGAGTTCCTATGTGAGTATGACATGGAGGTACAGTATATCAAAAGAAAGGAGAATGTTGTTGCAGATGCACTTAGTAGACGACAACATGTGCTTGCTTCATTGACACTACTGTCTGATTTGAGAGGCAGGATTCTTGAGCACCTTCAGAAGGACAAGTTTTATGAGGGTGCTAAACAGATGTTGGAGTCACAGGGTTCATTAGAGGGAAGATATTCAAAGTGTATTTTAGAGACAGATGGTTTACTTCAGTTCTATAGGCGCATTTATGTGCTTAAATCAGGAGATTTGTGTAGCTTCATCCTTTTAGAGGCGCATCGAGCTCCATATGCGGCACATCCAAGAGTGAAGAAAATGCACGCCGAACTAAGGGAGTTATATTACTGGCCTGGTCTTCGACGGGACATAACAAATTTTGTTGCACATTGCCTTGAGTGTCAGAGGGTCAAGTTAGAGCATTCTCATCACGCAGGACTCTTACATCCTCATGATATTCCTGAGTGGAAATGGGATGTGTTCTCCATGGATTTCATAGTCGGAATCCTTAGGTCTTCTTATCATCATGATGCCATTATGGTCACCGTGGATAAGTTGACCAAGGTTGCGCATTTTTCGCCAACCAAGGTCACCTATAATGCACAGGCCATTGCCAAAGTATTTATGGAGGACATTGTTAGGTTGCATAGCAGCATTCCGAAGACCATCATCAATGATAGGGATACCATTTACACTTCAGTTTTCTGGACTTCCTTTCAGGCCGCTCTTGGTACTTAGATTAATTTCATCTCAGCCTATCATCCAGAGACAGGTGGACAGACAGATAGGGTTAATCAAGTAATGGAGGACATGTTGAGGATGTATGTGATGGACCAGCAGAAGAAGTGGGAGGATTACCTTCATTTAGTTGAGTTTGCATACAACAACTATCACAATTCCATTGGTATGGCTCCTTACCAGGCCTCGTATGGACGACCTTGTAGGACACCTCTGAGTTGGGACAGACTTGATGACAGGATTATTCAGGACCAGCTTATCTTCAGGATTTAGAGCAGCAAGTTGTTCTGATTAGACAACGTCTTGAGTAGGCTAGAGCACGCCAGAATGCGTATGTAGACACCAAGATGATTGATCGTCACTTCTCAGTGGGTGTCAAAGTCTTCTTGAGAGTTTGTCCGCAAAAGAGCCCAATCCGCTATGGAAAGGGTTTTAAGCTATCGCCTCGTTTTGTGGGGCCTTTTGATATTTTAGAGGTCATCGGTCCAGTTGCCTATCGCCTAGCTTTGCCACCACGCCTTGCACGGGCCCACAATGTATTTCATGTTTCTGTACTACGTAGATATATGCCAAATGTTTCTCATGTTTTGGATTGGTCGGCATTACAGGTAGAGGACGGAGGACATTGGAGACTGGAGCCCGTACGCATACTAGAGCACCGCAGGTTGGCCCTTTGGGGTTTACTAACAATGCAAAAGGATGGAAACAAATTTTAAGGCTTAAAAGTTTATAATCCAAAATTGGTCATTGTTATTATTTATTAGAAGTTCAAACCAGTACTATATCATAAAATGGAGATGGTAACCATCCACAATTATATTGAAGTGGTGTAAATAAGTGAGGAACAAAATGTTGTAATGTAATGAAGTGGCATGCTCTTAGAGGAAATCAACATGTTGCAAGTGAGTTAAGCTACGAATGCTTGAAAAAGATGTAGGATTTCAAGAAGGAGATCGAGCATCTCAAAGTATGCCAAAGAAATCCAAGTGTAATTCTGAGAAAAATGTTCTTATAATACAAGCTTATTCATTTCATGCTCACCCTTTAAGGTGTAACTTTATAGTGGATTCTAGATGTGCTCATCGCATTGCCAAGAATGTTAGCTTGTTAAATTAACTTTTCAAGGGAGTTGATGAGAGGATACGTTTAGTCCATAGTTCTAGCATTTCTATTGTTGATAGTCGTAATATCATGCTAGGGGATGGCATTATTATATATGTTTGTCATGTACCAAATTTGATTATGATCCTTTCATCATTTATCGACTAATTTAACAAGGCAAAAAGTTGTTGAATTTTGACCTAATAAGATTGTTTTGAAACTTGTCAACAATATATTTCTAGTGATTTATCATTTTTACTTATCATGAAAGGGTGGTTGTGGGTTTGGGCTCCCATGATTATCCATAAGTGGGTGAGGGAGGACACTAGTTTGGTAGTCCCCATTGAATTTTTTATAATTAATTAGTCATTTGGACTAGTTGAGCTTGTATCTATGGGGATTGGTTGTTATGCTAGAATTGTAGTTGTAGGTAGAATTGTAGATGAGGATGGGACGGAATGAGTTGCACATTGATTTGCCCCAATACTCGTAATAATGTCTTCCCCATACAGAGTATGGAAAAGAACAAGAATCATGAGATCTTGGAATTTTGTGGAGGGATTTCTAATATTTTGAGGATTGTGAGCCAAAAAAATAAAATCAAGTGTGAGTTTGACAATCTTCATGTTCACCCTCATGCTTTAAATCCTCGAAAGAGCAAGCAAAAGTTGTTGACAAGTTTGAGATCTAGTGGTGACCTTACACAAAGGTTGGATTTCCTAGTGCTAGCGAAAGCCGTGTTACAATCCATACATGATAAAAGGTTGAGTTTGAAAGAGGTATTCCCTTGTGGGAATTAGAGATAAACCTTTATGGGTTCTAAAGGTATGCTTGAGAAACTATTCACAATAAGCTAGAAAAAAAAAAACATGAATATAACGCAATCAATGATGACGATATATTAACATTGGGTTCACCAAAATGTACGTCGAGCCAAATAGGACCTATAAAACATCCTCTAAAATATGAAAAGGTAGAAGACCAATTGAAATTCGACCTAGAACAATTACAAACAATGAAGTAGTGGAGGCTATACACAAAGCTCATATGCACAAGAAGTTATAATTGATCAAAAAGAAGAATCTATACATAATCACAAAGGATATGACGTGTAAGATATTTACTAGATCGAGAGTGCCAAGAGCCAAAAGAAATATTTATAAGTGTGTTATCAAATGGTTAGCAAGAACTAACTAACCTAAGGGTTGTATAAGCAAGTGCCTCTAGGCAAAAACAAATGACAATAATGTTAAGATAGAGATATGCTATAATATCCTATCTAATAGATGATACAAAGAACAATCATCAACCAAAGTATCAAAAAAAATAGGTTAGGATAAGGGATACTTACTAGGAAGACAAATTATCGACGCATTTATCTCCCCCTTTGGCTTGTAACACCTTGTGAAAGATTGTTATGGATGAACCAAGATTGATAGGTAGAAGACTTAAAGTTAAGCTTCTTGGCTCAATCCTAATCTTGGTGTTTTCATGATTTTTCTCAATGTAAGCTCCTCAAGCTCCTACACCCTCTTCATAAGGCAAATTTGTGAGCGCAAGGAAAGCAAATTGTTCAAGGATATATTAAAAATTTACAAATGGGAACCCTATAAATATAAATTACACCCTAGAAGCCATCAATCAATTTTAGCTAACATTATTGGCTCAACTAATGACATAAGCTATGTGCAAACAAATGGAGGAAGAGAGAAATGTGGGAAGCAAAATCTTATTAGGGGTAGCTATTATACCTATCATAAACTCTACAATATATGTCCATAGCCTAATCTCTTATACCTATCTAAACCTCTAAAATATATGTCCATAGCCTAATCTCTTATACCTTCTTAACCTCTAAAATATATATCCATACAATTCGGGTTGTCATGTGTGGGTTATGAGGAAGTGGTGGTGAGATAATCCTCGAACTATCAAAAAGTGTACCTCGAGGAGGCAAATAAACTAAATAGGAGATGCAGACAACTACTTCATATCATACTTGTGGTATTCAACATCATCCTCGAACACTCTGATCTAAGGGGTGCATATCATGATTGTGTCAAGCTCTACATTATCCCCCTCATCCTCAAGTGTTCATCATCATTTTCTTCACCTACACATTCCACCTAAAGTGATCATTCTCATTTTTCATCATGAAATGATCCTTCCAAAAGATCATCACCATCATCCAAAGGAATTTATATTTAATGTCCGCCACATTTTTCCTTTTCCTAAATCCATTTCCTTCCATATGAGAATATTTGTCATCTACTTTCTTTTAAGAATTATCAAGTGGCCATATGTTATTGGTATAAACACATTTTCCTATATACAAGATTTCATCTACCTATTTTTAAGAATCATCGAGTTGTTGTATAAGACTAGTATGCTTCTTAAAGTGTTAATGTCTCCTTCACTAAAATCAACCAAATGTTGTACACCTTATTTGATGAAATAGTATTCTACATAATAAAGAATACGTGTGTTCCTAAAAAATTGTTATAATATATGAGACCTTTTAGTTTGGCAAAATATTAAGTACCCCTTAAAAAGTGTTTATAATACAATACGTGTATTCCTAAAAAAAAATGTTATAATATATGAGACCTTTTAGTTTGGCAAAATATTATGTACCCCTTAAAAAGTGTTTATAATACAATTTCAAATCTCTCATTGTTTTGAAGAGCTATTATTCTCCCTATTTGTGTGCCATGAAATAGCAACCTAGTTCGGACTACTAAGAAAATGAGGTGTTTGTATTTACTGCCAATTTTACAAGGCAGTGACATACAAGAAGTCATATTGTAGATAGATGTTAAATTATTACAAGATGTAAAATTAAGTGATTGAATGAAGATAATTATTATTGGACAATGAGGAAAACCAATCAAATATAAAAGAATAAATACAAAAAAACATTGAGACCCTTCAAGAGAAAAGTTATAAAAAATAAGGAAAATACATTATACAAGATCATTCTTTGTTATGTACTTGAAAAACTGCATTTTCTATTAATATTTTTCTTAAACATTGCTCCTTTTTTATTTGTTTTGGACCCGACAACATAATCAAAGCTAAAACATGGGTTAAAATTTGATCCTAAAGATAAACTTAATACAAAAGATCATTATTCTAAATATAGAGTTGAATTTGTTCAAATTGGAAAGAAAAAATGTGTGCATCAATTAAAAAAAGAATGTCTTAGCATCAATAAGAAAATTGACAAATTTGAAAACCGGACATCGAAGGATGCTCACGAATAGACACAAAAAATAGCCATGCCTAGTTCAACTAAACCTATTATTTTCTACGTAGACCCTCCTATTTTTTCGTATGCATTTTGTCTATCTCTATCTCTCGAGTCTAACTCAAAATATCTACATCGCAATGCTATACTTCTAGGCTTACTTTTGTTTCACTCAAACCCTATGAATCATTGAAACAACATTGGAAGTCAAAGCCTTAGACTAACCTTGGACTGTCCTACAAGGAATTGACTACCCTCCACTCAATATGCACCACTAGGGTGCATCACAGCCGTCCATTTAGCACGAGTGGAGGGTAGTCATCGCCGTCCTACAACACCCCAATGCATAAAAGAACAACACTACATATCAAAGGAATCAAAGCTCATGTATTTCTCCCCATTAATGAAGCTTTCATGTTCCACTTGTGACAATATATGCTCAATAGATGCAACTACAAACAAAATTGATATGCAACTAGGATGATTCTTGTCTTTGCATAAAACAATTAGCAACATGCAAATTAGACCTAAATATGCTTCATTAACTTCCCATAGATGCCAACCCAAAAATCATGCCTAGGTCAACTTGATGAAACTAACCAATATAAAAAAACATACCTAGGTCGACTTATTGAAACTGTCCAATATAAAAAACCTATGTGAAAATGTCGACCCAAACCTAGGTGTCCAAGTTGAGGAACCAAAAATGAAAAGATATTTGCAAAGGTGCGCTAACGATCCTAGAAAAACTATACATAGTTCTAAAAGTAAGAATACGACAGATAGGGCTGACCAAGGTGATGTGAAGCCATTCAAAGGGAGATGTGTATCAAGAATCAAACATGTGCAACTAGTCCAAATGTCCTAAATTGTGTCAAAAATGATATTACTAGATACCTCACCGAAATTAAGTTGCTACACCTCCAAGAATGCACCTTTAACAAGGCTATGTTTGGTATTGTCAACAAATGCCCAACTTTCAAATGATAATAACCAAAGGACTTGTGATTCTTAAACTCTTAAATTAACTTTTGTAACCAAACGCCCAATTTTCAATTGACCAATGAATTTAAGTTCTAGAAGGATCTGGATTTATTCCTCATCAATTACTAACATCTACACATGTGCCGATGTTTGGAAATTGTAAATTGCACAATTCTCATAATCTAATGAGTTAAAAGTCCATGGGCTTATGAAAATAGCCAAACAATCCCAAATTATCATCCTCTATTCGCTTTTATACCATGGCATTTATGAAAACAACCACACTATCCCAAATGATCATTCTCAATTGGCTTTTATGTGTGTCTTGACATGTGAGGATGCTTGAAAATTTTGAAGAATAATCAAAAAATATAGATGGCACAATTCTCATAATGTAATGAAGTACAAGTCTATCATGGCATCATAAAAAACAGCCATAGCATCCCAAATAATCATCCTCAATTGGTCATTTACAAGTCAGAAATTGTACTTAAAAGTGTAATTTATCTAACATAGATAGATAAAGAAATGTTGTAATAAAAGGCTACTATTTTGTATGAGTAAATTCTGTTGGGAAATCTGACCTACAATTATAAGGTATTAAGATTCTAAAATGAAAGGGGCTATGAAACTTCTAAACTGAATGGTTCATTAAGCACTATATATTCTTAAAATGAAGTTACAAAATTTTATTTAGGATATGACAATGACACCAAGGCTGCAGAATTGTGTTTAGAAATATTATACATAAGTAAGACTTCACAATAACTCGTTCACAAGGGACAATGCTTGCTGAAAGGTCCATCCCAAGAAAAGGAGGGGCATCCAAGGGCCCAATCGTCTAAGTAGCATACAAGGACCAGTTCCCACACAATAAAAGGGCGATTTCATGCAGTCCAGATATAAATGACATTTTTTGTTGGTAAAATCTGTTTTGTGTTTTTAAGTGTCACATGGAGACCATAGAAATAATGCAGACCAATTGGAAGGCATATTCGTAGTTAGACAGAATAACATTTTAGTGGAAAACATGATAGGATATTAGGGAACATTTCTTTATAAGTGAAGTTGATGTGTGTTTTGAGAGAACAATGCAATAGGCAGGACAAAAAGGAGACCAATACAATAAGCAGCACGCTAAAGCTGTTATGAAGATTTGATTGAGATTGCAATGAAATATTTTTAATTTGCCATTCTAGGTTTTCTAAAAAAAAACCCTTTAGGGATTTGACTTCCTAAATTATGTTCTCCCTAGTTTTATATGTAATTTTTAACATTATTTAAAGTGTCAGCAATAAAAAAATAAATCCTTGCAGAAAGTTTATGAGAAGTTTGATTTGACGTTTAAAAAGTGCTAAATATGCCCTCTAGGAAGGGGAGCCATGGTAAGTCTTGTCAATGAAATGCAGGCATTGTGATAAAGGTTGGAGGAAGTTGCAGCAGAGAGACCTAAAAGGAGTGGGAGGAGTTAATCTGATGAAGGATACAGAAGTAATGGAGAAGATATTCACTTGGCACTAGTAAATTGTCATCTTTCAGAAAAATTGATAGTTTAGTAACTAGCAATTGATGCCTTACAGCAACAGAACACAATTTCTTCCAAAAACATTGTTTGCATGTGAAGCGTTTGTAATCTGCATACCGGTGAACATTCCAAGTGGATCTACAATAGAACACCCAACGGAAGTAATGAAATGGCAAGTAGCTAAAGGAGAAGATCCTCACTGAGCATTAGTAAATTGTCATATTTCAGAAAAATTGATAGTTTAGTAACTAACAATTGATGCCTCACAGCAACAGAATGACATTTTCTTCCAAAACACTGTTTTCAAGTGTTGCATTTGTAACCTGCATACCGGTGACCATTTCAAGTGGATCTAAGAACAAGCATAAATATGGACATGCTTTACTACAATGGCAGTTAGTATGTTGAAAATTTAATGGATGGCATCTATGAAGTAAAGAGATACCTTGAACGGAAGTGAATGGTTGATCCAAAGAGTAAGATTTGCAGCCACAAAGTTAAAAGGACATGTTGGCATCTGGTGGGATCACTTGCAAAAAGATAGGGTTAGAAAAGGGAAGGAGGCTTGATGACTTGAAGAGGAAAATTTCCTCTTTTGGATTACAAAATAAACTTGTCAAGCAATCCTATGGATTGCTTAAAAGGAAAAATCAGTCCCAGAATAATATAAGCTTTCAGTTTCAATTAATGTTGGGATTAATTAAGATGAAGGGCAACACATTGCCAAATATATTTATGGGTTGAATATCTCCATTCAAGATGAGATCAACATGCACAAATGGGGTTTAGTACAAGAAGCTTTTCTGTTGGCTCTAAAGGGTGAAGGGAAATTGGCTAATGAATTAAATGAAACAACCATTTGTAAGAAGAGAAGCACCCACATCAAATAGAGATAAAGGACATTTCAAAGGGGTAAAGTTTGATGAAAAGGGGGAGCTAGCTAACCTAAAGACAATGATTTCCCAAGATCAAGATGAAGAGGAAAAGATAGAGGAAAACATCAACCAAACTTTCAACAGCCAAGGGACGATTATCATCAACAAAGAGGAACGCAAGTTGGTGAATGAAGGGGGGTTATGATATTCAAAGGAGGCCTCTTACTTGTTTTAGACGTGAAGAAGAGGCCATAAAACATTTGAATGACATAAGCAGAACATAACCAAAGACAAGGAGGTGCTCAACCAAAGGGCCATACGAATATCCTCAATATTCCAAGAAATTGGAAAAAAAATGATGATGATATGGCTTCCATCATTAAAGAACCCAAATTCAAAAACAGTAGCAAACAAACAAATCATTGCAACCAATAGGCTACAAAATAGTATCTCCTCAACAAACAGCAAGGTTGGAGGATAAGCTGCCGCATTCAAATTTGTTTTTGAATTCCGAAAATAAAATTAGTGAAAAATGCATTGCTAAAAAAATCGACGATATAATTCGTGATTAATTTCAACTAAAAAATATGAATAATTCTGCATATTATATAAATAAACATATTGTCAAAACAACTTTACAACAAGTGTCTATCTAGAATTAGATAAAAACGTATATATACATTTAAATAAGTTGTATATAATAAATCGTTAACTATTAATAATTTACAATATTTTATTATATATATATATATATATTGAAGTACAGACTCTAAAGCCAATGGGGTGGGAGTGGTGCAGTCAAGTCACACAATTTTTGTGCTGGTCACCTAGTTTCAAATCCCCCCAAGGCACGAACCTCTCTAGAGGTGGTTTCGCCATAGGATGCGGCTTCACTGTTCGTCACAAGATACGACATCTCTAAAATCACTGCTAGTGGCAGCACTCTGTTCTTTGCTGCAGATGCAACACACTGGATTGTTAGTTGGACTCTTAGTTGGATTACGTTGCAGATGCAGCACTCCATAAATTGCTTCGCTCGGTTTGATGGACTCTTAGTTGGAATACACTGCAAATGCAACTCACCAGACATTGCTTCACTCAATTAGTCGGACTCTTAGTTGGAATACGCTGCAGATACAACACACAAAAATTTGCTTCACTCAGGTTCCTTGTGATGGTTCCTAAAAATTTGTAAATGGATGTGGGTCCTTCCAAAAACCCTCAACTTCACCCTAAATTCAAAAAAAACCTACGTACTCTATAACCATGTTAAAAACCTAGATAATAATATCCAAAAAAAATGTTTCGAATTATAAAAAATTTAATAGAAAAATAATTTATATAAACTAAATAATAATCTAAAACTAAACTAAATCAAAATTAATCAAATAAACTAAATCTACATAAACTAAACTAAATAATAATAAAATAAAAATATAATAAAATAACCTAAATCTAAAACTATAAACCTAAATAAAAAAATAGTCAAACTTATCACGAAACTCGGGTAAAAGTAAATCTAAGTAATAATAGACTAAAAATATAATAAAATAACCTAAATATAAAACTATAAACCTAAACAATATATTAAGCAATCTTATAGGAAGCTTCTACCAAGATTTTCTAACCCTCAAGGCGTTGCTTCTTTAGTTCACAGAGCTGCTTCCATGTTCACGATCACTGCCCCAGTTGATGGCTGCAAGATCTCATGGTTCTCTCCTCACAACCTCACCATTAACGAGGATTCAACAGCAATGGACTAATCTAAATGCTAAATGTCGAACTTTTAGAGGCAAGTTGCAAACACCAATGCCAAAAATAACAGCAGCAAAAAAAAAATAAAACAAATGGGGATGTTCGCGAATCCACATCCCGAAATTTTGAAACATGCCTGGATGTTACCACAAATCTAAGGGACAAGACTACTCATGACACTGCTACATGAATCTGTCAGACTTGGTCTAGTAATGGAGACAAATGCCATGTTCAAGACCCACTAGAAGGGGCTTCCTATGTTGGTTAGCTTTCCAGGTATAAAAAAGACAAAACGTGTATTGACACAAAGCATGACCACGATGAATTGACCCAGGTCAGAGTGTTCACTGAATGAATGATTGGAAGTTTTAGTAACGTTCATAGTTAGACCAAGCGGTCTATGATGAAGACCCATGAAGTGTAATAACATTGGCAATCATAGTTGAAAAAAAATGGCTTTTCAGAAATGCATTTACTTTTCTTAAACTGAAAACACATATTAAGGTGTCCAGGGAGCTATCACAGGGAGTGGCCAGTGGGTTGCGGGAACGTAATGGAGTTACGGCACAGGCCATACCCGGGCGTTTCCGCAGCCCCTGGCCAAGCTCCCACCGCCGCACCCCGACATCCCGATATCCCTGCCGAACTTTCCCGCTCCTGCTATTGAAGGCCTTCTATACTACATTAATTATAGGTAACAATAGTTCTAAAATTATGGTGGTTTCAGAAATAATGGTCTCAGCATGATACATGATTATTTTGTTTCAAGCATTGTGTCCTCTCTCTTATGTTTTTATCGTTCTGTTCCAACATGTCCCTCTTCTTTTCTTGTCTTAGACAATAGGTTAAGCTATTCATTGGTCTCTAACCTTGCCTCAAGTTGATAGGCTTTTTCTCTGTGGTGGCACTGGTATTCCAGTATAGGATGCTTCATAATGCTTGGAAAGTAAAAGCACATACGCAATCAGTAGCCATTAAATTATTTTCTATAATGACTACTTGTGAAGATGCCATCTCAGTGTGATTTAAGGCATTCGTATGATTGTAGACAAATATCTTATACTATTAATAATAATGTTTTAATTATTAAGTTTACCTCTAGTAAGGTGGGGAGGCATCTAAGTTTATTTATTTATTATCAGGTAAATGGTTTTTTGTGGAGGTGTGCAACTACCCCGGACAAGTATTTCACATAGAGAGCCCAAATTGTGCCAGTTAAATCTTGCTACTTTGCTAATTGAAGAACAGAAGTGGTGATTTTGCAAAAGTGGGGACCACACCCCATGCTACAAGCCTACCAACTAGATAAGATCATAAATGTACAATGGAGTGCCAATGAGTGTTTTTTATTATTTACATCTCAATGATATGGATAATTTCTTTACTTTAAATCTTGGGAAATTTCTTTTTTAATGCAGATTTAGTTTTTTACATTGGCACTTCCAAGTATTCTCTGGAAATTAGTGATATATGGCATATATATACCATATATATATATATTGTACTTTGAGTACCTGTCTCCTATGTTGTCAGAATCGGAACCGTACTCAGTACCGGCATGACCCGTCCGGACCGGTAACTATGTAGGCTACTTTGTGGATTTGAATCATAACTTAGGATCAACCGGTAATCACTAAAATACACCAAACCAGAAAATTTAACTATTTGCAATGACAAATGAAAATCATTTGAAAGGTTAAGAAAAAAAGGGTAATTCCAACAATTACTCAGGCAAAATATGCACTAGTTTGCTCAACTATCATAGTACCATCGTTGGAAAAGTCGCATTCAGCAAATACTCGTAACACCCATGTCAAAGCGATCTTATTAATTGCTTATGAAAAATTTCTTTAAGTTGCCGAACATTACGATAGCATTCAGTCTTGTGTCTGAGGATTCGCCGATTGGAGTGTAAATTCGTGGAAAATTCGCCGGTAAAAAAATCAGCAATTAAACCTTTGTGATCTAAATTCGACTATGAGAAATCATACATTTTTATTAAGCAGGTATATGACCAAACTGGCAGATGGGATTCACATTAGTCAAAAGCACGAGATAATACTTGCCGAGTTTTGGAAAGCTATCCAGTATTTTTCATTACTAATCTATCTACAGGCGATCAAAGCTCATGATTATTTCAGAAGATTGCAAGAAGTTGCTTTGGTCGAAAAAGGTGCAAAAATGGATTTTATGAAAATTAGAAAAATATTGCCATCAATGCGTAGAGCTCGAGAAAATATTCACTTTTAGAGAAAACGACACCTGAAACGGAGCCACAGAATGAAAGTTATGGCACATGCAAGTTTTTGTTGCTACATCTTCCCGGACCCTTTCCAAAAATGGCAAATTTTTTTTCTATCCTTTTTTAAAACACTAGGATGGAGTACCAAACCGGTCGAATGGTCCAGTTTTTTAACCGGTTCATGTCTAAATATGTTGAACCAGTCGAACCGAAAGGTTCCGGTTCCGGTTCAGCCGGTTTTTAAAACACTGGGATGGACTACACATTTCTCCACTTTAAACATTTTTGATTTGTTCCTATCATGAAATTGAATATATATGAGCAAGAAGATTAACTAGTTGAATGGCATTAGCAAATGCCAAGAGCAAACCAATGGAGATTGAGAAGATCTTGAGCTTAGAAGTGCTTCGTCTTGAAAACATTTCCTAAGACAATATTTGATCCAAACAAAAGGAATAGCTGGAGATTAAATAAGTGGGATTCAGAACATGAATATTAAATGTCAGTACCTGATCATGGGCAAGGAACTTTTGCACAGCACTACTACTATAACAATACTGATAAAAATATAAATAAATGACGGTTATATGTCAAAATCAACAACGCATTTTCAGAGTTTATTAAAGTTTAGAGTCCCTACAACCACATTCAAGAAATATTTTGAAAGAAAAGCAAGAGATGTCTAATCCAAACTTTTGCAATAGGGTCCCGTGGAGGGACTTACACTACGGATCAAAAATAAACAGTGTTAGTTTTTAAGGGAAAGCGAGTAGAAGCAATAAATGACAACAAAATTAGATGATGCAGAAACATTAAAAATTCACGGACAACTCAGTCCCTTGGTTATTCTTTCCTGCGATCATGTTCGCCTTCATTGAGAAGATTATAAGGTCATCCCTGTTGTCCATCAATCAAACCCTACAAAAATATATGTTTCTGCCGTTATAAAAAATTTAGATACGAGGAAATATATCATCGCATGGAATCCATCTACGAATCAAGATTTGCAGAAAGATCGCGAGGGATGAAAAGAGTTAATATGGCTTCAAGGGAACGAGTCGCTCACACACAAATATCAGTGTGAGGACCAGATAAAGAAGCCCAGTTTTTCAAACCAGCACTCCAAAATAAAAATTGAACTGCAAATGAACGGACCTAATACTTACCCTTTGAGATTTTTTTTAAATACAAAAACTGGTATTCTATCAAAAGTTTTTTTTATTTGAGGCAATGCTCTGATGTTTGAAATTACATAGGATACTTTTAAGGGCAACATTTCAGAATCAGCTGTTCAAATTTAAATAGATATGTGTGAGCAGAGGTTGGCTTCATGTTCGGAACAATCCTGAGACGGTATGGCCACGGGCCTTCAAACTACTAAAGACAAAAGAAACCCAAAAAAAAATGTAACGAAAGGGAAATTTAGCTGAGCATCACATTTATTACGCGTCGTAGTTAACAAGGAACAAAACATATTAAAAAACGAATTACTACCTCTAATTAGCTTGGCACACCCATTAGTCTTCCATTGACTGTTCCTTCTGTTTTTTGGAGATGGAAACTTTAACTTTCACCTTCTTTGGCAAAGTAAGTCCAGGATCTTCTTGCAGAACAAGAGGAGCTTTGACCAAGTTAATACTTTGCTCCAATTCTCTGGCATCCTCTTTAATTTGCTTAGCGATGTTGGGCTTCATCCTCTTCCCCCACAGCGCAGCTTCCCTCCTAACGCGAACCTCCTCAACCTTCTTAATAGCCTTCAGTGTATTTTCCACGAGATTCCTATCATATCTTTCAGGCCTGTTCCTTCTTCTTTCAAACTCGAAGGTTGTGTCCTTGGTGAGCTCCTTTCCATGTAACTTTCTGTATGCTTTAGTCCACTTCACCTTGCGAGGATTGCGCTTCATCTTAAAATTCTTGTGACACTTTGAACGGCAAAACCTGAATATCTTAGAGTCATTGCGAACAAACTGGATGCCATGTCCAGGGTATATGGTGGAGGAACAGAACCAGCACTTCTCCAACCTCATTGCTCTTTAGAAACCACCACTTCTCCTTTCGGATCTTCGAAAGCCTTTGCTACAAATTCACCCAAACCCTTATAATCGGGCACTCTGCTCAGATAAAACCATATTACAAACCCTAACCCTAAATAAATGGCGTTGGGGTTTCTGATTTGGAGGGGCATGCGATCATGTATCATTACGATAGAAACTTGTATTTAATTGAGTAAATATTTTGTGGATTCAAAAGTTGGACGTGGAGGTTTAATTTGACGGCCACATAATGTGCCTCTCAAACAATTTTCCCATGACGGTAAATTGTTAATGTTGCCGGTCAAAAATACAAAACAGTGGTATTTATATATTCTTAATAAAATTTATAAATTATTATTCATAAATTTTGTTTAATATAATTTACATATGAATGTATATAAAAATTGACGGTCATATTTTAAATATGTAAGTCACACATGACGGTTCTACAAAATATTTGTTAAGTATTTTACGTCTAAAATCACGAAAAATGTTTTAATTGTCTTCAAATTGAACCCTTTGTTGGATGTTTTTGTGTCAATTCATTTCTTGGTCCATCTTTTAGAAGATAAGTGAGGCCAATGCTTGAAGATTATGAAGTTTATAAATAGGAGATTTGTGATATAAACAATAAGGTGAGGTCTATCAAGGGGGTGGACAAGGTGAGCGAAGGAAATAATTCATTTAGTTGGGGGTAAGTTTTCTTATTGGTTTATATTTAATTATCTTAAACTGGTTTATGAGTGCATTTTTTTTTTGCCAATAATCTAATTCTTCGAAGAAATTTGAATTCGGCCAATAATCTATTGAAGTCTTGGAATACTAACTTGTCTAATTATCCTTACAATTCTAAGACTTGTTTGCAAGTGACTTTGGCATATTAATATTAGTAATAAAAAAATTACCACAAATGTTGTAGAAATAGCCCCATGAGAACTCTTGGTTTTGAGATCAAAGAACTCTTGGTTTTGAGCTCAACACTAAATTTAAGCATTATCATCCCATATCAGCAGCATTTGTTGCAAGCAATTTGGAAAGAGTGGCAATCAAAAAATCCATCAAGTCAATGCCCAACATTGTCAAAGGGCATTTTGATTCAATCACTCATATTTCTAACAGCAAAATGGGGGCCCAAAAAATGCAAATCCATTTCCTGTGAGTTCTCTATGTAAAACTTATCAGCTTCGACTCATTGGAACAAACACATACAAACATCCCTTTATATATATGACATGTGTGCTACTATAAATGAACCCAAATATATAGTAATTTGAATATTATTTGGACCAATTTTTTTTCAATTTGAAATCAATAATCAAGATTTATCATTCAATGCTTCAAATAAATCTCAATCATCAATTTCAATGACCTGGATTGATTCAATAGTTTGGCACCTGCTAGTGGTCATCAATGGAGATTTATTACTATGTCTTCTCTATAAAAGTATTGTATGTGACGATTAATCTAGAATGTTCGCTCGAATTCAAATTTAAAAAGTGTGTCATTTTGTGAAAAGGAGAGACATCTGCAAATTTTTTATGGTTGTATCTAAACGTTGTGCATGTTCACAATTCAACTAAAAGGTTGAGCTTCAACCTTACAAAATGTGCACTACAAATTTGTTGACATCACCAACTCACCTACACACATGTGTTTCAATTGTTAAATGTCAAAATTTATATACTTTAATACTGACTTTCTTGTTGACTACAAATGTACATGATGGATAAGATTTTCCTTTGTTAACCTTTCATATTGTTATTGTTTTAAATTGTTGGAGATAACAGTGTTAAAGTTAGATTTACTAGTAACAAATGAATATTATTGCATGGGGAAGTGACTTGGTAAAAAAGGTAAAAAAATGTGTGATCATGGGATTCTAAATATGACCCCTTATTTTTAAGATCTACCATCACGTACTCTCATTGTGAGGGGACCATTTCCACTACCACCCCTATTTAGACTTATATACTAGTGTTAAAATGTAAATAAGAAATACCTCGTGTATGATCGCATGTGTTATGTACCACCTGTCCAAGGTGACCCCTTTATATTATTAATTTTTTGTCTCTGGGAGAAAAACGATAATCAAATAAATAAATCTACAAAGTGTATGGACAAATAGAAAAACAAGTGTGACATAGTAGTGTAGTACATATGAGCAGTTATATTACTATTTTATTATTACACACTAACACTATATATTACAAAAGAAACATGCATAGTTTGTTTTCTTAAGAAAATTGTCACTATTTAAATTGCTACACCAACTTCAATATGTGAAGCATGCATATTTTGTTACCCTATGCAAGCTATCACCATTTACACAACAACTAGTTTATCTTGAATCCTCCTATGCACCTTTAGACATATGGCTTGAATTGCAAGTTTCCTAGGTCCATGTACAACACTTTGAAAATGGTTATTTGAATACTAAAACTAAGAAACCATCGCATTCAGCTCTTAAGACTTGTATAATTGTTATCCACACTTGGAAGTAAGATCTTTAATGTTTGATACAATTCTGCAAACAAGATGATGAATGCGTTCAAACACTAAAAACAAGTGTTATTCTATTTTAAAACTCTCCATCCATACATCGAATATACATCCACTATCCACACCATTGTTTTTTATGAAAGACAAAAAAATGTAAAGGAAACACATTATATATCACTTAATATTTATGAGTAGCATATGATTACAGTGCATGGAAACATGTGTGTACATATGTAAAGACAAAATGTTTCATCCAACATATGTAGTTCTTTTAAAAACATATATTAGATCATTATTAATTGATATGATTTTTTGTGGGAGAGAGCCTACTTTCTAGAGTCAATCTTGGAATCTTATTGGATGTCTGATTTGTCTAACATCAGAAATTTTTACTGTTGCTGATAAATGACATTAGCATAATGTTAATTTGACATTCGTTTACACATTTTTTAAAGTTTTTACATAACAATGTGTCAACTTTGGGTTGCAAGGTGCGGAAGCTTAAAATAAGTTGGTGTGTCCTCCAAATTTAATAAAATTAAATCTAAGATAAGGAAACTATTGATCATATAAAATAATAGTAAAATACAAGATCTAGCTGGTAGAAATACAAGCACAAGAGATAAATATGGTTTTGAGAATGACTTAGCTTGCCACCATAGGTCTAGACTGAATCTAGGTAGGTAAATGATCTGAACAGGCGTATTATGGGTTGTGTAAGCTCAAATTTTGAAAATGGTATGTGAAGATCTCAGGATAAGAGCACCTAAGAGAGGGCACAACTACCTGGGCACTAGCGTTTGTTATGTGTGATAGTGTCCTCAAGACAGATTTGGATTTGGTTCTTTCTATTTCGTTTCTTATCGTTGTTAGCTCATTATAGGTTGTGTCAGATTTATTGCACTCTTGTGTCTATCACACTTATACCTGTAAAACAAACCCTAACTACCTGCATGATACTCAAGTGCACATTAAACTGAATGAAAAAAAGTAAATGGGAGATTCAAATTAACCCCGGTAGTCATCCCGACGTGATCTTGTTGCCGAGTGTTGTACTACATTTCAGACTCCATGTAGTTCTTATGGTGTGTGATTGAAATTATGTCCCTTGAGCTAGGATGTCCTAGTATCAGTCACACAAAGAATAGTAAGCTATAACTACTTTTTTTGAATGTAAATAATATGTGATATGGAATTTAGAATAGCCTCCTTGTATGTAGTGAATAATGTAGCCCAAAACACAGTCCCTTGTGTTGTTCTTTGTATGTGGTAGATATAGAAAAATGATATCCCCAATTGCCCCCTTAAAATAGTTAGTAAGTTGTGTTTATATGCGAGTTATTTGTTTGGTTTTTGGCACACAGTGACACCAAAAGCCAACCTAGGTTGTGAAAATAAGATAATAAAGGACCCAAAGCCAAAGAAAACCGACAAAGGAGAAAAACGAGCAAATAGGATAGAAGCGCTTAGAAGGACATTAGCCCTTGGGCGTTACTGTCTTGTCTGGGTAGTATTGTCCTACAACAAGCAAACAAAAACAGAGTAAAATACATGAACAAGGATCCCGATGACTCGACAAAAAAGATGAACATGTTAGATAAGAGGTGTAATAATTTTTGAAATCTCGTTCCGGCAACGGTCCTCTGGACTCGCCCCTCTGGGGTGCTGCAATGGCGCACCTGGCGGGCCAGGGCTTGTCGGAAGCTATGCAAAAATGACCTGGGCCCCCGTGGGCCTGAATCAGATTCACCCCCGTCGGATAGTGACTCGCATGCTCTGCAGGATGACATTCCCTCCGTGTCCCTGGTCGAGGACGCTGCTTTCGCTGCACATACGAAGTGTTTATATTCGAGGGCTATTTTTGCTAAGTTTATTGGGAGACGACTCTCATTTTCGGGCATCAGAAATTGGTGCGAAACTCAGTGGGGCAGCGGCCTGAGCATTCGTTCCCTGGAAAAAGGTTTTTTCCTTGTGCTTTTTCGTAGCGCTGCTCAGAAAAACGACACAATGGAAAGAAAAAAATTTCTCCTCTCCGACTCTGGTCTTGTGATCCGCGATTGGGAACCTCACTTTGATTGTAACAAAGCGGACGCGGATGGTCACCAAGTGTGGATCAGACTCTACTCCCTGCCCAGTGAATTTTGGTCGGCACCCATTCTTACAAAAATATGCTCTTGTCTGGGTCGTGTCATTCGCATTGATCCTGTTACTTTGAATGGTACTCTCTCTTCCTTTGCCAGAGTTTGCATTTCTGTCAATCCCGCTCTTAAGCTAAAGGAAGTTATTCTTATCAACTCCCCCTCGGGTAGTTGGAAACAGAAAGTTGCTTATGAAGGTCTTTCTAATCTCTGTTTCAAATGCTTGAAGCCCGGTCATTCCCGCAAATTCTGTAAAAATTCCCCCTCTGGTGCCATGCAATGGCGGAAAGTTTCCCACACCTCCCCTGCTCCTCCCCCCCTTCCTCCCCCCGAGTTCTTCCTTCGTCGCCTTTGCCCATCGTCCCTCACTTACCCCCTCCCATTCTTGAACCTCTTGCTTTGGATCCTGATACTCTCTCCCTCGTTAAAGAAACGGCGGCTGTTGTTAAGGACTCTTCTCGGATCCTATCTCTGTTCCACGAGGGCATCTCCATTGGTATGGGAGGTAGCTCAACCTCCCTTGAGAAATGGATTATGGATAAAGAGGATTTGCTCCAGTCAAATGATGCTGACCCTCCAATTGACCCAAATGCAACTGCAGAGATTCATTCCCCTCCCTTGCAGTCGTTGGGACCGCTTCTTCCCACTCCACCTCTTCTCAGCGTGGATTTCGGACCAAAAAGCATTCTTGGTCGCCCTAACAAAAGTAAGCTTTCTCTCAACGAAGTTGCCCACGGGAAGCAACTTCAACTTCGTTCTTTCTTCCCGTCTTCCAGTAGGAGAGGCGAGTCCTCTCTGAAGCAATCATGATCCTATTCTCATGGAATGTTAGGGGTCTAAATGCCCCTAACAAACAACGTCTGTTAAGACGTTACGCCTTGGATGAGGATGTGGATATTTGTTTGATTCAGGAAACAAAAATGTCGGCAGACGGTTGTAAATGCAGTTGGTTCAGAAAATGGAAAGGATGGGAAGGCTGCTTCTCGAACTCCGTTGGGGCCTCGGGCGGTTTGGGCATTCTCTGGAAAAATAGCAGTTGCATGATAGAACCCCTTGTAATCGACCCTAATTTCATTTGGTGTAAAGTTTTGATTAAACACTCTGAGGATTTCTTTTTCCTCTGCAATATTTATGGTCCCTCTTCTCCTATCAGCAAAAGGGCTCTCTGGAGTAGCCTCAGCCAGCTTTTGTCTTCCGACTCTGCCGCAAAAATCATCGTCGCTGGTGACTTCAATGCCACCCTTTCTGATCGCGATAAGCGTGGAGGTCTTCTGTGGCAACCTCGCTCGCAGGTAGATTTTTCTTCTTTCGTTTCCTCTGCTCACTTGATTGATTTAGAGCCTTGCAAGGGCTGGTTTACTTGGAACAATAGGAGAACCGGGTTCAGCTCCCTTGCAGTGCGTCTTGATCGTTTCCTGGTCTCCGAGCATTGGCTGCACCAAAATTTCCTTCTTAAAAGCTCGGTTCTCCCTCTTTCCGGTTCTGACCACTTTCCAATTTCCGTGGTTCTCGATTTCGACCTCCCTCCGCGTCGCGCCCCTTTCAAATTCGAGAATATGTGGCTACAAGACCCCTCACTTAAGTTGCTGGTCAAGGGCTGGTGGGACTCTTTTGCTGTCAGAGGGACCAAGATGTTTCAACTCTCCAAAAAATTGACATTGCTTAAAGTTAACTTACAATGCTGGAATCATTCGAAGTTTAAAAATATTTTTCAAGAAAAAATCAGAGTAGAGAAGGATCTTCGCTCTCTCAATGAGACCATTCTGGTGCATGGGATGTCACAGGAGGATTACCTGAAAGAAAAATCTCTACTCAAGGATTTGGGGGATCTCCTTCTAAAAGAGGAAACTTTTTGGCGTCAAAAATCCAGGGAAGCCTGGTTGTTGGATGGAGATAAGAACACCAAATTTTTCTTCGCTTCGGTCAAAGCCAGAAGAAACTTCAACTATATATCTACCCTCAAACTCGAAGACTCCACCATCGCCACTTCACAAGCTCAGATCAAAATTGAAGCGGTGGATTTCTTTTGCAAGCTCCTGAATGATACGGCTTCCCCCTTGGCGCTCAGTCACATCTCCTTTCACAGATCCCCCTTTCTATTTCGGAAGCTGATAATGCTATGCTTCTCTCACCCTTCTCTCTGGAGGAGGTTCGGAAAATTGTGTTTTCCATGAAACGGGATAAAGCCCCAGGCCCGGACGGCTTCCCTACCTCTTTCTTCTAGGATTTTTGGGATATTGTTGGTCCCTCAGTTTGGAACGCGGTCGAGGAATCCAGGGTTTCGGGGAAGATTCTTGGGAACCTTAATCATACTTTCATATGCTTGTTCCCCAAAAAATCCCCTGCAGAGAAGCTGGATGACTTCAGGCCAATTTCTTTGTGTAATACCACGTATAAAATTATCTCTAAAGCAATTGCCAATAGGCTCTGCCCCTTGATGCATAAATTGGTTGCACGGGAACAGAGTGGGTTCATTCCGGGCAGGTCTATTACCGAGGGTATTATTTTCTCTCATGAACTAATTCACTCTCTCCATAATTCTTCTAGAGCCGGAATGTTGTTAAAACTGGACTTCAGCAAGGCCTACGATCGCGTCAACTGGAGGTTCCTCCTCAAATCTTTGCAAGCTATGGGTTTTGGCGCTCACTTCTGTAAATGGATCTTTAACTGTATTGCCTCCCCTCACTTTTTGGTTCTTGTAAATGGTTCTGCGGAAGGCTTCTTTCAGAGTAGCAGAGGCATTCGTCAGGGAGACCCGCTCTCTTCCTTCCTCTTCACCCTTGTTGCGGAAGCTCTCAGTCGCAACATCAAGGTAGCAATACAAGAAGGTTCTTCGAAAGGTCTCCACATCACCTCCAATCTCCCACCTCTTTCACATCAGCAATTTGCAGATGACACCTTTCTTTTCGGTCAAGGGACTGTCCCTGAAGCCAGGTGCCTCTCATCTATCTTGGATTCTTACTCTTTAGTTGCGGGCCAAGTCTTAAACTTCCATAAATCTGTTATTTTCTTCTTTAACGTGGCCCCCCGGCTTCAGGGCAGAATTAAAGAGATTCTAGGCTTCTCTTTGGGCAAACTTCCTCACACTTATTTGGGAATCCCACTTTTTCATGGAAAGGGCAAGGCTCTCCTTTGGAACGGGCTTTTGAATTCCATTTCTTCCAAACTTCTTTCTTGGAAAGGCAAATGGTTGTCCCTTGCTGGCCGTGTGCTTCTCATCAACTCGGTGCTCCTCTCTATTCCAATTTACATGCTTTCCATTTTACAGATTCCTAAATCTGTACTGCTTAAAATTGAAAAAGTGGCTCGCACCTTTCTTTGGCAAGGACTCAGCACTGAACGCAATTTCCATCTTGCTAATTGGGATCTGGTCAAGCTTCCTAAGAAGTTGGGAGGTATGGGTATCTTGGATCTCGCCATTCAAAATATGGCCCTCGGTGCTAAACTGGTGTGGAACTTCATCTCTGAAGGCAGCAGACTAGCCTTCCAGGTCCTCGCTCATAAATATCTCGATGGGCACCGGCATGAGCTAATTCTTTCCAGCTCCGAGTTGCCGAAGGGCTCTCATATATGGAATTTCCTGTGTAATTCCAAATATCTCATCGCTGAGAAGGTCTCTTGGAAGTTAAATAATGGTCGGCTAGTGTCATTTTGGGATGAAAGCTGGAATGGTTTCCCTCCCCTCAATTTGCTTCCTTCTCTCAATGGTGTTATGAACTCCTCCAAACTGCATTGGGGTTCTCTTGTCTCAAACTACGGTTACCAACACCCTAACGGCTCGCCTTCTTGGTGTTGGAAAGACATAATGTCTATTGGCACCTCTGCCCAAGAAGCTGCCTCCCTTTTGAATTCTATTGAAGATAGACATGCCGCGTTCCTAAACAGTGATGTTTGCTTATTATGGGTTGGCGATAGAACTGGTTCATATTCAGTTAAATCAGGCTATAACATTCTCGTTTCTCAAACAGGCAAGGGTTCTCTGAGTTCTTTTGGTTGCTGGCATCCTCATATCACCCCGAAAGTTGCTTTCTTCGGATGGTTAGTCTTAAACAGAAAGGTTCTCACCCATGCTAAAAGGCGTGCGTGGGGCTTCCCTGGCCCCTCTAAATGTCTTCTGTGCGGTGCGGCGGAGGAAGACCTGGATCATCTCTTCCTATTCTGTCCCTTCACCTCCAATTGCTGGGAATGGCTCCTCAATAAGTTTAATCTCTCCTGGGTCCCCTGTAACAGCATTGATGATAATCTTTCTTCCTGGCCGTCTTTTTCCCATAATAGCTTGTTCAGCTCTATCTGGCATGTCAGTCCTTATTTTTTGCTCTGGCATATCTGGTGGGAACGTAACCTTCGTCTTTTCAGAGAGCAAGCGGTTGAGCTTCCTACCTTCCTTTCCAAGCTCGAGGTGGCCATTTCAGAATGTGTCAGTGCAAAGTGTCCTTCCTTTCCCTCCCTTTCCTCCAAGGATTTCTCTATTCTTCACCAGTGGCCACTAATAAAAATCCCCAAACCTGGGTCAATTATACGCAAAGGGCTCTCTCAAATTGAAAAGATGTTACTGAGGAAGAATACTAGGTGGCGTCCTCCTCCAAAGGGGCACTGGAAATTAAACTTTGACGGAGCTTCCAGAGGTAATCTGGGTTTATTTGGGGCTGGTTGCATTCTTAGAGACGATCAAGGTCTCCTCATCAAAGCTGGTTCCTTCCCTCTAAAAGAAGGCACTTGTAATATCGCTGAAGCTCAGGCTCTTCTTGAAGGGGTAAAGATGGTTGCTCTTCTTGGTTGTTCAGAATTATGTATTGAAGGGGATTCTCAAATCCTTATTTTCACTGTTTCCAGTGGTGCCTCTCAGTCGTGGAAGTTGAACCTCCTCATTCCTCCTATTCTTTATTGGCTCGGTAAATTCCACTCCTGGAACATTTCTCACAATTTTCGGGAAGCTAACCGGGCTGCGGACTTCCTGGCAAACTATGCAATTGACAATCCCTTTGCTATCGTATCCTCTAACGATGTACATGTGTGGCCTGGCCTTTCCCATTTTCTCTCCCAAGATCGAAGGAACACTTGCGGGTAACTTGTCAGCGCCTCCACTGCGCCTGGCAGCTCCCTCGTGCATGTTGTCTTCTCCCCCCTCTTTCGGCGGCGTTCTTCCCTTCTCCTGCCGCACTCCCACTCGAGGCTCTGGCCTTTCCGTCACTTCCGCGCGCCCCTTGTCAGCTCTCCTCATGGGGCTGCTTCTTCTTCTCCTACATATGTTCCTGTCCCTCTTTTGCCGCTCTCCAGGTCTGTTTCTTTCGGCTTCTGTTCGGCTTCTTCTCGGCGCCATGTCATTCGTCGGCTTCCCCTTTGTGGCCCTTCGGGGGCAGTTTCGTGAACTGGCAGATGTTTCCGCCATTGACAGGCGACGTTTAGCAATGGTCTTCAAATATTCTTCGTCTGCTGAGGCCGAAGCCATTGAAGCCATCCTCGGTGACTCCTTCCGCTTCAATGCTCGTCGCCCCCGGACTGATTCCGATATCGCTTCCGCCTTCGTCTCTTTCTGCCTGTTGCTTCACTCCAACACGTCGGACGTGGAACGGGTCGCCTCGGACCAAATATACGCTGTCCACAGCGTCGGCCTTCATGAACAACTTGCTGATTTCACACTTCCGGACCCATTGCTGTGGGTGGAGGAAGTCGACGAGCTGGCCATCGGCTCTGGTCGGGATATACGTTGGCTCAGCGGGCAGTACAGAGATTTAGTCACCTTTGCGCAGAACTTCCATCCATCATTGGACCAGCGCTTTCTTCCGGTGGTTGATATCGAAGCGGCCCTCTTTCCTCTTCACTCCGCCGTGGATCAGTTGAATGCTCTCAAGGATCGTGCTCTTCCTGCCTTCAATTTCTTGTTGCATGCGGCCTCTTCGCGGGCTGGTCATTCTTCGGGCTAACTGGCGTAGCCCTCTTCCCTTCGTAGCGCGTTCGCCATCTTTGTCTCTGCGTTCTCTTCCTCTCTTAGTTTTCTGTTTTCCTCTACCTCCTCCTCTCCTTCCGACTTTCTCCTTCTCCCTTCTTCTTCTTGATTGTAGGGTTGGGGTCCCTCTAAATGGTCCTAAAAATATGTACAGGATATTATATTCTAGTCTCAATATCACGACCTAAATAGGATAATGAAGTACTTATAATTACAACACATGTGGTTGGAGGTTATTCTAGAAAGAATCTACGTCATTATTCCAAACTCTACCAATGTGGTAATCACCAACTGAAACTTAGATGGAGAAGCTTGTGAAGTCTGGATCATGCAAGCTCTCTATCAGAATGTTAGAATCTGCCCCTAAATAGTTCCGTCTTAGACCTTGTGCCCATACAAGACATAGGGGATCAGTGTCCCATGGGAGTTGAGAATGTGTCTCAATTTAAGTGAATCTTAGGCTATAATCTGACCAATGGGATTTACGTTTGCATGTGATCTTGGGTGACTATATTTTCTAGTGGTTTAGATCCTGGAAGACCACATGGTTATGTACATGTATTTAGTCGAATTTCTCCTCATGTTAAACACATGTTCACCTATAAATGGATGTATATATCGTCATTTGTGTACTGGGTGTCACCTCAACAAAACAATTCACTCCATGTGATGATGTTGCACTACATACCAAGGTACTCCAAAAAGGGATCAAACCACGTGTATTTCTCCTAGTACTAGGATGAGATGGCCAGGATTAGAAGTGAATGTAAACAATGTGGATCCCTCATTACAGAGCCCTCAACACCTGATAATTGACCACTTTCCGTATGTTATAGTGTCTGAAATCACAATCTAGGGCACTAATAGATGATGTATTCAAATTTTGAGTAGAATTTTTCTATAGGTGTGCTCTACGGTGTTAAAGGTGCTTTAGTGTTGAATCTTAATGCAACACCCTTACCAATGTGCCTTTAATATGGGATTCCTACATGCCCCTAATGAGTAAATGGTCATGTGTTTACATAGATGATGATTTGAATATTTTCTTACTCAGACTGAAACCCATGAAGTAACACCTAAGATGACCACACAAACTTGTGAACTATTGAAAATGAATGACAAATGGGGTATAAGTATCCCAAAGGACAATGTGTGCAAATGAAAGCAGCTTAAACTCTACTAAAGCAAATAACATGACTAACTGAAAGGAAGCTAACACCATTGCCATCTATAGCCAAGGCTTTAAGTCTAGGAATGTAACACTAAAGATAAAAGCTTAATGAAATGTTAACTAAACATGAATATAATTCAAAATTTAGCTAATCATGCCTACTAATATATTGAATTGTCTAAACTAACAAAGGAACCTAAATAGATCTAAGAGGGCAGTCAAATTGGTATGGTTGTTACTCCAAACAAGGTGAAATGGCCTCTCAAATGACTACATGGTCATTTTGGATATCCATCTACTAACCTCATTGAAGAGGCTTTGGGCAAGATGATGAGCTTGGCTATAAATCATATTTATTATATGAGATGCAAATGCAAAGCATGGTGTAAAAGTTTAGGTGTAAGTGTAGATACTTAGTCCATTTTATAGTTTTACCTTTGAGCAAAACTTGTATTTTTGTGCATGTGGGACTAAAATTACAAATTAGATTAAGAAGATTAATCATGATTAAGGCTTTGCTAATCATAATTAGTGAATTAACAAGTGATTACAGTGTGAGGAGCCTTAATCAACCAAGTAGGGTTAATTAGGAGGCTAAGATAAGCTTTTGAACTACTTGTTGAGATGTTATAGGAGGGAAATAGAGGAATGATTTTGAGTGGTTGGAAGAGGGGTTTGAGCCAATTAATAGGGTATATTTACTAGCTAAAACAAGGGCAAAATAGGCTTAATTAGCTATTAATTGCTAATTAATCTATTTGGAAGAGGATGATTGAATTACGATTCGTCGTAAAGTGGCATCTTGAATGCGAAAAGAGGTTAGCCAATCAACAAAGTATTGTAATTAATTGGCCAATAATGGCAAGAAAAATTAGTTAATTAGCAGAAATGTCACTAATTATAAACGAAATCAGTAAGAAGGATGAGTTGATTTTGTGCACGTTTGGAAATAAGATTGCAAAAGTGTAATTTTAGGTGTCTACATTTGCCCCTATTTGAGGTGAAGTAAGTAACTTCTCTTCAAATATAGTAGACAAACAGAAGCAAGTAAATTTTTTGAAAAAAAATTAGTAGAATGAAGGATGCCTCCTCAAGTGTCGATGAGGTGATGGAAGAAGTCAAACGACAATCGAAAAATATGATTGAAACGGATATAAGAAATACGAGGAAGAGGACAAACATGGTTCGGTTATATGCCCTAAGTGATAGGGAAGAAATGGTTGTTTATTGCCCTAGGTGATTTGGAAGAATAAATGCTATGGAGTGATAATAAATGATAATGGAGAAAATAGGACAGAGCCCAATCTTTGCTATCCAATTGTTTCAATAAACAATCTTTGTTGTATCATTTTGCCCCTAGATCTACATCATCGACCTTTATTGAAATAAACAAAAGTGTAAGCATACGACAAAGCTAAGTTACCAGGAGTTGTTCTTTGCTAAAAGCCATACTACGAACATATTGTTCATTGTAATACGAGAAATAAAACGATGTTTAACTCCATGCAACATACATAATGTAATGCAATACGAGAAAGTAAACCAACTCACCTAACAAAGAAACCAATACAATCATACATACTCAAACAAACAAGGTTCAAGACAGTTGCACCAATATTTTTATTATCAAGTTATAGTTCCCAAATGTTCGTGTTGTAACGACAAGGGTTAAAAATTGTGCCCCAAGAAAAGATACATGCGAGGTGAATAATGAAGGACACAAGTAGTCCCATGGAAAATCTTTCGTGCACTACGACACAGTCTCTGACAACTCACTATTGCACGAGAGTACCGACATAGTAAGCATTGTAGCTTTTGTAATGGAGGTAGATCACAATGATCCGCAAGTTGTTTGAGACAAAAACAAGCAAGAACCTTAGAAATATGTTTTTATAGGACATATTTCGATGTTCGGGGATAATGCATTTGATACAGGCGTCAACTGCATGTATACCATTTACCAATTTTTGCAAAATTTTAAATTTGTATTATTTTTTTTGGATTTTTAATGATTTTACCACTTTTTTTTGAATTTTTTTGGGTTTGTTTGATTTTTATAGAATAAATAACGTAGTCGTAAGACAACACTAAAAGTGACCGTAAGGCAACAATATGCCCCAGGTAGTAGAAAATGCTGCCAGGAAGCAAAAACATGCCCCAACGTACTATAACGAGCTTAAAAATAAGTATTTATTAATAATAATCATTGCGGAAAGTGTTAGAAGAATTATAGAAGAAATACGATAGTTTCAAGGCACTTCGGGGGTGAGAAACACATCAAGGGTGTTAAAAATGAACATATAAGCCATCACAGAAAGTATCATTTACCACATTCACTTACTATTTTACTGTTGATTGGAGCTCTAACCTGCAGGAGGAAAGGGCGAGGGTGTAGAACTGGAGACACCATGTGGATCGCGTGAGAGACTACATGAGACTCCCAGCGGATGGACCACAGGTACACAAAGTTGTCCTTTTTACCCTCATTTTTAAGCATTTAATTTTTTATCAAAATGCATTTTTTAGGGTAAAAATGGAGGGGTGTGCCTATGTTGGTGCATGCGTGGGCACATATGCATTGGTGCACAAATGGGTGTGCCTATGCATTGCATTGGTTTTACTTTATTTTTATATTTTGAGTTTTGCTGAGGCGCACATATGTTGGTGCATAAAGGGTTGCGCTTATGCACCACTAGTCAGGGTATGTGTGGGCGCATATGCGCCTATGTTGAACTTGAGTAAATGATAGGGGCACGCATGTGCTGGTGCACTAAGGGGTGCACATATGCACATAACTAGTTTGAGGAAAAAGAATAATGCGCCTACATGCTGAGGAGTGTGCTAGTGCGTTGAAAAGTGTGTTAGCGCGTTAGGTGTGCCTATGCACTAGGGGGTGCGCTGGTGCTACCAGGGGGGGTGTGCTAATTCATAAAAGACATTTTTAGAATGTTATTAGAAGAAAAGGAAGGTTGTTGAAAACCTCATATGGTAAAAATAGATTAATTATATAGCAAAATAGAAGAATTTGATGATAAAATTAAAAATTAGATGATAAAATAGAAGAATAAGATCATAATAAATGACCTGATTGGCTCTGCAGGAGGACTTGGATGTGCTAGAGTCATGGGAGAGAAAGGAGTGACTTCAGGCCTATAAGGCAACGTTTAACTGATGCGGCTAGATTTTTTTGGAGATCACCTTGGAGGTGACCAGTTTATCTTATATGGCTCACATGCCACAAATTACCTTAGATCACGTCCTGCTCAGACACCAAATTCGTGTCTCACGACCCCTTGTGACCCGCATCCCATTTCGCAACCTAACCTCATTACCTAAACTTTACACAATCATTTATTAATTACCTTGTAATTGATAAATCCACATCACCTTACCCGCCACCTCACCTTGCCACCTCATCATGACCTAGCCCTAACCCTAAACTAAGCTAATTAAGACCCATGACTTGGTCTAGACTCACATCCATAACTAATGCCTCCTTACTCGCACCAAAAGCCGACCTTCTAGCCACTTGACCAAGCCCGCAACTGATCTCTCGGGAGAAAAACAGGGAAGGTGGGCTATTTTAGTAAAAATAGCCTACTTTTTCCTAACCGATGCCGGTTCCTACTCGACCGCCGTCGGTTACGCAACCGCCATCGGTTCCCTGTAAATGGGCTTCCCAAACCAAAACAACGGATCGGAATTTCATTTTTTGGGAGATCAGTCGAAGGATTTCTTAATCAAAGCGAGGGCAGTCCAACGAGGATCAGCAGAGTCCAGAACTTCACTTAACCAAGCAGAGACGAGTGAAAGAAACCAGAAGAGTTTACAGCAAAGGAGATCAACTTGCACCTTCATCAAAAAAAACCAGTAAGTTATATCTTGCATGTCCTCCATTATAACATTTCTTGTGCTTTTGGAATTGTACAGTCTTCCCAAATCCGTTCCTGAACCCATTACCTAACGTACCATTGCCTCTAACCATCATTCCTTAGCTTCTAACTATCCCATTTCCTCAATACTATCCAAAAACCAGCCATTACAAACTCCACAACCAGCCCAGAAGATCCTAGAACCAACCGGTATCGGTTATCAGTGACCGCCATCGGTTATAGATAACCGGCATCGGTTCCTTTGATCAAAAACCAAGAAAAACAGCCTTTTCCCTACCCAGTTCCAGCCAAACAATTTAATTGGTACTCTACAGTATTTTGTGTTAATTCATATTAGCAGGGGAACTGACCACCTTCGAAAGGAAGTTTCATACATTTCCTGGGCCCAAGGCAGTTTCCTCATTTATTATCTAATCAAAATCTTGTGGTCTTGTGTTCTTATTTGCAGGTAGTCCTTCCAAGACAAAAAGGAGTTCTTCGCAGTCAGCCTGATCTTTCTCTACGGTACGCGCACATCATCTCGACATCCTACAGGTATTCCTCCTAACCCTAACCTTATCTGTTTCTATAAGGAACGAAGCATTTTCCGAGTGAAACATTTTGGCACGCCCGGTGGGACCCATTTTGGGTTTTTCTTTATTTCTTGCTTGCTTTTCATTATAGGGAGCATACTTGCTGTTTTCTTCTTCTAGAGATATTCACAGGGTATTTTATATATTCTGGTAAAAGAACTTGCTCTTGCTTTCCTGCATCTTCGCATTAGTAAAAGTCATCTCTTTTGCTTCATCGAATATCACTTTCGATTTGGGATTTAAAACACATGCATTACATTCCTGCCTGTTGTTTTTCAATTCTAGTGAACATAGATTAAGTAACAGGTCGTACACGTGGGGGTGATATCCACGGTATTGACAGGACATTAACCTTAGTTTCACTGCACAACACATACTGAATCACTTCACAATTAACACAACATCTCAAACATCCCCCCTTTTCCGCGGTATTCCTCCGCCCGATTGAGGTAACCTTATAAGCCAAAACAAACTTGACATTTCCCCTAAGTCTTGTTGTTTAGGATTCTGACATCATTCTACGTCTAAAGGCATAAGCCCACAATAATTAAAATTAACCCTAAGGTTAATCTCTGCATTTGCGTGTGCCTCTTGCTTGTTTTCAAATCCTGTTTGCTCTGTCATACTTTGTCTTCTGTGATCAATAAGTTGCTAAACTACTCAACGTTGCTAAAAAAATCAAATTAGCAACCCCTTTGTATCTTCTTATTCTAGATTTTTGACACCGGCATCGGTTAAGAGACCGACGTCGTTTGCCCTGTGACCGACACCGGTTACCAAACCGATATCGGTTACTGTCTCTCTTAGCCCCTGACAAACCAGCAACTTGCTAAATTCACCATTCTGAGGTTGTTTTTGTCCTTGATAGATTGAAACTTTCCTGTGTGTTCTGGTCTATGGTTGTCATCACTCGGAAGCAAGCCGCCGCCATGGTTTCACACGCTTGCTCTGTTTCTTTGCCTGAATCACCCCCTTCACATTCTATAGGAAACCCTACGGACACCAGTGAGATCCCCCAAATTCCTGTAGGAGACAAGGACTTTGCCAAATTTCTGGATGCTAATCCCAGCGCTGTACAATACTATTTGTCTCATACCCCTGACCGTGCGCCTGATGGTCAGCTCCTTATGGGCATGCCTATTAGTATAGCTGCTCATTTAGCTCCTACTCCTCCTGATAACAATACCTTACTTCCCGCATCACTAGCCCCGTCTCCCAATCCGACAGCGGCAGAGGTTCATACGACCCCGATTAGCTTTCCTTTTGTTAATCTTGGACCCCACGTATCGCCACCACCAACTGCCCCTATCTCGTCTCTCTTTCAGACCACTCCATTCATGACTTACTCTCTGCCACCTATTCAAACGAGCTTTCCTTCTCAAGCTCCGCCTACCTTTTCATTCCCATACACGTATCCAGTAACCTCAACACCTTATATGGGACATCCCTATTCTGTGGCCCCATCACCTCATCCAACCACAGATTTCATCAAGCAAATGATGGACAAAATGCAAAACCTGGAGGCTTCCGTTTCAGGAAGTCGTAGCGCCTTGACATACGAGCAAGTTTGTCGGGAGCCCATTCACCCTTCTGTCCCCCTTCATTCATATCCTCCTCAATGGGAGTTGCCAAAGTTTACTCGTTTTAACAGTAAAGAGGATCCTCAACAACACTTGCGATCATTTAGACATGCTTGTTATTTGATTGCCCATGATGATGCCTTGTTACTCCGCACCTTTCCCATGTCCTTATCAGGGCCTGCCTTGGAGTGGTACAGTGCTTTAACCCAGCACTCAATCTTCTCTTTTAACCAACTAGCCCAATCTTTCTTGGATCATTTCTCCATTAACATTGCCAAGAAAGTATCTATCACTGACCTCTATGCCATCCGACAATTCGAAGACGAATCTATCGCAGATTTCGTTGGACGATGGCGGGGCCTTATCAACCAACTTACGTATGCCTTGCCTCAAACCGAACTTATCGAACTCTTTACGCGGGCATGCGCTAAGCACATCTCCCCTACCCTCCAAATTCAAACTTTCCGTACATTCGACGAGGCCTTTACTATGGCTCGAAAATTAGAAATTCGAGCCTTAGAGGAAGAGAAATTGCGGTTGCGCAACAAGAACTCCACTTTCCGAACTCCTGATTCTACCAATAAACTAAATACCACCACTCCTCACGCGTCAACCTCTTCTAAATCAAAAGGAGCTGTCCACGCGGTGATGGTCAAATCCCAACCACCGTCCAATACTCCACCAAAAACCACCTATAAATACAAAGCTGAGCCCACTAATTACACTCCCTTGGGAGAAACTTATGGCGTCATCCTAGAGAAATTGCTCAAAGCTGGGGCTATCACCTTGCCCCCTGTAAAACCTCACTCTGGGTTTGACTCCACCCGCGCAATACCTTCCTGGTACAAAGAAAATGACTTTTGTAACTTTCACCGCGTAAAAGGACATAGTCATGAAAACTGCAAGATGTTGAAAAACATAGTGCAGGAAATGGTTGATGCAGGGGATATAACACTCGATAATCCTAACGCCCCTGCTAACCGAAATCTGAAAATTTTCAACAAGCCATTCCCGAATCACTCGTCCAGCAGCAACGTAAACCAAGATATCTTAGCTGAGGAGAGTGTTCATGAGATCCATGCAGTATTCGATACCCAGCCAAAAGCCTCTATCGAGAAAATTTTGAATCAAGCCTCTTCACTAACACAGGAGCCCGAACCTCCTTTACCACCATCAAGCCAAAGCGAAATCATTCCTTTACCCATAGAAGAGTTAGCTGCCCAGGCTTCCCTTCCCATTAATGAGTCTTCTTACACCACATCCCTACAAGACTGCGAGCGGATGTTGTCTAATCTATCCATTTCCCAGACGTCTCCTTCTACCACTCTTGCCGCACAAGAGGAGGGTACGCCACTCCTTTTGACATCCTTAGATGAGAAATCTCTCGCACCAACATCATTAAATTCTTTAGCCATGACAGACCCCCTCCAACATACCCTTCTGCCTATTAGTCCCTCATCACCTAAATCTTTTCAACAACCCGTCGACCTCTTAGCATCTACTGATACAGTGCCTCATCCGCCTCCTGTGTCACACCCGCAATGGATTGGAATTACAACTCACTTTTCCTCTGTACCAAAATTACAAATTACACCTGGAGACTGTCATTCCACAGAAGATAGACAGGCCCTATGGGAACGTTTGAGTACTCCTGTTTCTACTCAAATGCAAATGACTGATCCCGATGTCTCCACCATCTACCCGAAGTGCTTACAGAAGCTTAAAATGCCCCTGTTCTCGCCTTCACCCCCCTCACCTCTACCAAATTCCCCGTCCACTTCTATCAACTTAACCAGATCTTCCCCTACGCTTGGGACCTCACCAATGCCCAGTCTAACACACCCGCCTAAGCGACTCGATTTATCCCAAAATAAACCCGCCCCGCCACCTAGGAGACAAACGCAATCCGGGCCTCTATCAAAACCCTCATCTTCACACCCACCTTCCATATTGGGGCCTCATCCCTCCACCTTACATCAATATATCATACCTCCTTTGTTTTCTGCAAAACGACCTACGCCTTTTACACCTATACAGAGATCAAAGGATATCACAACATCGTTACCCCGCGTATCCGGTCCACCTATCAACCCTAAACCAATCCCATCATCAAAGGATTTATTTTCTGTCACTCCCCTTTCTCCGTGGTTGTTTCCCGCTACCATGCCATCTGTAGCCTCATCATCTAACCAGCTGAACGTAACTTCTGTGTCCAAGAAACCACGTTTAGTGAAAAACATGTGTCAGCACCCCTCGACTAAACCACCACCCATACGAACTAAACACGCCCAAACATTACCACAACCCACACAATCAATACCCTCATCTTCTTCTGATTTTGACCCACTCAAAGGATCCTACGCCAAAATCCTTGCTATGTTGGTGGAGAATGCGACCATCTCCCTACCCCCACTTAGACCTTATGACCCGTCTAAGCCCCGACCTGTGGATTATGATGAGTCTAAAATCTGCGCCTATCACCGCACACCTGGACATGATGTAGAAGGATGCAAAGCTCTAAAAACCATCCTTCGCCAGTCACCTCTTCCGGATCGAAAGATTAAGAAAGACAACTTACGAAGGGAGAGACCTCTAGCGTCAATTCCCTCTACTATACCATCTGTCCCCGCCTCACCAAGATCGATCATTATTACAACCCCACCTCTTGAAAACCATGAGTTATCCCAACCATCTTCTTCATCTCAGGTCTACGAGATTAATATGATTAGTGTCGCTACTCGAGGACAGAAAAACAATGGGAAAGCGAAAGAAAACACACCTGCGGCATCTCTTTCTCCTTCAACCACCCCGATTACACCACCACCTAAAGTGGTTATTCGTGGACCCGCCTATCCCGTCTCTAATGGAGTTGCCCACCGAACCATGATCAAACAGCTTCATCAATCGCCCGTAAAAATGACACTATATGATCTCATTCAGACCTCTGAATCTCATCGACAAGCTCTCGTTGAGATCCTTCAAGGGATAGAGGTTTTACCCAACGAAACCCTGCCTGTTACCTCCATTCTAACACCCAATCACGTTGCCTCTCTCACCAAACAATCCATCTCCCCCACCACTTCTGTCTCAAAACAACAAGCCGCTGTGGTTAGTTTCTCGGAAGATGAAATTATCGACTTTGGTACAGAAGACCCTGACCCTGCCCTTTTCATTTCCGCTTATGTCCGAGACATTCGAGTACGTCGGGTTATGATTGACGGGGGCGCTAGCCTAAACATCATCTCTTCAAAAGCCTTCCAACAAATGAACATCCCTTCTAGTTGCATGTGTGCCAATCCCATCATGTTGCGGTCATTTAATGACGCTATTACTTCTACCTTAGGCACCGTGATCCTCAACATTCGCGTAGGACCACGTACTTTACCCGAACTCTTCTATGTCCTTGAAGGAGAGTTCCAATATAATATATTGCTGGGTCGTCCTTGGATCCGGGCCATGGGATGTGTTCCCTCAACATTACATCGATGTATAAAATTTGAGTACGAGGGGAAGTCCTACACTGTAAAAGCTGATCCTCCCCCCTTCAAAACTTGCAATATGTTATACCGCCCAAACGATGTGCTTATACCAATTAAGACACCCATACATTCGACCCAACCGTCCACCTCAACTGCACCTACGCCTTCAACTGATGAAACCACCGTCGCACAAACCACTTCTCTTCCCGCAGCTAACATCCCAACCTCCGACCCCTTAGTAGACGTTTTTCATCGCCTTACGCTGGGGGAGTATCGCCTATATAACGTTAGTTCTTTCCCTACCCCGCAGGAGTACGGACAATTACATGCACACCCCACCTACGACTGTCGCGTGGGGGAGATAATCTCTTACGGACCACCCCATTGTCGCACTAACCTAACATATGGGGGTGTTGACGCATCCTCCATTACCCCTGAACCTCCTCTTGGTGTGGTTCCCTTCCAATCCGATTTTCAATATTTGACAAATCGTCGTTTCGCCCTCACCTTCTTGACTCGCTGTGCGTGGAAAGGCTTTGGTTTTGGCCTTTACGAACAAGGCCGACATACTCTCATCCCCATCACCACACGCAAACATAATGATCGCAGTGGTCTTGGTTTTTCCGAAACACCTACGCAGGAGACACCTCCTGTCAGCTGTATCCTGGAAGAAGAGGACGTCGCCCCTACCGAACCATCATCACCCACTTTGCCATCATCTCCCACAGAATCGATGGACCCTGAATCTATCCCTCCTAACTTTTTTTTTTCGTAAATGCTATCTTCATAGGTCCTCTCACTTATCAACGCGATAATGAGGACCCATCTTCTCTTCCCCTTCTGTATCCCGACATGATCGAAGAGGATTCGCCTTTGATTAATGTTGTTGAATGCCAGGATGACGACTCCATACTCACTTACCTGGGCGCGGATGATTCTTATATTCAACGCGCCCTACCATCTGAAACCCAAACTATGCTGAATGAATCTACTATAGAAATCAACATCCACACGGAGGAAGATCCTCACATAGTGAAGATTGGACAATCCCTTAACACATCAGAACAAGCCGCCTTTACTACCTTTCTCCGTGCTCGCAACCAAGCTTTCGCATGGTCTTACGCTGACATGCCAGGAATTGATCCTACCATTGCCGTCCATAACATCACCCTAAACCCCGATTCCAAACCAGTCAAACAGAAATTGAGAAAAATGCATCCACGCATTGCTCTCTTGGTCAAAGAAGAACTCCAACGACTCCTTTCTGTTTCCTTCATCCTGCCTATTGACTATCCTCAATGGATTTCCAACATCGTACCTGTCACGAAAGCGACGGGGGGACTTCGGATATGCACGGATTTCCGGGATCTTAACCTCGCTTGCCCTAAGGATGACTTCCCCCTCCCAAGTATTGATCAACTTGTTGATCTCACTGCGGGTCATGAAATGCTTTCTCTCATGGATGGCTTTTCAGGATACAACCAAATTTTGGTTGCCCCTGCCGATCAACACAAAACTGCCTTCATAACTCCTTGGGGAACTTTCTGTTACCGTGTAATGCCGTTTGGCCTTAAGAATGCTGGTGCGACCTATCAGCGGGCTATGACCTACATTTTCCATGACATTATGCACACTATCCTCGAAGATTACGTTGATGATCTTCTTGGCAAGTCTAAACATCGCAGTGAACATCTCGATGTTTTAACCATTATTTTTGATCGCCTGTTACAATATTCTGTCCGTCTTCAACCAAAGAAATGTGTCTTTGGTGTCCTTTCGGGGAAACTTCTGGGCTTTATCGTCTCTTTACGTGGCATTGAGGTCGATCCATCTAAAGTAAAAGCTATCCTAGAAATGCCCCCACCCAAAAACCTTAAACAATTGCGTAGTTTGCAGGGTAAACTTCAATCCATCCGGCGTTTCATTTCCCAACTCTCGGATCGATGTCACCCTTTTCATCACCTTCTAAAAAAGGACGTTGCCTTTCAATGGAGTGAGGAGTGTCACCAAGCCTTCGAAGCTCTCAAAACATATCTCTTGCAGCCACCTGTGCTTATCCCACCCCAGGACGACCGTCCTTTCTACCTTTATCTTTCCGCCACTGACCATGCTATAGGAGCTATGCTCGCCCATCGAGACCCGGCACGCCGAGAGCAGGCCGTTTACTATATAAGTCGTACCCTCGTGGATTACGAGACTAGGTATACACATGTAGAAAAATTGTGCCTGGCCCTATCATTCGTCGCCACCAAACTCCGACATTACCTCCTGAATCACAAAACTTTCGTCATCACCAACACAGACCCCATTCATTATATGTACGCCAAACCACACCTAAACCAACGCATCGCTCGATGGCTCATGCTCCTCGCCGACCTCGACCTTGAGTTTATACAACAGAAATCAATCAAAGGACAAACTCTTGCAGATCAACTTGCGGAGGCCCCTCTACCTGGGGAACAATTTACCAATTTTACCTTCCCCGACGAACTCATCGCCACTCTTTCGCTCGGAGAAGTGTCGTATCAAATGACTCTCTTCTTCGATGGATCTAAGTGCCAGCGCGGCGGAGGAGCCGGCATTGTTCTCATCCCTCTTGACGCTGAACCTATGCCTCTTTCATTCCGGCTTGATTTCCCCTGCACTAATAATACAGCGGAATACGAGGCCCTTGTTCTAGGTCTCCAAGTTGCGTTACACTTAGGTATCAAATCTATCAACATTTTTGGCGACTCTCAATTGGTAGTCAATCAAGTTATGGGCATCTACCAATGTAAAAACGAGGAACTTCAGAAGTACAAACACCACGTGGAGTCACTTCTAGCCTTATTTACTCACTATTCTATCCAAACCATTCCCCGCTCCACTAACAAATTTGCGGATACTATGGCTTGCTTAGCCTCGCAGATTCCCGCCGCACCAACTGACTCTGAATTATTCGTTGTGGTTCAGCAACTTTTTGCACCATCCTATTCAACCCCGGTAGTTTGCATGATAAATACTGTGTCTACTAATTCGCAGGATACCTGGTACCACCAATTTCACGACTACCTTACAATCTCTGTCCTCCCACCTGATCTTACTAGTAACGGCAAACGTGCTTTTCTTAAAAGTGTTTCGCGTTATGTTGTCATGGGAGGACTCCTCTATAAACGTGGCTTTGATGGCATCCTCCTTCGTTGTCTAACCGGCGCAGAAGTCACCTATACCATCCAGCAAGTACACGATGGGATTTGTGGTGGACATTTTAGTGGCCTTGCCGTGGCTAAACGAATCCTTCGCCTTGGTTATTATTGGCCTACTCTCAATAACGACTGCTACGAATATGTTAAGCGTTGTGTCATGTGTCAACAACATGCCAATCTTCAACATACTCCTAGCCACCCGCTACAGGTCGCACGAGATCTTTGGCCTTTCTCACAATGGGGTTTAGACCTTATTGGTGAGATTCACCCGACCTCTTCACAACGTCACCGTTGGATAATCACAGCGACCGAATATTACACAAAATGGGTGGAGGCCGTTCCACTCATTTCAATCAAAAAAGAAAAAATTGTCGAATTCATTAACCATCACATTATCTGTCGTTTTGGTATTCCTCATCGCCTAATAACAGATAATGGTAAATCTTTCAAAAATAAGTTGTTACAAGACCTTTGTGACAACTTTGGTATCAAACTTAGCTTCTCATCGCCTTACTATCCGCAGGCCAATGGTCAGGCTGAATCTTCTAATAAAACTCTAACCAAAATCCTCATGAAAGTCGTCAATGAATCTGGAAGAAATTGGCACGATCACATTCCCTTTGCCCTTTGGGCTTATCGTACTAGCATTCGTACCTCCACTAATGCCACACCTTTTTCATTGGTATATGGCACCGAGGCTGTTTTGCCTCTCGAAATACAAATACCCTCCCTTAGAATATCTCTTCAGGATATTCTCACCAACGATGATTTCCGCCAAGAGCGGTTAGCCCAATTAGAGCTTCTTGACGAACGACGTCTTACAGCTCTCGATCACCTCCAAATCTATCAAAAACGCATCAAGCGTGCTTATGATAAGCGACTTCATGAGCGTGCCTTTAAGGTTGGTGATCTTGTCCTCAAAGAGAATCAACATGTAACCAAACTAGAAAAGAGCAAACGTGGAAAATTTGCTCCCAATTGGATTGGGCCTTATATAATCACTCACACCTATGGATCAGGCACTTATCGTTTAGCTTCGCTTAATGGTAAACCTGAGCCTGAACCCCTTAATGCCTTGCATCTTCGACCATTCTACTGTTGAATCTAGTGTTATATCACTCCTTATCTACCTACTGCTCGTCCCTTGAGCTCATTTACCGCTACATACACTTTATTTTCTATATCTCCGAATAAAATCAAAATCACTTCGCACCTCCCCTTGATAATGCCTTCCCCTTTTTTAGTCTAGTCCATGACTTTAAAGTATTAAAATAAGCCGTATTCTTATGGGATTTTCTTGAGTCAAACTTCCTACTAAACTAGATGCTTCACGCCAAAAGAACATCTAGTCATCTAAAATTAAATATAGACTGCTCCCTCGAAGGACAGCTATATGCCAAACTATTGCTGCTACTATAAATAGACTGCTCCCCTGAAGGACAGCTATGCACTAAAATCATCTCTGCTACTATAAATAGACTGCTCCCCCGAAGGACAGCTATACACAGTCAGCCTTTATCAGAAGCTTCTCGCATTGATCAGCTTCGTGAAGACCTCAAGAATAATACAATCAATATCCCTTATAGACTTCCCGCATCGATCAGTCTACATTCAATAAAATACAAGCCTCCTTCAAAAGAACTTTTTGGGTCATGGACTTGTCTATTTAGGGTAGGTTCTCTTTCGTTATAACAAGTTCTTTGTACCTCAGCTATATCATCCACATCACCTCACCATTTGTTTCAACTCAAGGGACGTAACGTACACCTGATATATTGTGATCATACAACTCTTTTCAACTATGGACTTCTCGTCTATGCACGGCACTTAGGGCTTCAGGCTCGTTCTACGTTGTGTGGTTTGTTTAGCTCTTTTCGCCTACGGAGCACTCTTTCCGCTTTGCCTCGCATCTAGGATTGTGTGTTGATCTTAATCAGGACATTATTCCCTCCTACTTGGGTATGCTCACCTTTGCTTTACCTATACCTACACCAACAACATTATCCTACCTACACCAACAACATTATCCTACCAGCACCAACAACATTACCCTACCAACATCAAATTTTTTTACCAAACGACCAATTGCCTAAACCGTACCAAATTGCCTGAATTCACCTCTCCCTGATCCTAAGGGAGAACTACATCGGTCTGAGGCCCTTCCTTGCTTTGTGCAATGGGCTATGTAGGCAGCACTTCGGAGACATGGGGTCTCCTAAGGTTAGCTCGACCATCCCCTACCATAACCTATCTTGTGTGGTGAATATAAATATTTTTGTGTATTTTTATTTTAATCACATTTCTCTTTATCCTTTTTTCGAAACACCGAAAATCAAAACACCGACAATCTTATTATTCTCATAACTCAAATCAACATACATATTCAGTTTTATTTAGATGTTAAACAAATACATCTTCTTTATCATCGACACGCAGGTCGGCATCCTTATTTATTCTCATACCTCGCTAACATATACTCAGACCATCACAACTCATCCCGAACTAGGTGATGATCGTGATCGTCAACCCCTCTCGCCGGGCCTCTCTGTCCTCAAAGGTACCGCGGCTATTGGTACCGCCCACTGATCTGCCAATCTCTCCTGTAACATATGAATACGCCCTCTCGCATGGAGAACTCCAGCCTCTAGTCTCGCCGCCCGTGACTCCGCAACCACTAACAATCCTCTTGTCTCATTCACCTGCGTTTGGAGCTGCTGAACCAAACGCTGCAGACGATCCCTCTCTGCTGTAATCACCACTGTGTCAGGGCGCTCGCGTACACCTCGCAGTTCTGCTACCCACCATAATCTATAGGCCTCTGTCATTCCTACATCCATTACCCTGCGATCGGCTGCTATCTCCTCAGGCCCTTCTGGAGGTGTTGGCCGGGGTGGTGAGAATGCTGCCTCGGCATCGATCCTCATATATGGTCTATAAGCCTGTGGTATGTCCTGCACAAATCCAAATTGTCGCCGCACGCGATCTATCGGAATCCTCTCATATTCACCTGGCCTGTGCCCCGCGATCCACCTCAATCGCTCTACACCTCTCAACTCCTCAGCTATGTTCTCGGTTACCATATAGTTCCCGTAGGGCCTCCAACAGATATCCGCCACCGTCACCCTCTCCCATACCTGCCTGTAATACTCAATGTCACCCGGCACGGCCTGAGATCTTGCCTCCTGTTCTGTCTGGACCCACCGTCGGAATCCCAGCCTCTGTACTCCGGTCTCTCCTGCCTGTATAGATCGGCCTATTGGTCGCACACAAACAATGTGCTCATAGGCCCAACAGTGTAATAAGTACGAGCAATCCAACGTTGTCCTGTGATTTCGCCTACAAGCCCATAAACCCCTGTATAGCTCCGCCAAATATGCAGGTGCCCATGCAAAAGTCACGTTCCTTTCTATCATTTCCCAAATAACACCCATCAATGCCTTCGGAAATCTTCCCCCTTCTGCCCTCGGTAACGCATAGTACCCTACCGCTATCATTAACATCACTGCTAACCTTGTTTCCTCAGGGTGTGCTGCATACATTACCCCATATGTGAATGACAAACCTCGCTGTGTTAAGTCTCGTGCATATGGACCAAACACTTCTGTTATCGCTGCCCGCCCCGCGCCAGGTAGTGCCTGATATACTGGCTCTCCTGTAATAGGGAGTCTTAAAATACGAAACACATCTTCCAATGTTACTGTCATTTCACCTGTTGGCAGATAGAAGGTATTTGTCTCAGGATTCCATCTCTCAATCAGCGCCTGTAACATACCATGGTTACGTGCGATTCGTGAATAATAACGGATTCCACTTAACCCCAAACGATTTATCAATGTCCATTCCGCTGGTGTTACATCCGCTCGGATTCGCGACAACAGCGCTGGCACACTATCATTCATCCTCAACTCTGTCTCTGCCTGCATACACCAAAACAACAAACAACCATTCAACCCGTTAGGGTCTTTTTCAAACATTCTGGAAATTTCTCCAGTAACCGGTACCGGTTATAAGTAACCGATATCGGTTGCGTAACCGATACCGGTTCTCCCAAACCGCTACCGGTCACTGTCAATTTTATACACCTTCCTTAAAAACAACCACCTACGACAATAATTTGCTCGTTTCTTCGTTTTTATACATATAAACATACCTGAAACCCCTGATTGCCTACCCGGTAACACTTACCTCACCTGCAACCCTTGTTATCATGTTTTCTTTCTCATATTTACCCACCTATTCTACCCCATCTTCTTCCCAAAACCATGCAGAAATCAAATCACAACCAAAACGTTTACCTCTTGGGTTGCAGTAGCTTGCGGTGGCCCTTGTCTTCTCTCTTGTCCCTGCCTGCTGGATGTTTCTCCTCGTCCTGCCATTATCACCACCTTTTTTTCAAACCTGCCTTGCTATCTTCTGAATCTCAGATCACAATTCCCTTTTCTTGTCTCTTCTCTCCTTATCACTCAGATTTCTCATGCAAAAACCTGTCGCAGTCGTCAAAACGCGTCGCGTTCGCGCTTTTAACCTCTTGCATGGCTCTAAAATTAAAACTTCAGTTGCCACCCTAGCTTTTTTATTTTTAGAAAAGCCCATACCTAAATAACCGGTATCGGTTGCTTAACCGATATCGGTCTGTTAGCTACCGACATCGGTTACCTAACCGATACCGGTTACACACCCTCCTTTTTGAAACAGGGTTCTTTTCTTCATTTCTCATCTAAATTTTTGTCGCGCCCGCCTCTTTGCCTGCATAAACAACACAATTTACCACATTTTGTTCATCCACCACATATAACATTACATTTTCATTAAACATCATTTATACCAATACACAACCCTCAACTACAAATATCAAAAAACTATCAATCTATACATCATTTGGATCCAACTCATCAGTTACATATATCACACTGTCACAAAACCACCAATTTATCACATAACCTGTCATTCATATATACGCACAAAAACATCAGCATCATCTATCTATCAACATGTCAATTAAACTCATCACACATTCTATATATTACCAAACCATTAACAAAATATTTCAACACATTTTAAACACAGCATGTGGATCAAAACATCATCTATATATATATATACAAATTTTCAACAATACAATGTGCCCTACATCGGGGCCTCTGTGATCACATAATATACCAAAGCCGGCACGCAAGCCGCAATACCTACCACAAATCTCGACTCGGCTCGCAGGCCGGTCTCTCATATCAAAAATATACTCGGCTCGCAGGCCGGTATCAAATGTACAACCCGTACTCGGCTCGCAGGCCGGTATATAATAAATAAATAAATCAAAACAATGAATAAATGTAGGCACGCAGGCCTCTATCAATACAACCGGTTCGCAGACCGGTGCCCGTGTCCCTATACAAAACCACGTCGGGGATCTATCAGCTCTCCCCACCGCCCTCGGCATCTCTCCCCGCTGGTCCCTGTGGCGCCTCTCGCCTCCTGCCTGTCACAGACACGCCAGCTGTGGCTGCCCCTCCCTGAGATCTCTGGCTGCGCGAGGTCTCTGCTCTATGAGCTGCATATGCCTGATAATCGACTCCGGTACTATCAAGAATATCCTGATAATAACGGGCCTCTGCTCTCACCTCCATATAGCGATCTCGCGCCACTGAAGGAACTGGGGCTGGTCCCCTGGCACCCAACACCACTATCCCCTGAGCCTGTACCTGCACCTGTGGCTGTGGCGCTGGTGGAGGTGCTGCCTGTGCCTGTACCTGCACCTGTGGCCGTGGTGGTATCTGGGCCTGTGGCTGTGCTACTGCTGGTACGGCTGCCTGTATCTGTACCTGCCCCTGTGGCTGTGCTGCTGGTGGTGGTGCTGCCTGTGCCTGTACCTGAGCCTGGGCTAGCTGCCCCTGTAAAACCCCTATATGTGCCTGTGCAGCAGCCAACTGTCCCTGTAATAGCTGCACCTGCCCCCGGAGCTGATCTCTCTCTGCAGTCACCGCTGCCAAGTCTGGCTGCGCAGGCGGTACTATCCTCGCTGCTCTCTGCCCTGCCCACCATACCCTGTATGCTGCCGTGCACCCGGCATCATCCACACCCCCACCTGCTGGTCTCTCCGCTACCCAGTCTGGATCCCAAGGCTGTGGTGCTGGCAGTGGGGCCTCTACATCATCCCTCCTGTACTGAGGGAAGGGAGGTGGCTCGTCCTGTGGCAGCCCCATCTGCCTGCGTACCCTCTCTAAGGGTATCCGCTCGTACTCTCCCGGCCTCCGTCCTGCTATCCAGAATGTATACTGGATCCGGCGCAGCTGTATGCGGGCTCCTCTGCCAGGCTGGTGACCTCTGTAGGGTCTCCATATAATGTCTACTGCGGTAAGGCCCTCTAGCATATGTCTATAGTAGGCCACATCTCGACCTGCAACAACTGCTCGTGGCTGGCCCACGATCCCCAACCACCTCTGAAATCCATATCGGTACACGACCTGTGGCCCTGGCTGCTGGGGTAGCCCTACTGGCCTGATGCATACGATGTGCTCGTATGCCCAACAGTGCAACAAAAAGGTCGAACAAATACCAAATCGCCTCCTCCGGCGATAGCCCCATAACTCCCTGTATAATTGCACCAGATATACTGGTGCCCATGCAAAACAGGTGTGCTCCTCCACCATCTCCAGTAGCACCCCCATCAATGCCCGTGGGAAGCGACCTCCCTCTGAATCCGGGAGGGCGAAGCAGGTGACCCCTATCATCATCAACACGGCAAGCCGTGTCTCATGTCTGTGTGCGCGGTACATGTCCCCATATCCAATGCTCGCGCTATGATATGTAAGAAGCGCGGCTGCATCCCCAAAAACCTGCAAGATGCTATCCATGGCAGTCTCTGAATCCACCTGGAAAACGGCCTCTCCCTCGATCGGTAGCCGCAGGATGCGATACACATCCTCTAATGTGACGGTCATCTCCCCGGTCGGCAGATGGAACACATTGGCCGCCGGATCCCATCTCTCGATGAGGGCGACCATCAGGCTGTGATCTCTGTCGATCGCTCTGTACCTCTGGACCCCGCCAAGCCCCACCTCGCGCATGATGGCCCAATGCGCCGCAGATATGTGTGGCCTCATCCGACTCAATAGTGGAGGCATCCTATCACGCATCGTCAACTGCTGACGTGCCTGCAAAATCAACCCACATTCTTAGACCCACTCGTTATAATCACATCTACTTTACCATCTACCCCCCTTTTTTTTCTTTGTAACACCCAAAATCTAACCCCACCCCAACACGCTACCTTACCCACCCGAAACCCAACCTACAAAACACCAAACCCCAAAACCCTAAAACCCTAAACCCCTAACCCTATCCCCTTCCCCACCCACAACCCAAAACAAACAAACCAAACCCAACCCCACCCTAAAACCCTAAACCCCTAACCCTATCCCCTTCCCCACCCACAACCCAAAACAAACCCACAAAACCCAATCCCACACCCAAAACCCAACCCAAAACAAACAAACCACTCCCAACTCAACCCCACCCACTCACCCAAACTCAACCCAACCCACTCACCCAAAACCCACCCAACCACCCAAAACCCAACCCAAACCTACAAAACACTAAACCCTCAACCCCTAACCCTATCCCCTTCCCCACTCCCAACTCAACCCCACCCACTCACCCAAACTCAACCCAACCCACTCACCCAAAACCCACCCAACCACCCAAAACCCAACCCAAACCCCAAAACCCTAAAACCCTAACCCCTAACCCTAAACCCAACCCAAAACCCAACCCAAAACCCAATCCCACACCCAAAACCCAACCCAAAACAAACAAACCATCCCCAACCCAACCCCACACCCACCCCCAACCCAACCCAACCCCTACATAAACCCACAACCGGCGCCGGTCGATACATCACCGACGCCGGTCACCAACAACTGTACCCTTCCCTAAACTTTAGCGACCGATGCCGGTCGCTTAGTGACCGACATCGGTCACTGTTCTCTCCCGGAGCCGAACCCCCGCGCGGCCCCCAAACTCATTTTTTTACCTATTTCTACCCATCTACCCACCCAAAAACCCTAAAAACTTACCCACCTACCCACCTTAGCCTATCTAACCTATCTACCCTCTCCCTTTCTCAAATTACCCCCATTTACTCATTCTTTCCTACAAAATACAAATTCCTACCCAAATCCCAAAAACACCATAAATCAACCAAATCACCAAATTAAAGAGTTTAGAACCTACCGGTACGACGACACGTCGTCGTGGTGGGATGGGTGGTGGCGGTCCAGCTGGTCCAGCCCCTCCAGCTCCTCCTGCCTGTGCCATGGCTCCAATCCTGATCTGCTGGGTCCCCGGCCAATCACCTGCCGCCTCCTCAACTATTCGGGCCCACTATCAACTCTCTCCGCCAATCAAATAGCTCCACCTCACTCAATACCCCTCCAACTCAACTCTCCACGTCAGACAAGTTAATTTGGATTGCAAATAACCAAAGTGACAATGACAGGCCGTATTTTTCTTTTTATAGGTTTTTCGACCTTAACCGATGTCGGTTTCGTTTTTGCCCTAAAAAACCGGTATCGGTCCCTTAACCGATATCGGTCATGTGGAATCGACATCGGTGTTAATCCCAAACTTTCCCCCAATTTTCTCTTTTTGCCCCCACTTACCACTTGCCTCTTTTTTAACCACATATCGCCTATATCCACCTTTGCTGAACACCATTTGTTTAACCTATTCGGCCCGACCTAAGGCCTCAACCTACCAATTGGCCCGACCTAAGGCCTCAACCTACCAATTGGCCCGACCTAAGGCCTCAACCTACCAATTGGCCCGACCTAAGGCCTCAACCTACCAATTGGCCCGACCTAAGGCCTCAACCTACCAATTGGCCCGACCTAAGGCCTCAACCTACCAATTCGGCCCGACCCAAGGCCGCAACCACCCCATTTGGCCCGACCCAAGGCCTCAACCTACCATTTGGCCCGACCCAAGGCCGCAACCACCCCATTTGGCCCGACCCAAGGCCTCAACCTACCATTTGGCCCGACCCAAGGCCGCAACCAACCCATTTGGCCCGACCCAAGGCCGCACCTAACCATTTGGCCCGCCCTAAGGCCGCACCAATTAACCATACCATACCCACAATCACCGTTTTAATTTATCCATCCATCATGTAGCTTTTTGTTCAATAGAGCTCACCTGTTCGTGTTTTAGCATGATTAGGGTCCTTGACTTGATCTGATGACCAACTTTGCCTAGACCTAGACCGTGACGTTTATCTCAACCAAACCAACCATTTGGTACTGCCGAACATGCCTAAACGTTCCTGTACCTTACCTGTTATATACCCTGGAGCTACTTCCTATGCCTTGGATACCAGGATTATATCACCCTTGTTTGGATAAACTATCGACCTTTGCCTATACATTGCTGGTTTGCTTGTCAAATCATGTACCCTAGTCGTACTATTGCATTTCAACATGCGTCTGCTTCCTTGGACCTACCGCACCACCTTACCATCCTCTCTACAACATTTACCTTTTATCAACCCTATCCCTGATTTCCCGTTCGCTCAATCTGTGCTAGATTTGAGGGGGATTACCTATATCCTTAACATGAGAAACCACTTCATATTATTGTCCGCGCAGCTTTACAGAACAAGCTACACGACAATAAGGGGCTAATGTAGACACCAAAATTGTGTCTTACGACCCCTTGTGACCCGCATCCCATTTCGCAACCTAACCTCATTACCTAAACTTTACACAATTATTTATTAATTACCTTGTAATTGATAAATCCACATCACCTTACCCGCCACCTCACTTTGCCACCTCATCATGACCTAGCCCTAACCCTAAATTAACCTAATTAAGACCCATGACTTAGTCTAGACTCACATCCATAACTAATGCCTCCTTACTCGCACCCAAAGCCGACCTTCTAGCCACTTGACCAAGCCCGCAACTGATCTCTCGGGAGAAAAGCAGGGAAGGTGGGCTATTTTACTAAAAATAGCCTACTTTTTCCTAACCGATGCCGGTTCCTACTCGACCGCCGTCGGTTACGCAACCGCCATCGGTTCCCTGTAAATGGGCTTCCCAAACCAAAACAACGGATCGGAATTTCATTTTTTGGGAGATCAGTCGAAGGATTTTTAATCAAAGGAGAGTCCAAAGCGATCAGCAGAGTCCAGAACTTCACTTAACCAAGCAGAGACGAGTAAAGAAACCAGAAGAGTTGGCAGCAAAGGAGATCAACTTGCACCTTCATAAAAAAAAAACCAGTAAGTTATATCTTGCATGTCCTCCATTATAACATTTCTTGTGCTTTTGGAATTGTAATCTTCCCAAATCCGTTCCTGAACCCATTACCTAACGTACCATTGCCTCTAACCATCATTCCTTAGCTTCTAACTATCCCATTTCTCAATACTATCCAAAAACCAGCCATTACAAACACCACAACCAGCCCAGAAGTTCCTAGAACCAACCGGTATCGGTTATCAGTGACCGCCATCGGTTATAGATAACCGGCATCGGTTCCTTTGATCAAAACCAAGAAAAACAGCCTTTTCCCTACCCAGTTCCACGAAACAATTTAATTGGTACTCTACAGTATTTTGTGTTAATTCATATTAGCAGGGGAACTGACCACCTTCGAAAGGAAGTTTCATACTTCCTGGGCCCAAGGCAGTTCCCTCATTTATTATCTAATCAAAATCTTGTGGTCTTGTGTTCTTATTTGCAGGTAGTCCTTCCAAGACAAAAAGGAGTTCTTCGCAGTCAGCCTGATCTTTCTCTACGGTACGCGCACATCATCTCGACATTTACAGGTATTCCTCCTAACCCTAACCTTATCTGTTTCTATAAGGAACGAAGCATTTCCGAATAGTTTTTACACCCCGAATGGGACATCATGAAGTTAAGAGTTTCATCTTTCCATAGGTGTCCTCATTATCAACAACAATCTAAATCCATCGTGTGACCACACTCAAATTTTTGGCAACGCCCGGTGTTGAGGGACCAAGAGTTCGCCATTTTTTATTGTAACTAGTTTAATGTTCACTTTTTCAAGTTTTCATCTTTTAAAAGCTCTAAAATTACACATTTGACGACTCCAAATGATCAGAATCCACCGTTTTTCAGTAAAGCAATCCAAGTTTGTCAAGTTCATGAGAAGGATACAACAAGGTCAGAACTAGCGAGGAGGGATTGTTTTCTAACCTGCACTTGTCCCCAGACCGAGGGAGAAGGGGGAGATATCCCAAAGGTATCCATCTCCACC
>JAHRHJ020003381.1:0-183837 GCA_019776745.2 Taxus chinensis
TGGTTTCCAGCCAATGGGTTGTGTAATAAAATGGGGGCATTGAATGTTTTTTTTAATTGATAATTCTTCCGAATGGTTTGCAGCCTCCTGCTCCCTTCCTCCCTGCTCGTGAAGTCCAGAGAAAAGTTTAATAGAGGGGCGCACTAATGGGTTGAAGCCTTTTGAGCGCTTCCAACAAGCAAAATGTCCAGCTATGTTGTTTTCTATTCTGTATCGAATGCATCCTCTGTTTCGGGTTTCTCCTTCAAAATATTTTATCAAAATCGACTTTGTGACAGTGAGGGTGTTACCAACAGACCTGATAAAATTTATTTACAAAGATTCTCTATTGAGATCTTACTTGTTCTACGATGTAACTCATGGAAGAGAACCTCATAGAGGTTGATCTGTTTCATATCATAATATTCATGAAACACAATTTGCTTTGCCATTATATGAGCTTCTTCAACGAGTCACCAGGTTGGCAGGCATAAAGTTTCCCGTTGGAATTATCACACCTTACAAACTACAGCTGTAATGTTTACACCGAGAGTTTGATGCTGTCCTCAAATCTGATGAAGGAAAAGGTTTATTTATCATTACGGTAGATGCCTTCCAGAGCCAAGAGCGTGATGTAATCAGTATGTCTTGTGTCCGAGCTTCAAATCATGGGGTTGGTTTGTAGCTAAGTTTTCAACCGAAGGAATGTGGCGCTAGCACGAGCTCGGAGAGCACTTTGGTGTTAGGGCCACACCGCTTGACACAATCATGTGTAATGGAATGGCATGTTAAAAACCAGTCATGTTAAACCTGCCCCTTTGCAATCTTCTGCAAGTACCCTTTTTTTGTCATGACTTTAATGTTCTTCTATTTTTTTAATCTGTTATGGCATTTAGAATGGTCTTCTAACTTTTTTCCTGTGAATCGACCCAGATTGACGAAGGCAGGACTTGTTGGGAGTAGTTTTATGTTCATACCCGGGTAACAACTGTGATAAGCATGTATACTCTCCATTCTGCCTCGTTTTTTTTCTTTTTCAAAATAAAAGAGTAAACTGTCATTTTATGCAAATATGGTTGAAGTTTATACTGTGGGTGTTAGATCTTTCACCTGGGTGCCTTTTTCCTGCGTATATTCTTACATTCGGGTGACATGTAGAGACAAGTGAGCATGGTCATTTATTTCGATTTCTAAACCACAGTAGCATATATAAACTTGAGCCATGATAACATTAGTGGTGTAAAGTGTATGATGTTATAGACATTCTATGTAAATTATCTTCCTTGTGAATCGAACTCTGTAGTAGCAGATGTTTTCTTTGGAGCGACTATGAGGATAGGTCGAGTAGACTGTCGTGAGATAGATGGGTATACCCAAGCTATTCATATGTTGTTTTAGAGACGGAAGAGAAGGCATAGTTCGTAGGAAGAGTAATTTGCTTTGTATTTTCCCCTTCGCTGACTGTTAACCTTGTGATTTGTGACTCGAGTTTGGTCACGGTAGAGGATCTTGTGTCGATTCACTTATATTTTCAACAGACTATCCCTTGCTTGTTTAAATTCAAGTATCAAATGAAATGGGTTTCTATTAAATCCATTTTGTAGCTTAGCAAACCTTCAATAATTCAGGTAGGGACTTTCTGAGTAAGTGTTGACTGAGGCATGTGTGAAAATAGAATGGTTATCTTTCTTCGAATTGGGTTAGATTTGTATGAAAATGAAAAAAGTATGAATCGACTCAGTTACATATTTTAGTGAGCTAAGTCCTTAACTCTTACAATGATCATACGAGGGGTGGATTACGGGTTTATTGCTGATTATGTGATGTAAGATAATAACAATCTTTGGTGAAAAGACTTCTTCTTGATCCTTGCCTGTGTAATCCAACTATAGTTGTTGTATGTAATTTTAGTTGGATAGAATCTAATTTATTTTACTTCTTGATGAAAAATAATTAGGTTCGGTGAGAATTGCTTGATATATTGAACCTTCAGATTTAGTTATAGTGTTGTGAGTATTATATGTATGTTGGTTTATTCAGCCGAGTGAAGTTAACTTTAATATTTGACTGATTTGTGTTTATATATGGTTGGGGCCTATATTCTTCCTAAAACATGGATGTGCGTTAATGCAGTCTTGTTAACAAGTAATTTTGAATATGTTAAGTCATTTGACCGATCTTTATCTTTTTGGTTAATAATAATAGAATGATGTTTGGGTGTTAGATTTCAATCACGTAATCCATAGGATTACTTGACTGAAATCTCAATACTCTCAGCCTTGTTGTCTTCACCAATAAGGTCTCACCTTGATTATCTTTGGAATATCTCTCTCACTTGAATATTGGGATTCCTCCTTGGCTGGTATAAATCTCGTCATCTTGTGAAACATATTGATTAGTGGTTTGTGATTTGATCCATTCTTGAGTCTAGAATTTTACTTTCATGATATTATAAAATGTTAGCTTATTGTTGCAATGGGTAGTCTTAACATGCTCAGTTCTCGCGAACTGATTCCAGCTAGTATTTGTGCAGATGGATTGTGCGAGTAGATTAAAGGAAAGAGTTGTAAAGGTTTCATTAGTGCAATTTATGAAATTCCTTGTAAAAATGTCCAATGTGAGGTAAATTTTGTAATAGTGATTGTAAAGGAATTTAGAAGACCTCTTGCCTTGGGTTGTTCAGAATTTGCGTGAAGATGTTATGTTGTCCTTCTGTAGGTAAACTGGTAACTTATTATCCTTGTGGGAAATGTTATTCAAACTTTCACTGGCATAAGCATTGTAAAACTTGGATCTTGAGAATTAAGTGTTAATTTAAATCTTTCTGAGACTCTGTATTGATGTGTTATATGTAAGTTGTAATGGGGCGGTTTCCTTACAGAAGTTACCTAAAATTTTTATTCAAAGAAATATGTTGTGGTTTAGATCCCCTTGAAAACAAACATTGCCTTAGGTAATCAAGAGTGAGACTATCCTTGCAAAGTGATTCTATATAGCGTGTTATCCCTAACTGAACTAGTAAAAATTACTCTTTTTTTGGTGAACGTTAAAGACAAGCTTAAAGGAAAACAATGGTTAGTTTATAATAAGATTTAACAAGTAAGAGAAGAAAATTTTGAAACCACTCAATTTATCTCTCAGCCTATTTAAAAGTAAGCGGCTTCCTCTGGATAAGCTCTTTCGGTGAAGCCTAAGTAAGAGCGCTAATAACTACGTATAAAACCTCGAGCTTCTATTAAACCTCAGAATGAACTAATGTCGTCTTAAGGGCGAATTCATTTGACCTTCTTCCTTTAACTTTATCCAAGGTGTCTTATCAAAATAAATAACCTCCAATCATTTCTTACTGTGGCTTGCCCTAGCTGTGAGAGTGTCATGTGGTTGGGCTTCTATGTTGTTCTGCAAAAAAAAATATTGTCCTTGATAGGTGTGGACGTTTTCGTGCTGCCTTTATGGCCATCCTTGTATCGAGTTCTTCACAGAGTTAGTTGTATCCTTGGTGACGACATGTTGCGACATGTTATGTGTCAAGCAAGTAAAAAAAAAAAGTTATCCTGTATTTTACTGTGTTGTTGCTTGTATGTTCGATTGGTTTTTAGGTCGTATAGGTTCTACAAAATGAAAACAAACATACAAGCTAGATTATAGGTTTTGGTGTCATAGTTTGGTCACATAAACTGGGACTGGTATATTTCTCTAGGTGTAACACAGTGAGATCCATCTTGTCGAGATGGAACACCAAGCTCCAAGACCTCTACATTCTTTTGCAATCTACATGCATTGGTTTATCACACATGACATGCTGTCTTGTCAGTCCCCTAGTCCCTTCATACTCTCATGCCTTCTACATCCGTACCTCCCAGCGCATTGACCCTACCCTATTCGTAGGCTAGATTCAAGCTTGTACATCATCAACCAGTATTCTTCATTAGTCCCAAACTCTGGAGTCAGTTCCTACCTCACTATTGGAGCCATTCCTTATGGAAGGGGTCATTGCTATTACAGCTCACCTTACAATATCCAAAAATAAATTGGCCTCTCCTCCACTTCTACTCCATGATTTTTCCTTATATGTCAGATCTAATCTTGACTATGCATTTAAAATATCCTCATCTTAGCAACATATTGGCCTTAAAAGGATTCTAGCTTTAAGTATGGTTTGAATCCCCAAAGGTACCTTTTAAGCTCGTAGTTTCTCCATTACTTGTTAGGTCTAGACTGCTTGACCTGTGTCACCATTATCCATTGCCTTGTACATTCTTGACTCGTGACTCTGTTGCTTGAATTAAACTGTTATATGGCTAGTGCTTTAGATCTTAATTTCGTTCACCGCTGGTTCATTCATCCTACTCGACATGTGCCAACTTTAATTCTGCATTGACTACTACCATGATACGGTACCTGGCCCAGAATATACCCATATTTGTTTCCTTGTATTGCACAATAGCTCAAAATCACCACATAGAATACGTCAATATTCACCCTTTCTCTAGCCTCAATGGACCTTCCCACAGTCACCTATTTGTCTCGCATTGACGTTTTAACTCAGACTCTGAGATTAGATCTTCGACATCTCGCAAACTACATGGAGAAGACACCTCGTTAACCTATGCATGCCTATAGCTTGTGAACCTGAAAACTCCTAGCTCATCACTTTCTGACAAACGTGTGGAAAAAATCCATGTTGCCTAAACCATCTTGACTTGTCATGATTGTACATGGACTCTCCTCGCTATCAACATCGGCGCCTGACCCTAATCCATCTCACTCCAAAACTACTCGTAACATCAGCTCGGTCCCATATTGACCAACTCCCTATGCATTGGATTTTTTCTCCCTAAACTCTTACACAGTTCATCGTAAAGCATCCTTCAATAAATAACTAAAATATGTAAAATTACTCATATCAGTTAATCTAAGAAGTACATCTGTAAATGAAAGCTAAACTAAATACAGCAAAGGTGACCCAAGAAACTATGCAAAAGTTCAAGAAATGTGAAACCCTAATCGTGCAAGTAGAAAAGTTAGAAAGGCCTTCAGTTGTAGTCCCTTTAGAACTTCATTGGAATACTGTCATAGAGATTGATTTTAGAAATGGGAGCAGGATTACAATATGTCAAAGATCCCCATAAAAGGACTGCCATTCCGATTTTGGACTGAATCTCTAGGTCGACTGGTACCCAGAGACAGGATCAGGGCACATGTGCCTACAAGCACCTCTAGTCTGCAGAATGGGTGACCTCAGTCTGTGGAAAAGCTCCATTTCTTTTGAGGTTCGACCGCTGGATCTCAATGCCATTTCACTGTTTATTACAGATTGTGTTTATCCACAGGAACAACATACTTCACTGTATACTACATCAGATGATTGCTACTGACTCCACCGTATGCGAATACGCAGAAAATACACATGGAAACACCAAGGAGTATCAAAACCCTGAAAAAGAAACGCATGAATATGAATGGGTCATTACTAACCTTAGCAGCCACAATAGTGGAATTACTAACTTAGAATTGCACTACATCTTATATCCGATGTAGATCTAGGTAAGTGGGTGCATAATTGTGGCCTAGGTGCTCTTGTGTCAGCACTTTATGAAGTCACCGAAGCAATAACTAGATGTGTAGAAATGTAATAGAATGTTCTGCATGGATGAAATAGAATAGAATTCATCCACCTATGTTAGGTGTACATGCTTAAGATGCTCCAACCTTACGCCTTGCGATGGAGATATCGTGGATTCAACAGGAGCTTCTAGCATGCCTCCAGATCGAGTGGAATAGGTGATGGTAGTAGTGCTTAGTGCTTGGTCCCTCATTATGGTCTCATAACTTTATACGGCGGCTGGATACAGGTTCTATGTGTTCTGTCCTTGTCGGAAGTTTTGCCCGGAATTTGGTTTTATCATTGTTTGAAACTTTGCAAAACTCTAGAAACAATAGGTTCCAATTATAGTGCCTCTGAATTCATTGATGTGATGTTAACTAGTACCAAAGATTAGGGTGCCCCGATTGCTGACCAAGGCACCTGAGGGCGCCCTTGTCAAGAACTAAAATGACACAGTTTATCTGGACAAAAAAAATGTGGACATTAATGTGTGGGAGGTCAACAGTGATGATTTTTTCTGCTTTATCAAATGGCCCAAACATGGAGGTCCAGATGAGGGTACTTTCTTGATTCAAAAACCATCAGTGAATAGCTAGTATGATACCTTTATTAGGACTTCCCATGATGTTTTGACAAATGGGTCGTTTCAGAATAAGAACCCTGCTGAAATTGAAACCCTAATCACAGAAAAGGAGGCTCGTACTTATATCTCTTCATGTTCCATTGCCCAACAACTGAAAAAAGATGATGAATTGATTTCTGGGGTTTCAAGTACGGGTTGGCTTGACAAGGTTTCCTACGCACTTTCGATACCGACTAACAGGAAACTGTCTATTTTTAGCACATCCTAGTTAGAATTACTATTTTTTAGCTATTTTGCACTGTTTTCACTTTCTGATGTTTCTTGCCTGTCTAGGAGACTTTGGATGCTGAGAATTCACCTTATTTAACAATTTACTATTTTTAGACATGTCCCGCTATGAACACATGATATTTTTAGTAAGTGCACTGCAGGTGTCGGATTGCAATGAAAACAATCTTGAAATTCTAGGTTTTATTCCAAGCTTCTCTACTCCGATCTTTGGATGATTCCTTCATCCAGATGAGTGGAAAAAATGATTTTTTCATCAAAGGGGGAAGAATATTTAGAAAAACTCGGTCCTCCATATCTTGAAAAATCAGCAACCCCACCATGTAAGAAATGTCTCAGACAAAACTAGATTTTTTTAGGATCCTTCTCTCCAAATTTCAAATTTTTTCTCCCGCCAGATCTTCGGGAAAGTGAAAAATTCTTCAAGGAGGGAAAAGTACTGACAAGAAACACACATTCTTTGATATCCCTAAAATCAGCTTCTTCATGGGCCAAAAATTGTCTTGCATGAAAGTAGAACTTTTTATGATCATTTGCTCCAATTTTCAATCGATTTCACCCGACGGATCTTCAAGAAGCAAAGAAGGGTCTCGATGTCCTTTTGCTGATGTGACATGGAATCCATTAATGGAGGTTGGAAGGTGTGATAGCAGCAACAATTAAAGAATGGAATCCTATGCAGAAGGAATGAGCAAAAATGGTTGTTTTAATGTGTTTTATTTCACTTTCACTTGACCCTGTTGACCACGGTTCAAACTTGGGTTAAATGAGAGCTTGAGTGAGGTTCAAATATGGATTTCATGATGCAAAGGGAGAAAAGGGATAGCAGGGGCAGCAAAGGGTACCTTGGAGCAAGATGAGGACAAGTGTTATCACGAGAGTGAGGGTGAATGAGATGGAGGAGCTGGGAAAACATGCATGCACAATGGTCAAATAATGGAGGTCATGAGGAGCTAAGAATACATGCATATATGTGATTCAGTAAAGTCAAAATGGTCAAATAATGGAGGTCATGAGGCCATCTAGAGGTTATTGTTGACTATTTGACTTTACCGAATCACTTCACCATTTTGAGATTCATGACCTCCATTATTTGACCATTTTGAATTTACCGAGTCATATATATGCATGTATGGAAACATTATTGTCTTGAGTTTTATTGTTGATTTTTTACCACTTTCAAATGCATGTGGTTTATAGGATCATCCATCGTGAAACCTCTCACATCTTTGCTTAACCAACAAATGGCATAGATACTATTATATTAAGAATCTCATACAAATTTCAATACTTTGATACCTTATATTCTATGATTTGACGATAGTAAAGCTCCACACGTGCCCATAATTAGAAAAAGAGTATTGAAGCCACACTTAAATTCACCACTATGTTTATTCAAGGATCAAGAACTTTCTTTTTTCGCCCCTCGCTCAAGTCGAATCTCACCCCCCTTCTTGCTCTAACATTGAATGTCATATTTTCGTAAACACATACAACACGTTTTCCCTTTGTTAGATATATGCCTACCTATGTGTATCCTACAATTTTAATTTTCTCTCCATGATTTGTCTGAGTTTTGAAAATGCTAATCAATTTAGCCTACAAATTCTTGGAAAGTTGTGTTTTGTATGCATTATAACACACTCAAATGAATACGTCCAATCTGTGCAGAGGATCTACAAATTCTGCAAAATTGCATGCCCTTATAGGCATTTTTCTGAGGTGTATATATATTATGTATATTCACTATCATTAAATTTATAATTGTGTATATATAAACACTACATGATTTTGTGAAATTATGAGATAGGTTTTTTTAATAGCGAATTGTGTAATTTTGTGTATGGAATCATGTTCAAACATTGAGTGGAAGTTCAATGTTGAAGACAATATTACTCTTCCTTGTTATTTTGAAAATATTAGAAATGTCAAAATTTCTTCTTACAAATAATTTCTTCAGGATTAATGCTTGGGGCTATAGTGCAAGCGATTTCAAGCAAACTGTCTTGAGAAAAAGCTCTTCTTAGATCAAGGGAATATCAAATAATGTGATTTCTAAAACATTTAGACATATTACAATTAAACATATTTGGAAAAATAGATATCATTCTTACTTCTTTAATAGCATTATTCCTCAAGGAATTGTTATGCACCGACTTTACTCTAATTTCTTTCTTTAGTTCTCTTCTATGAAACAAGTCATGCGATCTATTCTTCTTGCTAATGAAGACTTATCAAAATAGATGACGGATAGGCAAACAATGATGAAGACATATACCAAAAAATTAAATATTTTAACAATTATGTGACAAATTTCTAGTAGAAAGTTCGTATTTTTCAATTTTTATCTATATGAAAAAAAATCGTTTTAATCATTCTTTGCTATATGAAAAAAAAACAAGTGTCTACAATATCATGTTTTCTCATGGAATTTTCTTCTTGGTTATTTATGTTGTATAGGTAGTTTCTCTCAATATCAAAGATCATTCATGTTTTTTTAATAAGTTCTATAGGTCTTAAATAAACACAAGACTAACCTTTATAATATTATTAATTTGTGCCTCCTGATACATTTCAATTCATCATATTAATTTTAAGAAACTGACCAATGAGATGTTTTTAATTTTTCCAACTTTGTCATATTCTGAAGTTGCCAGTAATTTTAAACATTTTTAAAATTGACATATTTATTTTTCTAGCCAATTGATTGACGCTGAGGAGTGATGTGACTATTTTTGGGTCTTATTGCCAAATCAATTTTCTAACATTTTAAATTAATAAAATTTAAAAGTGACAAGTGTTATATCGTTTAAATCAGATTTTGACAGTATTTATGAGAATCCTTAATTGAATTCAGTACATGGATAAAATCAGTCTTAACACGAAAAGATTGAACATTATTTTATTGTTTATTGTACTTGACATTGGACTCAAGGGCCATACATCACAATGGACGGTCACAATGCATTGACCGGCATTAACTGGGTGCATTTTGAGTGACGATTAACCGTTGACCATTCATCTTGTTGCATGCTTGAAACTTCATCTTGTTGGGTGGTTAAGTTGCTGCGGAGCTGTGTCAAAGCACAAGTTGCTAGAGTGTGTCAAGCACAAGGATCTTGAACTGTGAAAGGTCGTTCTGCAGGGGTGGATTCCACTGGTACATTTTCCTTTCTTCCATATTAACTATTCTATTCTACTACTCTATCCCAAAGTGCAGTTGCTGAGTGATTTTCCAGAAGGTTGTGCACACTGGTTGCTCATACATTTCCACAAATCACAAGACCAGTTATGCAAGGGTCCACCCTTGCAAACAGCAATCTGGTCCAAGAAAAGCTTTATGGACCATTTTTTTCTGTCTGACAATTTTTTTTTGTCTGTATTTTGACCGCTTTTGCAATTTTAGATCTCTCAATTGGTAAAATTTTACGGAAAAAAAAATCAGCTATTGTTTATTTCCCATCTAAAATCTACCTCAAATTTATTTTCCTACCAAAAATTTAAGCATTCATAGAAAATTCCATACTTTTTTCTGTCTACAGTCTACCTTAAAATATTTTTATTTACCCAAATTATAACTATCAATAGGAAATTCCATGTTTTGATGTCAAATATTAGAATGTAATATTTATGTGTTATTTTGCAAAATGCAAGCTATCCTAACAATTTGAGAGTGAAGAAAAAAAACTAGGAGACATTCAAATCTTGTTTCGAGATGATTGGACCAATGGAACTCTCGATGTTTTTGGCCTCCATAAAAGACCAAAAAAAAGTAAAATATAATAAAATAATTGAAGGCTCGTGGTGGCAGAATGAAACATTTGAAGTTAGGACAAAAAGAGAATCTCATATGCTCCCGTTGCGTGTACGGCAGGTAATTTGGAATGTACGGAAGAACTTATTAATCTTGTGGTCAATAATCTAATTTCCTTTTTTGAATTGTATGGATTAGGTAGAATGAGGGGTATTAATTCTATTAAATTGGTTTGTGGGGTTTGATCTAAGTGTCATTCTCTTTTTTGTTTTTAGGTATCAATTTTTTTTTGGTGAATTGTATGGATTAGGATGATTTAGGGTCTCATTTTGTCAAATTTATTTAGGAAGCACAATTCCAACCATATCCTATTTTGGTGTCGGTGCGTTTACACTCAACAAGAATTGATCTTTAATGGACTATTTGTGTATCAAACAACTTCATTAATAAAACTAACACTATGTTGACAATATACTATATTATTATTGTACTCTATTGATATCTTGAAATTTAACTCTTTTAGAACCTTACTTGAATAGAAGATATTAACAAAAATATATCTTTTTTAATCAATATTGGTCCAAAATTAAAAACGAAATAGATATCACACAATAAAATTTGGGCATTTTCTTTAAGAGAGTGCTTGTACACATCAATTTCGTTACTTTTATTTAATTTTTATAAATTACTTGGTCTCGCAGACATTATTAGAAACATTCAATATAATTCTTGAGGTTTTATAAATTATTTTGCTTTTCTGAAATTTAATTTCATGTAAATACAAAGACTCAAACTAATTTTTTTTCTCTCTATTTTTTTCTGGTTTTTCTTGTATTTCTTAAATACCATTTTGTATACCAATTAAATTATAAGATTACGCTGAAAGCATGTTCCCCATGAGAAATGATGTATCAAGCTTGGCTAAATATGGCGACCATGGTACAAAAGACATGTCAACAACATATTAGTATTTTATTTGTACCTGAATTTTGGTTGGTTTTAAGACTACCACGTGGCCTCACACAATCTTTAGGAAAACCTTAGATGTTGTTAACTTCCCTAGAATCACACAACTCTTTTTGTAGCAGTGAATTTGGATTTTGAAAACAGTTGCCTCTAAATTTAGGCCATCGACAACTTAGGGATGGTCTGATATCTGGTTTTCCTAGTCACATTTTATCTGCGAGATTAGGAAGGTGACGGGCATCATAGAAGTGTTTTCCGATCTGGAAGCACTGCTCCAATACATGTTATTAGTCATTTTAAATTAAGTAAATAGAGATCAAATTTATAATATCACATGTCAAATATATATTTTGTATTAATTTTTTCAATGACTACAACAAATAAAATCAAAATCATATTAGTGGTATTTCTAAAAATATATATATATATAAACACTTCATTTTAAAAATGTAATTTGAAAAAGAAAACAAAATATCAATATTCATATTCATACAATATATAGAATGGATTTCAAATTTAATTTAGTCATTCAAATAATTTAAGTTTTATACATATTTATTTGGAATTCTAAATAGGATTGAAGGTTTGTCAAATCTGACAACTTTCGTATCCACGACATATTAATATTTTATGTTGTGTTGTTTGAATGGTCCCTATCAACCCATACCATTGCCAATGTCCATAGTACCATGAGCTTTGTACCCTGCAAAGAGCAAAGGAGACATGAGCTGGTAAATGGTTTGTCGTGTTGTTCAAGTTCAAGCATAATCTCTCATGCTCAAAATACTGCAATGGATGGACCCATTATAGTGTATTATTCTTTATGCTCACCTACACACCCAAAAGCCTTTGGAAAAAATAAAACCTTGCTTCAGGTATTCTTTTTCAATTAATAAAATGATGGTTTATTATGTCCTAAGCTTACTTAGCAAAGGATTTCATGCCAAGCAAACATATTCTGCTCCAATGTACCATGATGGAAAAGGTAAGTCTAATTATTCATTGTAACTAGCAACTCCACCTGGATGGTGCATTGGAGCCGCCAATAGGGAGGTATTGAAGAAGTTAAATTTGAAGGATTGGAGGTGAAACATTGGATGGGGGAAGAGTTGTAATGAAGAAGGGGATTGAGGGAGGAGAATCTCTTGGTTGGGGAATCTATTGGAGGGAACATATGAGACGGAGACCTTTTTTTTTTTTTTGACAGGTCACATATGGACCACCTGTCACTTTTTCTTAACATCGCCACATTGTCCATTTTAGTGCAATGTTTGTTGAACATTAAATCTATCTTAATAGTCGCCAACTTGAATAGTCCTTTTTACTGCAATCACATTGACTGTGTTTGGGAATGTTGGTGAGTTCATTTGGATGCATTTGTGGATCTATGTTGAAGGTCCTCCAACTATCTTGTGAGATAGTATCATCTGACTTCATGTTGTTTTGTTATGTGATTCCATCCGACCCTTTTTTGACCTCCGCCACCATCCTCTTGGAGCTGGTCTGCAATGGGAGCTTGGAGTAGGGGAAAGGAAACCATCAAAGCTTAATGGAAGGTGGATTTTGTAGATGTAGTTTCCGGCGCTAGGGGTGGAAAGACCCTAGGTCCCAATCTTTTGTTCTGTAACCTGCCACTCGCCATAGAATAATAGAAACAACCCACAATTCACAAATAGTCCATCGTGTCGCAAAATATAGATTATAAAAGCAGACACCATCACTTACATATGCACAAAAAATAATAGGCCATCATCAAACTATCCACAAACAATACTGCACGATACTAGTTGTTGAATTTTTAATGTTAAGAAGTAATTACGTTGATAACCATTTTTTCAAACTAGACCGATGTAAGCAATTTCTGACAAGGTAGAAATGTTGGACGGATATGGCTTTTTTGATCATTGTCGTATGGCCATATCAATGTTGTCCATGTGAATTTGGTTCTCCTGGGCCCCACAATTTGTTTCTCATAGTCGTGTGCTCTAATCATTTATCGTAGCAACAATCTTGCATCCAATGTTTTGAATGAAAAACAAGTCACGGGCGATAGGATCTACCACTCCACCAACTGACACCGACTTAAGTCTGTGTGTTATCTACTCATTGTGCTACTAAACACCCGACTTAAGGTGGTAGGATAAATGCATCCCTTTGCAGATTTGTCAGGAGTTGGGAAGAGCCTTTCTTATTTAAATGTCCATGACAGGTATGTGTCATTGTCTTCCACCAAACTGAGTGGTAATTATCAAGGCTCTCTCCTAAATGATTTTAGTGAGCTTTTCGTTTAGGATAGGAGGTCCCATGGAAGGGTCACATGTTCCTCCTTCCACCTTGGAATTCACCTTTTTGTTATATTTTCTAATTTGTTCTCCTCTTCAGATCCATATAAAGTGAATGCCTCGTCTCTCCCCTACGCTTCACTTGGCTTCATGCTTGCATCGAAGATTGTGCTTTTACCAAGCTCAACTTGATCCCTCGAGTTTGATCTATATTGAATTTGCATTTGGTTTTGAGGTTCAACAGGTGTAAGTCATTTATTTTGAGGATCCTCCAAGCTTGACATCGTATTGCATCACGTATCCGTTATTGAGTATTGCGATTCAAACTTGCTCACATGTGGCAACTCCTTGCACCACTGACGAGATCACCCGACATCTTCCCTTGACTTGCGCAATATTTCTCTTTGCATGCGGTGGTTAAACATTGTATTGGTTGACACTCCAAAGGGTTAGATGATGCAGGATACATGTGTCCCCATGCCTTGATGTATAGGTTGGCATCTCTTCCAATTGTCCTCGACCGATCCATACATTCAACATATTCCATGCACATTGTTGGCTCATCAATAGATTATAATATTCAAATCGATCAAATGAATTATAATTTTCTAACCGATTAACCGAATTATAATCTTCAAACCAATCAACCAAACTATAATTCCTCCAAAAATGGGCCCCTAATGTTGCACCTAATTATAATCTTCAGCGATGAACTAGAGGATAAAAGAGGGATCCATACATATTTCATTCTCTAAAAAATTAATTATCCCTTTTTCTCATGTCCTCAAACATTAAATCACATGATATGCATTTCCAAATGAGAGTCTCGGTGGCTGTGCCTCAACACGCTCATGTAATTGGAATCACAAGGTTTTGTGATGGTAAATCATTGATGACAAGAATCCTTAGGATTTTTCATGAGGGAAACCCTAATTGCCAATGAGAATCCCTGATCACTTAAAGAGAGAATGAAATCAACGACGATAATGGAATCCTAAACACGTTAGTTTTCATATCTAATGGATAGGGCGGCTGAGACGGTTCGTGGATTCACAGCATATGCAAGTTTCCCTTGGAAGTTTTCATCAACCATTCCTTGCCTATTTTTCAAATATATCCCAGAGTACATTTCCTCAATGGCCTGCATACCGCACCACCTTTCTCCTTCGAAATGATTGACAAAAATGGCATCTGGTACATAGGTTCCTGGGGCGTGAGCCGAGGGGATTAGCGCGCAGGTTCCATTAAGACTTTCATCCACCCCAGAAAACTTGCGCGGCTAGGTTCACCCTTCTTCACCGCCACGCTTTCTCCTCTGAAAGCAAGATCTTAAGCTCCCGAAATGTTAACTTCTGCAGATACACAATCCCCTACGCCGTTTCTTTCACACATTTCACATGAGGACCGCGCGCAATATGACAGTCTAAATTTGTTTTAGTGATGCCGAGACGGAACTTTTGGCGGCTTTATGGGAAGCCGAGTGATTTCACGTTGTGCGGAATTGGGACAACCGATTCAATGTTGGTGATCTTTTTCTCTCATAAACAAAACCCTAACGCCTCGGAAATCCTGTTGGTAAATGACCGGAAAAAAATTCACAAGCCACTAACATAAAATGATATTATGGCGATAGCCCTGTGTCACGCGCCCTTGCCGCGCCCTCTGTCACGCGCCCTCGCAGCCTGCCCTCGGCCACTGTTCAGCCTCTGTCCGGCCTGTGTCTGCGCCCTCACACCCTCTGTTCGGCCTCTGTCCGCACCCTTTCTGCCCTCTGTTCGCGCCCCCTGTTCAGCCCTTGTGCCCTCGCGCCCTGCCCTGCCCTTATGGTGTCTACGCGCGCCCTTGCTCTCGCTACACGCAAGCCTGCGAACCCTGTTGATCCACGAGTACAGTCTGAAGCTCTTCAGCCAGACGGTGGAGGCTCGAATCTGGCTTCAGGGGTTCCTTGGTCGTGGATCGACCTCGCCTTTACCAATGCTGCGACTGTTCGCTTGGACGGTCCTGCAAACCCTAGCCTTATTCAATCACCATCTGGGGGTGTTCCTGGGAAAGGAGAGGATCGTGGTGTGCTGGAACAGGGAGATCTACCTGTTCTTCCATTGCTGGGGGATGAGTTTAGGCGCGGATCTCTTGAAACTTCCTTCAAAGACGTCTTAAAAAGCAAGGAATCCTCCATGAAACCTGCAGACATTACCCCATGTATTACATTTGGGGATGAGGTCATTTCATCTGAGATCTACTACAAAGAGCATGCTCTGATTTGTAGATTCGGGGGTTTATGGCCCAGCCTTCCTGTTCTTCACGCGTGGATCTCCAAGCATTGGACTCCATCTTTAACTGGTAAGATAGAATTATATCCATGTGCTAAAGGCATTTTCATTATGGTTTTCTCTTCAATTGCTGATAAAGACATCATTGCTTCCAAGCTCTGGACCTGCGAGTCAAAATATCTAATCATGAAACCTTGGTTCCCATCCTTTAACCCACACATAGAGTCATTCTCATGGAAACCTGTTTGGATCAGACTGCCCCATTTACCTCTCCAATTCTGGAGTCATGAATGTCTGACAACCATTGGCAATACCTTGGGTACTACACTCCACATTGATTCTCAAACAACTAATTACACTCACACTACCTATGCCCGGATCCTGGTGGAACTTGACACTGATAAAAATCTTCCTGCTACCATAGACCTTCGAGTGCAAAATAGAACTTGGTCACAAACTCTTGATTATGAAGGTCTACCTTTCCGATGTAGAAGGTGTTTTGGATTAGGACACACCTCTACTGCTTGTGGGATGGAAAAACGTCAACATGAGAAGCGCAACTGGTGGAAAGACGCACTCCCGGAGCACCTGATTTTTGTGGATAGAAAGGATCTTGAATCTAAAGAAGTAGATGAATCAGTGTCAACGAAAACCCCTTTATCCGAAACTTGGATTGTTAGCAACATGAAAAATACACAAGCTGTTGAGGGCAGCATGGAAAATGATAAATATCTCTCTCAGAATAACAACATGGCTGTTATAAATGGGACAAATGCGACTAAGGAAAATACTCCTCCTTTGTCTTCTTCTCCAACCGCGAAGGCTCCATCAGGGTGGGTTACGGTCAACAAAAAGAAAAAATCTACCACTCTGAAGGGTAACTCTTCCCCTGGATGATTCTCATATCTGCTATTGGCTGGCTGGGTTTCATCGGTCTCATTTTTCTTAGCCGGATAGCAGTTTGCTTCCAATGGTGTTGATATGCCATTGTTGTTTATTTGCTGTACTTCTGTTGTTTTTTTGCTGCTGCTTTGTCGGTTGTTGGTTTTTACTTTGCAGTATGTTTTCTGCTGTCGGGCTTAATTGTTCTATCTGGATTTTGATCCATCTCTTGTGCTTTAACTTTCAATTCTGGCTTCTGAGCCTTGGTGTACAAGGGTATAGTCCCTTTCAAAAAACTATTTTTTTATTGGGGGTGGGGATGGGGGAAGAGTATACTTTTATTATTCTCATTGTAACTTTGATACCTCATGTTGAAATTATTTTAGATTCTCATAAAATATATACATTGAAGTGGAAGAAGATTCATAACTTTGTTTTGCTAAGGTTTTACATATTGAATTTTCTTGTTCCTCGCATTTAATTTTATTGTGGTACATTTAATACATGCTCGCATTAAATTTGGCATAAGTATTTCTCTTGGGGTGGTTTACGCCTATAAGTATAACTTTCATCCACCCAGTTATAATTTTAGTTGTAGAAAGTAACGAAAATATCACCCAAACAAGAGAAGAAATGTAAGAATACTCAAGTTGTGTTAGAATCAATGTCTCATTGTTTGTATTTATTCCCTACCAAGCATCTCAACAAATTCGCGAGGCTTCTATTCACTACCTTTTTTTTACCATATATCTTTATGTGATGGGAATAACTAAAAGTCAACCTAGTGCCCAAGTTCTCCACAAAGTTCTCCAGAAATGGCCTACAAACTTAATATATTTATCTGAAAGTATGTTGTTGGTTAATTCATGAAACCTTACTACTTCTTTGAAAACAAATTTATGATGTGTGTGGCATCACTAGCCTTCTTGCATGTTATGAAGTATACCATCTTTGAGAGTCTATCAATAAAAACATAGATAACAGTCATTACCTTTTTAGATTCTTTGTAACCCAAGCTTGAAATCCATTCTTATGTCATTCCTCGATCTTTATAGTATTAGAAAACGGTGGATACAAACTCACATTCTAACCTTTACATTTAGCATGTTGGCATATGCTATAACTTTGCACAAATGTTTTCACATCCAAGTTCATCTTAGTTTAATAGTATTTCTCACTTAGCTTCATAAATGTTTTATCCACACCAAAATGGTTGACTAATCCTCCACCATGATTTTATCTTATAAAAGTATACCTCGTTGATCCTTTAGGTATGCACAACCATTGTCCTGTAAACAACAATCCATCTTGTAGAAAAAAATCTAGTCTTGGAGTCCTATCCATGTTGGTTAGGCTCTTGCACACTACCCAAGCATTTCTAAAATATAATCGTCTTCATACAAATATCTCATAAATTCAAATCAAACTAATTTTCTAACCAACACACCCATATATCATCCAAAAATATGGGCCCCTTTAATAATTGAGATACACATATTTATCTTGCAAAATCCATCTTTTATCTCATATTGTTGTATTAAACCAAAATCAGAAGGCACAAGAGGAGAAATTTAAACTTGTTTTCTTCAAAGTTGTTTGATAAGGATTTTGAAAGTGCATCGACACACCTTGTAGTGCATTTCGAGTTTTCGAGCTAATTTAGGTTTTACACTCAATTACGTCAACTAAAATAAGCCTTGAAACCTGTAGTCAAATCCCCGAGCCTTATAATACATTTTATTGCACCATATTGGTGGCTACAGAACTTAGGATTAAAATTCACCATTTATATTGTGTCATTAGAGACCCTTGTAAAAGGTGAACCTGATAGGGAATATATTAAAATGGTGAGATCCAAAAATCCATGAGGTTTGTTTTGAATGAATAAAGACTTTATTTAGAAACATTGTACAATGATATAATCTTTGAGGTTTTGTAAGATTGCAATGTGTTTCCTTTGTGTTATCATTATTTAAAAATGTATTGAAGTGAGTATATGTTTATTTGCTCATTTAAAAGATGTGATCATGGTATGATTGATTTATTATGTTCAAAATGTAATGCACACAATAAATCTATGAAATGGAAATAATAAATCATCAACTTTATGGGACTCATTGAGGCTACAAAGAGAAGAAAGACAATATGAAGATACTCCATGAAGTCACAACTTCGAGCGATATCACAGACAACAAGATTTCACCCCATGCATCACTAAGTATATAAAGATTCAAAGGGATCAAGTTAATTATAGGGTAGGTTGGGTAAACCAACAAACCCATAAATCTTAGAGAGGCCACAAAAGGTAAAGCCACTTGCAAAGAAACTTTGTGATACCATGACTCCAAGACAACATGATCATGACACATGGATGGATGGGATACTTTGTAGTTTAAGTGGGTTCAATAATTCACCTATAGTTGAGTTTATATGTGTACATATTTCATGCCACTAAATCACAACATGAGGAGTGTTTGGATGTGACAGAGGTGTCTCCAATTTGAATTAGGAATAGGATATTAACATTATTATGAGTGATCACACTAAATGCAATCTATTAATGAGACCCCTTTTTATGTTTATTGTTAATAGAGAGAACTAAAAAATTTCGCAGAGAACATCCACTTATGAATTCAAGAACTAGGTTTTAAAAAGTGTCATAGAGATCAATATGGATCTCAAAGCTCAAGTTGTTGTAAAAGAGTTTGGGGATAGTATTTTTACACCACAAATTGTGCTAGCACAAAAGAACTATAATAAAGTTTACTACAAAATTGAGAACTGTGAGAACCTCTACATTAGTAGGGAGAATCCCCAAAAAGACAATAAATACTAGTCAAACTTGGAGTAACTTAGAGCCTCGAGACTACTCAAAGTTATTGCAAAGCCAAAGGTATTTCCATGCAAGGAAATTTTCCTAAATATATTCAAGAAAAGTTCATTTAAAAATAATTTTTTAATTGATAAAAAAGGGTTGGTGGGTCCCTTATTTTAATATTTGTTATATTAAATAGAGAAAATAGTACATAAACATATAGCTTTCAAAAATCAGAGCCATGTGTCATAAAAAAATATTCATACTTCAATTAGAAAAGAACCCTACTAGAGGCAACTACTGTGACCAGGGTTATATGTTGCTTGAAAAAATAAAAAACATGAAGTTTGATATGTGGCTTAGGGTTATAAGAGACGAAGAGTTATACAAATGAAAGAACACATGGATGAAGGAAAAACCAAAAATGAATGAGAAAATGAGATATCAACCTAGATGAATGCCCAAATATTAACAAAGACATAAACAACTATGTGAATAAAAAATTTAGAATAAAATATGTGGAGGAAGAAAACAATTAGGAAGCCACAACACTATATTACAAAGTTCAACTCTGAAATATGAAGATTATGGAAAGACATATATAGGCACTAAAATTAAATAGAACGAAAATATCAGCATTGCTCAATTAAGGACTAGCTCCCACAGATGTGAGACATGAAGATGGACAACACCTAGTAAACCATGGGAAGAGAGGACTTGTGTTTTATGCACTATAGGAGTAGTTGAAATAAAGGAGCATTTCATCCTTAAATTTCCAAGGTACAAGGACATTAGAGCCAAGTATGAGAAAATTGTAAGAGTTGGTTCCATGGTAGAACTATTGGAGGAAAGCAAAATAAAAAGTTTTGGGAAGATGTTAACTCAAATCAAATACATAAGCAACATTTTCAAATATAATACTAAATATGTGAATCTTTAAGTAGTTAGTCAGTTTGACTTGTATTTATCTCTATAATTCCATACACATAATGATAATATAAGAGAAAAGGTTAACGATATAACTATTTATCTCTTCGCACAATAATTTGTTTTGGTCATAGATAACTCTTCTTCGCACGTGCTTGCTAAAAGGTAAGATAAATGTTTACAAGTGCAAAGTCTCTTTGATAATGAGGTCAACATACTCAATACATACAATAAATATCTTGTTTCATTAACACATAAGTGAGACCTTCATGGTTAACATCATACACTAAAGTCAACTATACATCATCATATTGCTCAACAATGTAATGTCGTGATAAATAAGGTTACTATAGCTTAATAAATGATGTTGGTGTGAGTTAAGACTCTTGGCAGTTAATCAAATCCATTAAGAAAAGCTGTACACCAATCTTTAATTGGTGTATTTTCTCGAAATCGCCTTTACCAATCTTAGCTAGCTTATTAACGACCTGCACAAACATCAAATTTGGGTATCCCAAAATGGGATGTGACAATTAGACATATTATTAGTGTTCACATTTATTGTGATGTAACATTAGTTTAATGTGAGTATAATAGAGAGTGAGTTGTTAGAAAAAACTCGCATATGTAAGAAAGTTAGTGGGAAGAGGGATATTTAAGATCTTAAAGATCATGTTTGTCCTTAGGGAATCAAATATTTATAAATTTGTATTCTCGTAAATGAATATTAGCTCCACTATTTATATTATCGATGTGAATGGAAGAGGATGATATGGGTGTGAGTAATTTGGAGGACATATTGTGGAATAACATGTTCATTTAGCAAGCCCAATTCTCCAAGTACAAAAAAGGACTAGAAAGAGATTGGATGGCCTCATGACCTCCATTATTCAACCATTTTGACTTTCCCGACTCACATATATGCATGTATGGAAACATTATTGTCCTTAGTTAACTTTATTGTCAATTTTTTACCACTTTCAAATGTACATGGTTAATAGGATCATCCATCACGAAACCTCTTACATATATGCCTAGCCAACAAATGACAGATAATATTATTTTAAGAATCCCATACAAATTTCAATACTTTAATAGCATATATCATATGATTTGACGATAGTAAAGCTCCACCCATGCTCATAATTATAAAAAGGGTATTGAAGCCACACTTAAATTTATTGATATGTTTATTCAAGAGTCAAGAACTTGCCAATCAGTTGTTGGTCCATTTATGAAGTTGTTAGGCTCTCAAAGAGCCCACCATGGATCAATTCTTGTTGAGCGCAAAGGCCCAAGGTATCTTAATAAGGGATGAGACTGGGATCGTGCCCCAAGAATCTTTGGCAAAATGGATACCCCTCAGACCTTGCATCCAAGCTAAAGAAGATTGGATTATACCTAGACCTTCAATAACAACAAAAAGCTAGGAACTTTTTTTCCCTCCTCACTCAGGTCGAATCTCACCCCCTTCTCGCTCTAACATTAAATGTCATATTTCCTAAACACATACAACAAGTTTTCCGCTATGTCGGATATATGCCTACCTATGAGTATCCTATAATTTTTAATTTTCTTGTCTAAATTGTGGATTTTTTTGCCCTTTTCTGCTACAAATACTTTTTCAAGCCTCACACATTAGTGTATCTAGATTGTCACCATTTGCCATTAGTCATGAAAAATATGCCATAAAGGAAATGAAGTTTTTAATAATCATGGTTTGTGAAAAAATATATTATCTTATCTAAACGGTGGATTTTAGAATCTTTTTAGCTGCAATTTTTTTTTTAAAGATTGAATCTTAACTGGTATTGTAAGATGACTAAAAGCAATTGGCTTCAAATATATACTAATGTTTGGAGATTGAAAGTTGAGTCTAGTGCCCAACTATCTTGGAGAGTAATTCATTATAAGTTGATTGTTGTTGATACACTTAGGTTTCTGCGGGAGGTTAAATTGCCCTACCCCTTTTGCAGTAAGAAATAAACTATTATACATGTTTTTTGGATATGCAATTCAATTCAAAATCGATCTAGAACCAAGTTCAATATGATTTTCCAACCTTATTTTCAAGCAATTGTGGCTAGATTTTCTGCATAGCATCAAACCTAGGCAGTCATGAGATAAATCTCCCTCATTTAACCGGTGAGGCTCCCGTGTCAGATTTGTCAATAAAAATGTGTTATTATCTATCAGGGGTTTTACTTTAACCACTTAGTTCATGAACCATAACTAAGAAGTTCTGCAGCAAGTAAGCAGCTGTTTAAGAAAGGAAAGTTATAGAAGAAGGAAGTAAAGGAAATACAGAGAAGAAATGGGGAAGATGTGCATCCCAATTAGTAGATAGCAGAGCTAATTGCATGCACATAGAAGAAACTTAATAGATATGAACACACAGAATTATAAAACAAAGGCAGCTCTAGATCCAGATCTAAAATAACACAAAGTTTATTAAGAGATCTAAGATTAAAAGCAAGAAACACAGTACACCGTGACACAAAGTTCTCCGGAAACCTGCTCCTTTGTATTCCTTTGCTCCAAGTTGCTCTCAGGGGTTCAGCACAAAGTCTAGAACACAAGATTGCTGCTTACAAATTCTGATCGATCATTAACCCGAAGGTTCTTCCTCTACTTATAGAATGTAGAGGGGCAATTACAAGTTGGAAGCTTTAGTTGAACTGGCACATGTGGAAGTCGGAAAGAAACAACTGGCAATCTTCCTCCTGGAATTCCTCTTTGCATGACATGTATGATTTGCAACTGAAAATAGAACCTTCTATTTTGCACGTCCTGCCACCTATCTCCAAGTAGTTGACTTCTTCAAGTAATGGCTTTTAAACCAATCACTTAAGTTGTATAATTTAATTGATCGCTCAATTACTTTGTCGGAGGAAAGAAGAAGGAAGAGGAAAGCTGACTTTGTCGGAGGAAAAGAAGGAAGAGGAAAGCTGACTTTGTCCTTTTTCATGTCTGCATGCAGCTGATTCAAACTGGATCTGGATCTGGAAGCATCTGAAGCGGCTGGATCTGGAAATAAGCTAGAATTGCAAGCAGTTGGAATTGGAAGCAAGTTGGAATTTTGCATTCGCATTGTCTTCTCTTTTATCCTTGAAGGTTTTGCAGTTCTTCTTTTGTACATGCATCAATGCAAGTTTGGCCGTAGATAACTCATCATCCTTATTTTTAATTGCATATGAGCAATTAAAAATTCTGGAAAGCACTCAGGGTGAATGAAAATTCAATGAAGGCTTCAACTGGAAGATGAGAGCACATGCACAAGATCTTGGAAGGAATTTTCCACGCACTGTCTTCTTCACGGGCTGCATTCGAAACAAGAGGATGAAGCCTTTGTGCGGAAGCTTTTGCAACTATGAGATCTGGATCTGGATCTGCATATGGATTTGCATCTGCATCTGCATCTGGATATGGATCTGCACCTGCATAACAAACTCTGGCAACTGGGCTATGGATGGAAAAGCTGCAGCTCGAATAATTCCACTGCTTTTAATCTGCACGCATGAGTGAAGTTTCTCCTGCACGCATGAGTGAAGTCTTTCCTGCTCTGGATCTGTCTATCAATTCAGCAAGAGGTTCCGAGCCTAGATCCGTGTCTCCAATATCTGCAAATTTAGAAGTGATGCATGACTCCGTTGTGCTTTCTTTTTCATCTTTCTTCGCCATAGCTTTGTCTATCTTTGTCTGAATAATTCTTTTTCTTCTTATTTGACTGGAATTCTTCAAAACTGGTGCAGATCTGGACAATTCTTCAGATTCGGAGGATATATGCAATGTATTGGACATTGATAAAAGCTCCTTTTCTTTGTAAAGCACCTGTAATGAATTCCTGCAATTTATTCAGACAAAAATGGCCACCGGAGCATGAATAGTGAATTTTAATTGTAAAAATCTCACTTTTCAAGCCTGCTGCCCCAAAAAATGGTGTTTAATTTGCACATAAAGAGAGCATGAATCCTTTCAACAACACCTGAGCTCCTGTAACACCTGTGCAAACAATTATGCAGACAAAGATCAACCTCCTTCAAAGCATGCGCCAAATTTGGAAGCTTTTAGCCTTGTTTCCACCTTGCCTGAGCAAAATCCTTCTTCAAATGGGGGCGCACTTTTCCTCTTGGCTGCAATTCTTTACCTGTGAATTAAATAATTCACCCATATGGCTGCCCATGCTTATATAACCTTCACAATTCTATAATTAATAATTGCCCTAACAATTAAAGGCAATTAATTAATTAAAAATCATGCTCTTCTCTTTTAAAAATAGCATGTTTAAGGACAGCCATCCAATAAATTAAATTAATCCAATTTAATCATCCACACTTCACTTCACTTAAGCTTCACAGTGTGCTTTGACCATAGCCACTGAAAATAGGAATTAATATAATCATTTAATACTTTAAAAAGTATTAATTCCTTCTCAAAAGGGGCTGCATTAAATAAATTAAATTTATTTAATTTTGGAATTCTATTTCCAATTGATTTATTCCCCTTTGCTTTTGTTGACTTTTCCACAAGCCTGGGTGCCAAAATTGGGTGAATAAATATTAACAAATATTTATTTAATGCATTATTATTCACCCAAGGTGGGTCGCACTTTTTTGCATAATAGAATTCTATTTTTAAGAATTTCTGACAATGGGATTTTTTACCCTGCAAGGCAGCCCCGGAAATCCCATGATCCACTTAAGTGATTTGACTTTGACAATGGGATTATTTACCCTGCAAGGCAGGCAATAAAATCCCATGATTTCACTTAAGTCACTTTTCTTTTATTTCACCATGGGAATTTTTACCCTGCAAGGCAGGCAATAAATTCCCGCCTGCCTGCAGCCTCTAACTTTCCCACTGCAGCTTAAGTGAATTTTATATCACGGGAAAAAGTACCCTGCAAGGCAGGTATAAAATTCCCACCTGCCCTGCCTGCTGCTTCTATTTTTCCCACTGCAGCTTAACATGGGAAAAATCCTTTGTTTTCCATGCCTGCGGCTTCTATTTTTCCCAAAAATCCTTTGTTTTCCAAAAATGCGCCCATCCCCGCAGGGGCTTTTCTGTGCACGACTTCACTTTTTCCCAGTGATCCAGACCTCCGATGGTGACTTCCTCCGGGCATAATGTGCGTATATGTTTTCCAGCTGCTCCAGGCCAAAAATCGGGCTTACCCGGCAAAGGAATTGTTCTAGAGAAATTTCACAGAAAACGAAACGGGACACCACAAAAACACGAAAAATTGCCAAAAGTTACAAATAAAGCCCAAAACTTAAAATAAGTTAAAACCCTTCTGGTACATAGGAATAATGACATATTCGCTCATAATAGAGTTAAAACGGAGCGCAAATAGCTTCATACGGGGCTCAAAATAATTAAATACAAATTTCTCGCAGACAAATCCCGACGACAGAATAAAACAATTTTGGGCATCTGGGTATTTGGCGAAAAAGGCTAATATGGCTCTTTGGGAATATCTTGACGCAATACAAGAACTTTCAGGCAATAAAAACACAAAACAACCCATTATTTTAAAAGTACGAAATTTTTTCGGATAGGGTAGTCGCAGATTTCAGGATGAAATCTGGGTGACACCAGTTGGCTCCGTCTGTGGACATCTTTTTCTCTGTCAGAATGACAAAGGGAAAAGATGAGATCCCAGCATCTCTGGTTTCGTATCTTGTCTTTTGGGCACGGGGTCAGGCAAACAAACACAACACAAAAACAAAAACAAAAAAGGAAAAACAAACAAAGTATTATTTATGTACATACAGGTTTTACCCTGCTTTTTCAGTTTCTGAATAGCTTTAGATGCTGCCCGTTGAAAGGCAATGGTAACTCAATTCCATCCCGGTAGGCAAGGAAGAAAGTATCCATTCCTGCAGCTCTTTTGATCACGAAGGGCCCTTTCCAGAGTGAATCAAATTTGTCGTGTATGCCCTTCGGTTCATGTCTCTTGTCCCACCAGAGTACCCAATCTCCGATCTCAAACTTCCTTTCTCTGGCCTTCTTGTCAAATACTCTAGGCAAGTCCTTATCAACTTCATCTGGTGGTGGCTCATCATTTCTTCTCTCCGTGGTAGGTAAGTCTGCATCAACTTGCTCCGTTCCCAGATTTATTTGTTGCATTTCTGAGGAAGAACTATCACCATATTCTTTGTTCTTCTTCAGGTACTGATCATGCTTGTTGAAAGTCTCCACTAAGGAAACTAAACCCTTGGGGATTTTGTTACCTTTTGGTTGGACTATTCCACTACTGTCATCATAACCTGGATCAGCTTTTCCTGTGACTGTTTGTCGTGGTGGTGATTTACTCCCTTCAACATGCAGACATGCAGATGTTTGTTCAGGGACTCTGGGGTGGTAGACCATCTCCACTTTATAGTTTCCTTGTCTGAATATGGACGGTGGTCTATCCGGATTCAATAGTGCAGCTGTGACTGCCAAAGAATCTGCCTTGGAGTTTTGATTTATTGGAATGAAGTCAATAGAGAAGGCTGCAAAATCGAATGTGGCAGAAAGCACTTTATCTCTGTAATGCTCCAGCTTATCTCTTTTGACTTGACTTTGCCCTCGAACCTGCTTTACTAGAAGTTCAGCATCTCCTTGGGCTTTGAGGAGTTTTACTCCTTTCTTTTTAGCTTGCTCCATTCCTAGAAGCAATGCTTCATACTCCGCCGTATGATTGGTGTTCTCGAACATCAGCTTGTGGGAGTATGGAAATACCTCATGATCTGGAGATATTAGTAGAGCGCCAGCTCCTGATCCAAAAGAACAACATGTGCCTTTAAACTCCAGAGTCCAAACTTTTTCTTCTTCTTTTGCTGGCTCTGGTTCTGGTTGAAGTTCTGGCTCTGAAATCTTTATCCATTTCCAAGAAATAGACCCCACGGTCAGATTCCTGAAAAAGAATCTGAGATCTAGGATCCTCAGATTTTGTAACCGTGTACCTGGACTTCTTTTCCGGCTCCAGCTTATGGTTAAGCCCTTTGATAGGAATATGTGCACAGGACCAATCCATCTTTACTTCTCCTCCCAGCTCTTTGCAGAAGTTTCTACTCAGCAACATCCCGTAGGAGACAGGAATATCTGCAACTAAGATTGTCATCTTTAATCTTTTGTCAGGAAAAGCTGCCAGAACAGCTTGTGCATCTTTGATTTATCCGATCAAAGGGACTTGTCTCTCCATGGAGTAGCACCTTTTTATGGTCTTTGTCAGGGTAAGCCTAAGAGCATCTACAACTTTAGTTGGCATGACATTGTCAGAAGCACCTGAATATAAAATGCAATTTCTTAACTTGAAACCATTAAGCAATAAGGAGACATAGAAAGGTTCCACTCTTTCAGAAGATGGTGAGGATTTAACAACTGCAGTGTTGTTTGTGGAGGAGTATCTTTGGGCTTAGGCAAAAGGCCTTTTGATGTATTGGATTGTCCTGGTGATTGCACATATTTGACTAGCCTATTTAACTGCTCAGGAAAAGCTCTCAGGTATTCGGCTTCTGACATTTGAACTTTAGTTTTCTTGGCATGATCAATAATGTCAAAAGAAGAAATAGATTCAGATACCTGAGCCGCTTTCTGTGGTTGAGATGAAGAACTTGCATTCTTATCTCTAGGAGCTAAAGAAGAAGGTAAAGGGCTGCCCCTTCTTTGTTCGTCAGCTAATGCCTCAGCTTGGCGAGTTTGTGATCTTGTAAGTACTGCATATGCATGACCATGATCATCTTCATGAAGTTTCTCATCGTCATGTTCAGATTTGTAGTTTAGGTAATTAATGTTGGAGTCGCCAGCAGGAGCTACAAAATCATCATTCTCGAACTGATCAGCATCAGCTTCCTGGTCTTCTTCATTCATCTCCACGTTGTTTCTGGGAGCAGCTTCAATTGCTAATCTTTGGGAACCAGCAATGCGGTTCCGGTTGTTGTTGTTGAAATTCCGAGTAGGGGCAGTATTGTTGCCTTGAGCCATTTGAGCCATTTGTTACTTCATTTGCATCATCTCATTTTCTAACTTTTGCAATAGTGAATCGGATGTAGTAGCAGAGGATGAACTTTCAGCTCTAGAAGTGTTGCTCTTTATCTTTCCAGCCATGATGAGGTCGTCTTCAATTTCAATCGCCATGTTTTGAGCTGCTAACAAATCAGCAGGACGTGCTCTTCGCAGTTGATAGCTTACTTCAGGAAGCAAAGCATTGATGAAGAACACCTTTTGATTCTCATCATTCAGAGAAGCAGAAGCCGGAATTTTGTACAGTAATCTTTGGAATTTTGCAATAAAATCCCGCATGTGCTCATGTGGCTCCTTCTTCAACTGAGTGAGTTGAGTTATCAATGTACTGGAATCTTCGGCTGCCTTGAATCTTTTCAGGAACGCATCCCGCATAGTAGCCCAGTTGGTTATGGTGCCAGGAGCTAGCCGGTAGAACCATTCTCCAGCCAAGTCATGCAGAGTCTCTATGAAGAGTCTGACAGATACATCTTCATGTTCGACTGCAAGCACTCCACAGGATATGAAAAACGCAGCCAAGTGGTCATCTGGATTCTGCTTGCCATCTCCAAAGAATTTTGGAAAATTCTTTCTCGTCCCTTTAGGTAGATCATGCATAGGAGGAGTCAGATTCAGAGGTCCAAAGGCTGCACCCCATGGAACAGGCGCTGCAGGGGCAAGTGGGTTTGATTCTGCATGATGAACGGGGCACGTCTTCTCCAAGAGTAGACTTGATGAATAATTCCAGCTGCCGGATTATGCTGAAGATGATCCGGATCTGGATGAGCGTGCACTCTTCTTCCTGGTGAAAGACTAGATCTGCGGCTTCTAACTTGAGGAGGATGATTGAAATTGAATTGCTCCTGCAGTCTGAAGAAATGATCAGTCCTTCCTTGCGCCTTCACGGATCGGGTGAATGGACGTTCAGCCAGGTTGAGATTTGTATGGAAAACACTCTGATCTTCAATAGATAAGCTTTGATCTGCAAAGATAGTTGTTCCCCAGCGGAGTCGCCAAAAACTGTTGGCTAGATTTTCTGCATAGCATCAAACCTAGGCAGTCATGAGATAAATCTCCCTCATTTAACCGGTGAGGCTCCCGTGTCAGATTTGTCAATAAAAATGTGTTATTATCTATCAGGGGTTTTACTTTAACCACTTAGTTCATGAACCATAACTAAGAAGCTCTGCAGCAAGTAAGCATCTGTTTAAGAAAGGAAATATTTTATAGAAGAAGGAAGTAAAGGAAATACAGAGAAGAAATGGGGAAGATGTGCATCCCAATTAGTAGATAGCAGAGCTAATTGCATGCACATAGAAGAAACTTAATAGATATGAACACACAGAATTATAAAACAAAGGCAGCTCTAGATCCAGATCTAAAATAACACAAAGTTTATTAAGAGATCTAAGATTAAAAGCAAGAAACACAGTACACCGTGACACAAAGTTCTCCGGAAACCTGCTCCTTTGTATTCCTTTGCTCCAAGTTGCTCTCAGGGGTTCAGCACAAAGTCTAGAACACAAGATTGCTGCTTACAAATTCTGATCGATCATTAACCCGAAGGTTCTTCCTCTACTTATAGAATGTAGAGGGGCAATTACAAGTTGGAAGCTTTAGTTGAACTGGCACATGTGGAAGTCGGAAAGAAACAACTGGCAATCTTCCTCCTGGAATTCCTCTTTGCATGACATGTATGATTTGCAACTGAAAATAGAACCTTCTATTTTGCACGTCCGCCACCTATCTCCAAGTAGTTGACTTCTTCAAGTAATGGCTTTTAAACCAATCACTTAAGTTGTATAATTTAATTGATCGCTCAATTACTTTGTCGGAGGAAAGGAGGAGGAAGAGGAAAGCTGACTTTGTCGGAGGAAATAAGAAGGAAGAGGAAAGCTGACTTTGTCCTTTTTCATGTCTGCATGCAGCTGATTCAAACTGGATCTCAAAGTAGCTGGATCTGGAAACAAGCTGGAATTGGAAGCAGTTGGAATTGGAAGCAAGCTGGAATTTTGCCTTCGCATTGTCTTCTCTTTTATCCTTGAAGCTTTTGCAGTTCTTCTCTTGTACATGCATCAATGCAAGGTTTGCCGTAGATAACTCATCATCCTTATTTTTAATTGCATATGAGCAATTAAAAATTCTGGAAAGCACTCAGGGTGAATGAAAATTCAATGAAGGCTTCAACTGGAAGATGAGAGCACATGCACAAGATCTTGGAAGGAATTTTCCACGCACTGTCTTCTTCACGGGCTGCATTCGAAACAAGAGGATGAAGCCTTTGTGCCAGAAGCTTTTGCAACTATGAGATCTGGATCTGGATCTGCATATGGATTTGCATCTCAGCATCTGCATCTGGATATGGATCTGCACCTGCATAACAAACTTTGGCAACTGGGCTATGGATGGAAAAGCTGCAGCTCGAATAATTCCACTGCTTTTAATCTGCACGCATGAGTGAAGTTTCTCCTGCACGCATGAGTGAAGTCTTTCCTGCTCTGGATCTGTCTATCAATTCAGCAAGAGGTTCCGAGCCTAGATCCGTGTCTCCAATATCTGCAAATTTAGAAGTGATGCATGACTCCGTTGTGCTTTCTTTTTCATCTTTCTTCGCCATAGCTTTGTCTATCTTTGTCTGAATAATTCTTTTTCTTCTTATTTGACTGGAATTCTTCAAAACTGGTGCAGATCTGGACAATTCTTCAGATTCGGAGGATATATGCAATGTATTGGACATTGATAAAAGCTCCTTTTCCTTTGTAAAGCACCTGTAATGAATTCCTGCAATTTATTCAGACAAAAATGGCCACCGGAGCATGAATAGTGAATTTTAATTATAAAAATCTGCACTTTTCAAGCCTGCTGCCCCAAAAAATGGTGTTTAATTTGCACATAAAGAGAGCATGAATCCTTTCAACAACACCTGAGCTCCTGTAACACCTGTGCAAACAATTATGCAGACAAAGATCAACCTTCTTCAAAGCATGCGCCAAATCTGGAAGCTTTTAGCCTTGTTGCCACCTTGCCTGAGCAAAATCCTTCTTCAAATGCCTTGTTTCCACCTTGTCTGAGCAAAATCCTTCCTTTAATGGGGGCGCACTTTTCCACTTGGCTGCAATTCTTGACCTGTGAATTAAATAATTCACCCATATGGTTGCCCATGCTTATATAACCTTCACAATTCTATAATTAATAATTGCCCTAACAACTAGCAATCGCATGTGTTTCATGAGATGTGAACGCCGAACGGTACTATATGTTATTTGATTTAGAGGTACAGTTATTATTGATCCACTTAATCTAAAGGTTGTTTCTACATTTCAAACTTGTTATAAATTCGTACATGATTACTTGTGATATCGTTTTTGATAGTTAATCAATTTTATAGTTGATGTTGTTAGTTGTGCATTGGTTGTTCAGTTGGTGTTTTGTTGGAGAAACATTTATTATACAATTGATAATGTGTGTGATTGATAGTTGTAGTGTAGGACTTTAGTTGAAACATTACATTGTAATGTTGTATGTGTACATTTAATTAAGTTACTGGTTTGTACTTTTAAAGTTGCATACCATATTTGCAAACAAAAAATAAATGTAGGTATACGTACACGTAATGAGACATGTATACGTTTGCAGTATTTATATCATGAGTGGTAGCATTTAGTGGGCAATTTTAGTTTCGATAAACTTGATTACATTTGATATCCCTTGAACGACCTTGCCGCTTTCGATAGAAGAAATGTTGAGTATAGTAGTATTTGAGGTGCTATGAAAGCAGAAGCTAGTATTTACGATGGGTTGAGTGATAGTAGTCTTGCTTCCTCCTTTCTTCTTGCTTCGAGTGCTAGTACGTGCGCCATATTTGAGTATCTCTCGAATGAAAAAGCGGGTGAAATGCGCAGATTTGCAAGCAAGGGTACTCTGGAGAAAGCTGTGAATGTCAAACCCTGCCTTTCAGTGGTTCCAATGTCGACAGTTGCTCTGTGCAAAGTAAGTCCCTGCGACTTGTGGATAGTTAATCCCCAGGCCATTTTAATCGGCAACTCTCTTCGATTCCCTCTGGAAATATGGGGTATGGGAATATGTAAGGGGTTGGAGGGATCCCAACATGGGCCGTTGTATCTATCAAATTTTACAACAACAAATAAAGGTAATGTTGGTGGTTGCATTGATGCGTCGTAGACAATGTCTGTGATTGTTCCTGTGGCACCAACGAGGCCTGCATCAACCCATAGATTTGCAATAAAGCATGATTTTTTGTTGTTTGCATAAGAGAACATTGTGTTACAACTAATCATCATCAGGATTTCCTGGTCCAGTCCGCCTGTCTAACATCTATTGCAAGTCCTGTGTCTGCGGTAGTGCATAGAACATGCCACGGTCTGTAGTTGTGCTTGTACATGTCCCAAGTGACATTGATGTCATGTGGGGTTGAGCCAAATTCAAACGTGATATTTCGGAAAGGCTTGTATAATAGGAGTTCTGACCAACAGAAAAGGTCATATGACGTTGATTCTTGAGCAGGGACATCCACAAATCTCGGGTGGACCTGTACAATTGCTTGTATCGGTCGTTTTTTCCATTTATCACCTTTACGGTGCTTGTTGTAGCTCCAATCTCAAGCAACTTGAATAAGTGGTAGGTGTTCCATGGTTGTTGGACGAACTTTATATGCATCCAAGAAAGCGGTGGTTTGTTGTGCATCGGCGTCACTTTCATTGATGGATATAAACTACCAAATTTAAGCTTCAAAGGTATTTTTAGAGAATCCTATGAGAGATGACACGTCTCAGAATCTTTTTTCCAACATTTAATGATACGAATGGATGGCTGCACATAACAAGTGGCATTTTTTGCAGCATGTGGCATGTTTCTTGTGCACTTATGTCATGTTCAACAACGCTTTCTGTGAGCATTTTACGGATCACGATATGTGCTGGAGAATCTGTGTCTACATCTCTTGAAACTTTGGATAGCATTTGGTGATATGTTTCTGAACGTTGCTCGGCTTTTGAAGCATATTTTGCAATATACTTAAGAACGGTATGGCGGGAAAGTACCGGTTGGCAATCGACATTTGCTCTCCATATGTATATCATTGTTCGATTGTGGATGTTCAATCTGTCATCATTTCTGGAAGGGAGGTACTTTATTTTCCTGTCACCTTCAATGTGTAAGGAAGAAGTAGGTTGCATGGCCCAAGGAGCATTATACCTACACTGCAAGCTGTGATTGCTTTCTACGCAGGCATGTCTGCTCTAAACATTTAGTATGGTGCTGAACTCGATTAAGTAGTTCTTCAAGGTCCGCATGCGGGGAGGTGGATAGAATTTGTGTTGTATCTAGCAAGTACAAGGGTCATCTAGGAGTGACCTGCGAATGCTTGAAATCCAAGCGGTTGCAAGCCGGGCGGGGCTTCCAAGCAGACACTTGAACTTATCAAAGTATTGTTTTGTCACCTCAATAACTGTTGTGTCCTCCCAGTCAAGTTCGTCTACCTTTGGTGCATGCACTCGAGCCACAATAAACCATGGACATGTGCAGAGCCTGTATGTTGCCATTCGTACCTGCGAGACAAGGGAACATAAAATAAAAATAATAACTATCCCTCTAAATCAAATAACATATACCATTCGGCGTTCACATTGCATTATACACATGCGATTGCTTGATGGTCTCGTCTCTGAAGCGTTTTACGTGCAAAGATGAGCAATGTGGATTACCCTTACTATCTCTTCCTTATCGATTTCAGATTCTCCTTTTGCAATTCTTCTGTCTACTAGCTCAAATGCCTCATTTTTCTCATGTAAACTCCACGCCTGTACATAAACACAGAGGATTCTTCAAGATGCCCCTCAGAACAAGTAATCTAGGAAAGATCTTAAATGAAGTTTCGAGTCTTACCCATTGTAGAAGGAGCTCCATCTCGAGTGGAAGTTTAGGATCCCTGACCTTTTTGCTGCTCACAATCTCCAGAGCCAGCATGCCATAGTTGTACACATCCACCTTATCTGTCAATTGACCATGAGTTGCATACTCCGGTGCAATATACCCTATATGGTCAAGGCTCGACTTTGGTCTTTGATCTCTCTACATATCACTATATGGTCAAAATTGTAATATGATTGACGAAATTTAAAACCAGTAAATAAAAACTGAGGCAAAACATTTACCATAAGAGATATTTTATTTTATACATAATACTAATAGTGAAAACATATTCATGGCAGGACTTATTACCTTTAAAAAATGTTTAGTGAAAGACAGAGCTTCAAGGCCTAGACGCCTAGTGAAAGATAGAATTTCAAGACTCTGGAAGCGGTTGTAGAAGTCTGGTAATAAGAGGAAACTTATTGCTTTGAATACATGTCCGGCTGAAGAGCTTGAGTTGTTTCAATGTTTGGAAACCCTCAACTATATCAACAAATCTAGTTGCAAAATCTTCACTCTCTTCTTCCCACATAAAGATCTCTAATTCTATCAAATCTCCATTGCTTGTCAGGTCAGCACTTACAAGTCTATTTGAAAATTCATCTAACAAGATTATATTAGATTTGACACATGTTTGGGAAAGACAAATTTAAAGTGAAATACAACAGAGCAACTGAGTGTTAAAGTTCCAACTACTACATCTTCTCTGTCCCAATCGCCATGATCAAGTAATCTGAAAGTCTGAAGATTTGGAGCAGAGATAGTAAGTTCGCCGAGGTCTCTGTGTAGGACACAATCCTCTAAGTAAAGATGATGTAAAACAGGGCACTTTGATATGAAGTACACTAACGAGGCCGGGTTTTCAACATTTACAGAGAAGAAGTAACAGTGAGTGACTGAAACTTGAGAAATCTGGGGGAGTATAAATGTTGTAGTCTGCCACAGAAAGTGATTTGAGAACCTCGCAATTGAATGTGTCCAAAGGTAATATAGGATTATCTTGGGCCAACTGGGCCAGAGAAAGGTGTTGTACATTGTGCAATGCAGCGTACCGCACCCATTTGCATAGTTATTACAATATTTGTGTAATTAACATATTTTTAGAATATTTACGTCTATATGTAATGACAATTAAAAAAGGAATGTTTAATTTTGATTGTTTGAAAAGTATATGAAAAATATAATTCGACTGTAATTGTTAAAAAAAGGCCCTAATTTCACGTACAAAAAATGGATCGATACGAAATTTAGGGACATGCATCAGATTTGGTGTTGTTTTTTTCATAGTTACTTCTTGAATGCCAAGAAAAGCCTTGAATATCGACCACTTTCACTTTCACTTTTTATTTTAGAACGATGCAGGTACTTTATTTTACGGTTATTTTGCATGAATTTACTTATTTTTTGGGCTGAAATCTAAATTTGGCAAATCGCATGCGCTATACTTTGTAGCCAAATTTTGATTTTCTTCGACTGTAGAGTCGGAGAAACAATTTTAAGACAGCACTGATTCGGTGTGTCTTATTGAATTTTTTGTTACAGGTTGGTTGAATTCCAAAAAGGATGGCGAGTTCAGAGAGAAGGGAATCCTTGAGGAAATTATCAGCAAAGAACATTGACAATGATGATGAACAAAACTGTTAAAAATGCAAAAACGTCTAGACGGCCGTCAAACCGTCAACTTTAAGACAGTTGCAGAAACGTCCGGAGGTCCTTTACCATAGGGGGAATGCCTTCGGCGTAATTAAAGGCAATTAATTAATTAAAAATCATGCTCTTCTCTTTTAAAAATAGCATGTTTAAGGACAGCCATCCAATAAATTAAATTAATCCAATTTAATCATCCACACTTCACTTCACTTAAGCTTCACAGTGTGCTTTGACCATATCCACTGAAAATAGAAATTAATATAATCATTTAATACTTTAAACAGTATTAATTCCTTCTCAAAAGGGGCTGCATTAAATAAATTAAATTTATTTAATTTTGGAATTCTATTTCCAATTGATTTATTCCCTTTTGCTTTTGTTGACTTTTCCACAAGCCTGGGTGCCAAAATTGGGTGAATAAATATTAACAAATATTTATTTAATGCATTATTATTCACCCAAGGTGGGTCGCACTTTTTTGCATAATAGAATTCTATTTTTAAGAATTTCTAACAATGGGATTTTTTACCCTGCAAGGCAGCCCCGGAAATCCCATGATCGACTTAAGTGATTTGACTTTGACAATGGGATTATTTATCCTGCAAGGCAGGCACTAAAATCCCGTGATTTCACTTAAGTCACTTTTCTTTTATTTCACCATGGGAATTTTTACCCTGCAAGGCAGGCAATAAATTCCCGCCTACCTGCAGCCTCTCACTTTCCCACTGCAGCTTAAGTGAATTTTATATCACGAGAAAAAGTACCCTGTTAAGCAGGTACAGAATTCCCACCTGCCTGCTGCTTCTATTTTTCCCACTGCAGTTTAAGTGAATTTTCTATCACGGGAAAAAAGTACCCTGCAAGGCAGGCAATAAAATCCCACCTCCCTGTTGCTTCTATTTTTCCCACTGCAGCTTAAATGAATTTTATAACACGGGAAAAAGTACCCTGCTAGGTAGGTATAAAATTCCCATCATGCCTGCGGCTTCTGTTTTTTCCATTGCAGCTTAAATCCTTTGTTTTCCAAAAATGCGCCCATCCCCGCAGGGGCTTTTCTGTGCACGACTTTGCTTTTTCCCAGTGATCCAGACCTCCGATGGTGACTTCCTCCGGGCATAATGTGCGTATATGTTTTCCAGCTGCTCCAGGCCAAAAATCGGGCTTACCCGGCAAGGGAATTGCTCTAGAGAAATTTCACAGAAAACAAAACGGGACACCACAAAAACACGAAAAATTGCCAAAAGTTACAAATAAAGTCCAAAACTTAAATTTTAAGTTAAAACCCTTCTGGTACATAGGAATAATGACATGTTCAATCATAATAGAGTTAAAACAGAGTGCATATAGCCTCAAACGGGGCTCAAAATAATTAAATACAAATTTCCCACAAACAAATCCCGACGACAGAATATAACAATTTTGGGCATCTGGGTATTTGGCGAAAAAGGCTAATATGGCTCTTTGGGATTATCTTGACGCAATACAAGAACTTTCAGGCAATAAAAACACAAAACGACCTATTATTTTAAAAGTACGAAAAATTTTCGGATAGGGTAGTCGCAGATTTCAGGATGAAATCTGGGTGATACCAGAATCCTATCTGTCTAGGAAGATGCTCGGTCATCTTGGCCATCGGCCACATATCCCCTCTCTTGCAGAGGTTCACACACATATCCGTGCATCCATCCTTCTCCATCTGGCTAGTGCTTGTGTAACTATCTTAGTATCCAACTGTTAGTGCTATCCCAACTATTGTACTAATAGTCTAGACGCATATATTTATTTAATCTATATAGATAGATGCCCGACAGCACTGCCCCCCAAATAGAATATAGATAGGGAGACCCTTCCCTTAAATAACTTCTCTAGTTAGGGGGGTGGAGCAGAGGGCTATAGATTTTCCCCCTATATATAGATCTGGGGCCCCCTACAGAATCAAATAATGTGATTTCTAAAATATTTAGACATTTTACAATTAAACATATTTGGAAGAAAAAATATCATTATTCCTTCTTTAATATCATTGCTCCTCGAGTAATTATTATTCAATTTTTGCTTCAGTTCTCTTCTATGAAACAACCCATGCAGTATATTCTTCTTGCTAATGAGAACCTATAAGAACAGATGAAAGATATCAAAATTCAATTATCAAACAATGATGAAACCTAATCCAAAAAATCCAAAAAATCGACAATTATATGACAAACTTTGAATAAAAAATTTGTATTCATTTTTTATTATACAACTACTATTTTATGCTATATTTTTTTCCGTCTTTTATTCAATATTGTTAGTATGCTTATCTTGTACAACTTGCATCAAATTTATTACAATTTTAGAGTAACTCTCGCCCTCAAATAATGTTTGCTCTCTAAATTTATATTTTTTTATTCATTTATGTTGTATAGTGTCTCTCAATCTCAAAGGTCCTCATGTTTTTTATAAGTTAAAGAGATAACAGGCCTTTTCTGTACTGATCTTAAATAAGCACAAGTGGACTAACCAATGTAATGTTTTTGTTTTTGGTTCATCTTAGTGACGTCAAATTTGAAAACATTGAAATCTTGTTTGTTCGAGATGATTTGACCAATGAAACTCTAGATGTTTTTGACCTCCATAAAAGAACAATAAAAGATTTAATATACAATAAAATAATGACGGAACGTTGAAGGGAAATGCATTCTGTCAAAGCAAAGAGGAGGAATATTTGTAGTCAGGACAAAAAGGGGGAATCTCATATGCTCCCTTTGCGTCTATGGCAGGTAATTTGGAATGTATGAGTAAACTTCTTAATCTTATGGTCAATTATTTAATTTCTTTTTTTGGATTGGGTGGATTGAGGGGTGTTCATTCTATTAAATTTCTGTTAGAAGTATGATTTAAGTGTAATTCTTTTGACTTTTGAATATCATTATTTTTTGGTGAATTGTATGGATGAAGTAGATTTAAGAATCTTCATTTCATCTCGGAAACACAATCCCAACTTCATTAATCAACCAACACCATGTTGACAATATACTATATTATTAGTGTATTACATCAATATCTTGAAATTTAACTCTTTTAGACTGTTATTTGAAGAGAAGAGATTAACAAAAATATTTTTTTTTTAATCAATATTGATCAAAAATTAAAAAGGAAATAGTGCTTGTACACATCAATTTTGTTATTATATTTGAGTCTTATAAATTACTTGGTCTCGTATTATTAGAAACATTCAATATAATTCTTGAGGTATTATAAATTGTTTTGATTTTGTGAAATTTAATTTCACATAAATACAAAGACTCAAGCCAAATTTGTTCTCTCTATTTTTTTTGGGTTTTTCTTGTATTTCTTAAATACCATTTTGTACACCAATTAAATTATAAGATATTATTACGTCTAAGGCATATTCCCAATAAGAAATGAGCTTAAATCTTACAACCATGATACAAAAGGCAGTGTCAACGACATATTAGTGTTTTATTGGTAATCTAATTTTGGTTGGTTTTTAAAATGCCATGTGGCCTCACATAAACTTTAGCAGAACCTCAGACTCAGATGTTGTCAACTTCTGTTCCACCCTAGAATCACACGACTCTTTTTGTAGCGGTGAATTTAGATTCTGAAAACAGTTGCCTCTAAATTTAGGTGGTCAACAACTTAGGAAGGGTTTGATATCTGGTTTGCCCAATCCCATTTTATCTGCAAGATTAGGAAGGTGACGAGCATCATAAAAGTGTTTTCCGATCTGGAAGCACTTCTCCAATACATGTTATTAGTCATTTTAAATTAAGCAAATCAAAGATCAATTTTTTATTATCGCATGTCAAATATATATTTTGTATTAATTTTTTCAATGACTACAACAAATTAATGATATTTCTTAAAATAAATATATAACACCTCTTTTTTAAATGTTATTTGAAAAAGAAAAGAGTTTTTTTTAAGTGTTATTTTATACAAACAAACTATCAATATTCATACAATATATAGAATGATTTCAAATTTAATTTAGTCATAAAAATAATTTAAGTTTTAATATATTTATTTGGCAATGTAAATAGGATTGAAGGTTTGTCAAATCTGAAAACTTTTGTATCCATGACATATCAGTATTTTATGTTATGTCGTTTGAATGGTCTCTGTCAACCCGTACCATTACCAATGTCCATAGTAACCTGAGCTTTGTACCCTTTAAAGAGCAAAAGAGACATGAGCTGGTAAATTGTTGACATAAAAGGTAGATTTTTTATTGAGCTGGTGGAGTAGGTTTTATAATTCCCACATTTTTCTTTCCAACTTTCCATTTATGTCTTCATCTTATTTAACAAATTAAATTACATCCAATCACCATTGTTATGCTGTTCAAGTTCAAGCATAATCTCTCATCCCCAAAATATTGCAATGAATGGACCCACTATATTAGTGTATTATTGTTAATGCTCACCTACACACCCAAAAGCCTTAGAAGAAAAGAAAAATAAAATTTCCTTGCTTTGGGTATACTTTTTCAATTAAGAAAATGATGCTTTCTAATGTCCTAAGCTTACTCAACAAAGGATTTCACGCCAAACAAACATGTTCCACTCCAGTGTACCATGACAGAAAGGTAAGTTTAATTATTCATTGTTACTAGCAATTGCACTCAAGTGGTGCATAGAGATGCCGATAGGGAGGCATTGAAAAAGTTAAATTTAAAGGATTGAAGATGAAACATTAGACGAGGAAGAGATGTGATGAAGCAAGGGATTGAGGGAGGAGAATTCACAGGTTAAGGAATCTATTGAAGGGAACATGCATGATCTTGTTTTTCTTCTAACAAGTCACATATGGACCGCGTGTCACTTTTTCTTGCCATTTCCACGTCATCTATTTAATGCAATATTTGTTGAAAATTAAATCTATTTTACTAGCCATAAACGTGAAAAACCTTTTTTTGGATTTGTAACTTTTAGGGATTGTTTCAATCACGTTGTTATGTATTTTAATTATGTACCTGTGGAAGGTATGCCAAAAAAGTAAGCAAGGGTGAAAATATGGTATATAATTTGTGTACAAGCATCGACTTAAGGACCTAGACATCCAAAACTCCAATGACAATGCTACTTTTTAATCATTTTTTGGATTTAAGGGTGCATGTTGATTGTTTGAATTTCTATGCATACATTAGTAAAGGAGTTTTAATATTGCTTTGTAGTCATTTTTTTGGTATCATTCATGCTTGCCCCCAAATGAGTTCTACAGGTATGCTTTTCTAAGGTAGAGTCATTTGGTGTGATTGCATAACATTGAACTTTTCCCAAGGTGTGGGACCTTGCAAAATGGGAAAGCTCTCCAGATTGAAGGTTGGTTCCTTATTCCTCTATTTAGGTGCATACGTAGAAACTTGCAGAGGATCTATTCTTAATCCTAATCTAAACTTTACCAAGGAGACAGGGATAAAAGGAATACAGAAATTAAAACAAAGCTAAACTACGAGGTGATGCACCAAAGGAATGATGAACACTTATTTTGCTAATAGACACAAACCAACAAAATGCATACAATAAACAAGCACAGATAGCCAGATATATAATGGGAGACCAGATGAAAGCAAAAGAGACAAGAGAGGATCTAAAATCGATCACAGACGTGTTTTATTGCTCTGTAGATTGATACAGTCCATTACAAAGTAGCCAAGAGGCAGAAACATAATGCAATTTTTGATGGAAGGCCTGAACCCCACAAATCCCTTTGCTAAGAGGAGAAGGGAGCCTGCAAAACAAAGAATGTCCAACCCTTTACAATGAATCCTGCCCCTCGTATTTATAGATTCAACCTGAAAGAAGGAAGAGAGAGAGAAGCGGGAAAAGTAGGTTGAAGCTCAACCACCGTTGTTAATGCCTCTGATGAAATCTCTCCCCAAATCCATCTTTACTACATCAATCATTGGTTTGGTGCCTTGAAGGAAGAGGAAATGGCAAAAACAGATCAAATCTGATCTGGTTGTTGAGGCAAGAAGATCCTGCATTGAAATCCCGAAGACATTTCCTCCATTTTTCTTCACCTAACCTCCTCAAAATTAAAGTTTCAGACCTCCATGGCATGGGTGAGGCCGAGATCTTTCCAATGGCATCAGATTTGCAATATTTCGAGCCCTGAGTCGAAAGATATGCCCCTTCAAAGTTTGTATCGGGTCTGTACAGGAGGGCGGGAAAACAACTTGAAAAATGGGTCCCCTTTTGATATGGGACACGTGGCAGCCAGATTGGAACAAAAATCAGGCCTACGGGTCTGCAATTTATCTTTTGCCCTTTCCTCTAATTCCCGCTTTGAGTCTGGCACTCACTTAGAAAACCCCCAACGCCGGGCCCAAATTTTGACTTTTTCCTCTTATGTGGGGTTGTGGTTGATCCAATATTTGGCACGGGGTGAAATATGGATAACAATTTGGCGACTCACAGGGGTATCTGCCTGCTAGATGAAAAGACCAATTGCCTTGTCATATCCATTGGGCATGGAGTTGAGAAAGACGGTCTGATATTAATTTTTCCTCTGATTCACGAGCCCAGCTGCTTGCACTCCCAATTTTCATAAGAAATCTTGAAATGAAGGTTTCTGAGAGTAGGAAATTGTTTTAACCCAGGGCTTCATCTGTCTCTCTGAATGGACTGCACAAGAGCCACAAAACAACACCACACTATATACAAAAATTTGAAATCATACATGCTCCAAATGGAACATGCAGAGCATGCAAAGCACTTAGGAGAAAAGCAATCTACACTACAACAAGACAATGTGCATAAGCACTTAGAGGAAAGAGAAAACTAAACTAATATGTACAGGGTGAGAACTCCCCTTTTAGTAGCAGTGCTTAAGATAGATCCCATTTACTGGAATCTGCAACTCTTCACCCTCCAATGTAGACAATTGGAAAGCATTGCTACTTTTGCATCTTGTGATCATATAGGGGCCACTCCAGATGGCGTCAAATTTGGAATGCCTTCCTGGTTTTGCTCGATCTGCATCCCATTTCAAAACCAGGTCTCCTTCCTGGAAGGTCCTTGCTTTTGTCTTCTTGTCAAAGCATTTCTTGATTGAAGCCTGATTCTTCTCTATTGCTTGGAGAGCATGCTCTCTGGTTTCTTCTAATTCTATCAGCTCCACATACCTGGCCTCCATTGGTCCAAATTCAGACATCTCTAGTTGCTTCACGAGCTCCAATGCTGGCAACTCAAGTGATATAGGCAACACTGCCTCTTTCCCATAGACGAGCTTGAATGGAGAGCTGCTTGTAGATCTCTTGGGTGTTATTCTATCAGCCCATAAGGCCGTTTTGAGCTTTGTGTGCCAGGTCCTCTGATTCTCATCAAGAGTTCTTCTGATGATCTTTAGCAGGTTTTTGTTTGTGGACTCAGCCTGGCCATTACCTTGAGGGTAATAGTTTGATGAAGTACTCAAATAAGTCCCATTCTTAACAGCCCATCCTGTGATCTTGGAACCTATGAATGCTAATGCATTGTCTGATATGATGGTGGCTGGCACTCCAAATCTGGTCACTATCCCTTCATAGAAATCCAGGATACTAGACTCATTTGCTTCCTTGAGTGCCACTGCCTCGGTCCATTTGGTGAAATAATATGTCGCTGTCAGGATCCATTTGTGACCTTGGCTTGAGTTTGGATTGATGACTCCAATGAAGTCCAATCCCCATTGCATGAAAGGTTGGTCGACTGAGATTGGGTGCAATGGAAGTGTTGCTAGCCTTTCCTTGCCTTTGAAGAATGCACAATTCTTGCACCTTTTGATCCATGTGTAGCAGTCACTAAACACTCTGGGCCAATAATATCCTGCTTTCATGATTTTGAGTGTTGTCACTCTTGGAGAAAAATGGCCTCCAGCTGCTTCAACATGGAATTCTTATAGTACTCTCTCAACTTGATCTGTCTCAATGCATCTCAGCAAAATGCCATTGATGTCTCTCTTAAACAAGACACCATCAATAAGAACATATGGGATGGCTTATAGCCTGAAATGTCTCCTCTTTGCTTTATTCATCCCATGAGGACACAGGCCTGTTCGAAGGAAGTGCACCATGTCTTGGGTCCAACAAGGAGCATGTACATCATCTCTCCCTTCTTCTTGATCATCTTGTAGAACAAGAACAGCCTCCTTCTCACTGTCTGTTTCATCTTGCTGACCTGAGGCTAGTTGTTCACACAACCCCTTCCCATGGACCAGCTTGGTGACCTTGATCTCAATGTCATATTCCATGACACGGGTGATCCATCCTGCACGCTTTTCATTCAGGTCCTTGCTGAGAAGGAATTCTTTAACTCCCGCATGGGAGACCAATAGTTGGATTTTGTTGTTTGAAACCAAATGCTTAAACTTCTTCAATCCTCTGATTACTGCCAGGACCTGCTTCTCAATGAAGGAGTACCTCACCTCATAATCTTCCAGACTCTGGCTGAAGAAAGCAATTGGTTGTTCTGTACTTTCTTTGTTCTGCTGCACCAAGATTGCAGAAATTGTGTCGCTGCCACCAAAGGCATACAATATGAAGTCTTTGGAAAAATCTGGGTTCACAAGAGTTGGGGCTTGTGATATGGCTTCTTTGATAGCCTCAAAACTTGCTTTTCCTTCAGTTGTCCACCTGAATGTTAAGCTCTTCTTCAGCATCAACGTTATTGGCTTAACAAGGGCAGCAAAGTTTGGAACAAACCTACGGACAAAATTGATTTTTCCCAAGAAGCTTTGAAGAGCCTTCTTGTGACTTGGCAATGGCAATGCTCTTATTGCTTGAACTCTTTCTGGGTCAATTGCCAATCCTTCCTTTGATACGATATGGCCTAGAAGCTTGCCTTCATGGGCCAAGAATATGCATTTTTTGGGGTTCAGTGACACCCCAAAACTCCTGCATCGTTGGAACACCTGCCTTAGATGGAAAAGGTGGTCTGCTGCATTCTTGGAAAACACTGTAATGTCATCCAGATAGATCAACACTATTTTGTTGATTACCCCTTGAATGCCATATCCATTGCCCTTTGAAAAGTGGCTCCGACATTGGATAATCCAAATGGCATTTTCTTGTATGCATAGGTGCCCCATTTGGTGGTGAAAGTTGTTTTGAATTGATCATCTTCCTTCACCGTGATCTGGTTGTACCTTGAGTAGCCATATAGGAGGGAGAACCTTTCTGAACTAGACACTACTTGCAAGATCTGCTCCATTGAAGGGAGTGGGTAGTGGTCTTTGAGGGAGGCTCTGTTCAAATCCCTGAAGTCAACACACAACCTGATTTCTCCATTTTTCTTCCTGACTGGGACTAGATTTGCAACCCAACTTGAGTGTTTGATTGGAAATATGATGCTTGCCTCTATCAGCTTGTTCAACTCCTTCTTCATCAGAGGCTCAATATGTGGGTTGACTGGTCTCTACTTCTACCTGATGGGCTGAGCAGCTGGATCCAGTTCGATTGTGTGTTGTGCTAGTTTTGGATTGAACCCTCTTAGGTCTTCATAACTCCAAGAAAACACATCAGGAAATTCTTGGCAAAGTTGTATGAATTCATACCTTTCTTGCTTGGTGGCCACTTTTCCAATTTGAAGTGTTTTGTCTTCTCCAACTGGGATTGACTCTGAATCTTCTCCTTTGATCTGCATGTTAGCCTTCTCCTTTCTGAACTGATCATTAGGATTGAAAATAGATTCCAGTGTCACTAAGCCTTTGGGAAGCTTGTTTATATGCAGTTGTACTATCTGATTCCCATACTGTTGCTCTAGTCTGCTCTGGTTTATAGCTGAGAATTCAGCTTCTTCTTGTAGAAAGTTAATGATCTGTTGATCATTCTCAAACACCTACCAGCATGTATTATTATCTGGCACTGCTGGCCTCACAACCACATGGATATGTGGTTGTTCTCTGTCCCTCTTGATGTTGTCAACCACATCAAATGTTGCTCCAACTACTGCTACAAGTCTATCAGCAGCTTCATTCTCCTTCCTGGGTATGGACACAATACTGAAGGCCTCGAAATCCTCCATGAGATCCCATACCCTACTCTTGTAGTTCTTGAGCAGGTCATTTTTGACAGCATTAAGTCCTCTGACTTGATTGGCAACCAGTTCACTGTCACCGAATACTTGCAAGTTCTTGATTCCCAGATTCCTTGCCCAATGAAGACCTTGGACTAAAGCCTCATATTCAGCAGTGTTATTTGAGCAAGAAAACTAGAATCTGAAGGCTGAATAATATCTCATACCTCTGGGGGACATAATCATGGCTCCTCCTCCAGCTCCTTGTCTACTCCTTGAGTCATCAAAGAACAATTGCCATACCTCATTGTTATCCTTGTATTATGGCTTGATTAGGTCAGGAAGAGGATGATTCTCTTCATGTAGACAGTAGACACCTAGTTCAGATTCTTCCATCTCCTTATAGGGGTCAAAAGCATGTTTTTGTTGGCCCACTCATCTAGGGTCAAGTCTGGGATACATCCCACCTTGGTATCTATTTCATTAGTGTTTAGGAGGTCTTCTTGATCAAAAGCTGAGCAGTTGGCATTGATTGGGCTAGGCACATAGGATTCAATATGATAATCAACAATAGGTTCAGATCTGATTGTGGCCTTTCACCCCATACCTTGTCCTAAAGAGCATATGTGACCAATCAATAGACAGGTAGCCTCCAATTTTGGCAGTGAAGTCTCTGGACAGACACAAAGCAAAATGTGGTGGCAAATCTATGATTGACACGTTTTGCAAAATAGTCACATTAGGGCAAGCGTGTAGAGTGAGACTCAGATCCTTGATAATTCCCATAGTGGTCACTGTTGTCCCATCTAATTGGACTACTCCTCTAGAGATGACCTCATATTGGAGACCCAACTGATCAGCTATTTGTTTGGGCATCACAGAACTACTGGCCCCAGAATCAATCATACAATTATGCACTAATTTGTCTCCAATAATCAGTGAGACATAGAAGGGAGGAGGTCTCAAGTTTTTACCTTGTTGTTCTCCATGGTTCCTCCCAGGCTGAACTGCATTGGCAAGCACTCTTTCTTGCTGGTTAGGGGGTTGATTTGAACTTGACCAATTCTGCATGGCAGTCTGCAACAGATCCCTCTTCCCTGGAATGGCCAGTGACTCCCATAGTGAAATGTTCACACTTGTCCTTTTCATCTACTCAATAATATTGAATGAGCTATCTTTTTGCTGCCCCTTCCCAGACACATTTTTTTCTTGTACATGGGTTGTTACAACCGGTGCCTGACTGGGTTTGGAAGGTGGTCTGGATTGGTTCATCATGTTGGGAGTTGTACTTGGAGCACCAGGACCTTGTGGAGTGATGGAAGGTTGAGGGTCACCTGAGTTCAGTGGTTGGCCTTCTCCAATATTTCTCCTTTTGGACCGTGTGTTGGCAGCCACACCTTGAGGAGGGGACTGATTCATCCCACAGAAGTCTTCGGCCTACCAATTGACAAGCATAGTCTCGTTTGGGGGGCCACCTTGTTGAGCTCCTTGTTGCTGATCTTCCTCTTGGCCAGGTTCTTGTGGCACCATACTGGTTTGCACCATCAAGGCCTGATTTAGAGCACCATTAAAGCACGTTGATTGGTTATGTGGCTGATCGCATGGAAAACACCAATCATATTCCTGTGCCATATTGTTCTGTGTTGGGACCAATGCTCTTGATGTTGAAGTTGTGTTAGGATCATATGGCCTGAAAGGTCTAGCAGCTTGGGGTTGTCCTTGGTTCTGGCTCTGGTTTATAGTCTGAGGTGGTGGCCTATTCTACTGATACTGGGGTCTAGCTTGATATTGAGCCTGGGGCTGGTATGGCCTGGAACTCTGAGCTTGTTGTCTTTTGATGGTCACTAGCTCATTCCCAAAGTTCTGAAGTTGCTTCATCACTTCCTGAAGCTCTTTAGAGGTATTAGATGATGAAGTGGAAGCTTCAGCTGAGCTTTGACTCCTGGGGGTGGGTATAGGAGCTAATGTAGGTGCTTGGCTAGTATCTGGGCTTCCTAACTCAGGGTACAGAGGCATGGATGGCCTAGGAGTGATTTTTCCAGCTTGAATCAAATGGTTCTCAGCCCCTATGGAGAGGCTATAGGCTGCAGGTAATGTAGTGGCCCCCATTGACTGAATCATCAGAGAAATATCAGAATTTAAAGCCCTAAGAAAGTATAAGAAGGCACCTTCATTAGTGGGCTTTACTGCTGTTGGAATCCTATCCCAGGTCCACTGGAATCTGAGGTTGAAGTCTGTCAGCTACTCATTCAGGGCTCTCTTGATTGTTGTTAGTTGCTCCAACAAAGACAAGTTATCACCTTTTTCCCCAAACTGATTGTGAAGAGCCATGCACAGCTGGTTCCAGTTCTGGATAGAGCCTGCTTCAAGACTCCTGAACCATTGTGAAGCTTTCCCTTTGAATGAAGAGGTGAGTAACTTGACTGCAATGTCCATCTCATGGATCTCGTGGATTGTACAGACATTTGCAATATCTTGGACATGGTCACCAGGAGAAGTTTGATTTTCCCCAGTGAAATATGGGATGCTCTTTAATGTTGCAATCGGAACTGGGTTTTGTGCATTCAAGGTGAGTGGACTACTACCAGTGAAGTTGACATATGGATTTGGTTGTGCCATTCTGATTGGCCTAAGAATCCTTGCAGACTGAAAGAAAGGCCTTGCAGGTGGAGGTGTTGACAAGGTTTTGCTTGGTGGAGATGGAGACCTTTGAACTCTTCTTCCTCTCCTTTCTCTTCCTGGGGATAGATGCAAGTATTCAAATATACCTTCTTTCCTTGCTCTAGACCAGGTTTTTCTCATGAATCTCCCAAGCTTGGGCTGCTGAAACCAGTAGATTTGTTTCTTTTGGAGTCGCCAGATGTACAATTTTAAGGCTTCTTAAAATCCAGAATCACAGCAAGTGTACATCAATCCCTACTGTAATAAGATGGAGACTTCTTAGTCCCACCGGGCATGCCAAAACTATTAGTGCACGAAATCACAACACCCCCAAATGAGTTCTACAGGTCTACTTTTCTAAGGCAGAGTCATTTGGTGTGATTGCGTAACATTGAACTTTCCCCAAGGTGTGGGACCTTGCAAAATGGGAAAGCTCTCCAGATTGAAGGTTGGTTCCTTATTCCTCTGTTTAGGTGCATACGTAGAAACTTGCAGAGGATCTGTTCTTAATCCTAATCTAAACTTTACCAAGGAGACAGGGATAGAAGGAATACATAAATTAAAACAAAGCTAAACTACGAGGTGATGCACCAAAGGAATGATGAACACTTATTTTGCTAATAGACACAAACCAACAAAATGCATACAATAAACAAGCACAGATAGCCAAATATATAATGGGAGACCAGATGAAAGCAAAAGAGACAAGAAAGGATCTAAAATCGATCACAGACGTGTTTTATTGCTCTGTAGATTGATACAGTCCATTACAAAGTAGCCAAGAGGTAGAAACGTAATGCAATTTTTGATGGAAGGCCTGAACCCCACAAATCCCTTTGCTAAGAGGAGAAGGGAGCCTACAAAACAAAGAATGTCCAACCCTTTACAATGAATCCTGCCCCCGTATTTATAGATTCAACCTGAAAGAAGAAAGAGAGAGAGAAGCGGGAAAAGCAGGTTGAAGCTCAACCACCGCTGTTAATGCCTCTGATGAAATCTGCCCCCAAATCTGTCTTTACTGCATCAATCCTTGGTTTGTGCCTTGAAGGAAGAGGAAATGGCGAAACAAATCAAATCTGATCTGGTTGTTGAGGCAAGAAGATCCTGCATTGAAAGCCTGAAGACGTTTCCTCCATTTTTCTTCACCTAACCTCCTCAAAATTAAAGTTTCAGACCTCCATGGCATGGGTGAGGCCGAGATCTTTCCAATGGCATTATATTTGCAATATTTGAGCCCTGAGTCGAAAGATATTCCCCTTCAAAGTTTGTATCGGGTCTGTACAGGAGGGTGGGAAAACAACTTGAAAAATGGGTCCCCTTTTGATATGGGACACGTGGCAGCTAGATTGGAACAAAAATTCGGGCCCACGGGTCCTGCAATTTATCTTTTTCCCTTTCCTCTGATTCCCCACTTGGCTTTGACTTGGGCCCAAATGCTGACTTTTTCCTCAGGTGGAGTTGTGGTTGATCCAATATTTGGCAGGGTGATAACAAAAAGCTTAGGTAAAAATCCTAGCTCCTCGAATGAAGTTTTACTTAACTTATAGTTGATTTTCACCTTACCAGTTTTATAAAGGGTTTGGATAGGGTTTACCAAGGGTTTTGTATTTAGAATCTTGAATGATGGAATCAAGTCTTGGCATTTGGAAAAAACAACCTGTCGACATCCCTAGAAAGGATTTTCGAAGTTTGGAGGAGTGAGGAAGGTTAGATTTCACCTAGATCATGATAGTTGGTTATCTTAATCTATGTTAAGGAAGAAGACCTAATATTTAATGCCCAAACAGTGAGATAAGTAATATTTTGTGTAGGAAGACCATCTATATTTTTTCATGTATGAATAATCCCTAAATGGGTATCAGAAAAGGTCAAGAGTTGCCTAATTGAGGGAGGAAATCAAAAGTTAAAAGGATAAACCATTAATTCCGGGGCTAGAACAAGCTAGACTAATCAAGGAAGGCTATTAGTGGAATGGGCATTTGCACAAAGATTGAGTTCACCAATTTTTGTATATATCTTCTACTTGTAAAGGAAGATAGGAATGTGTTCTCTGATTGCTTGTAATACACCTAGAGTACTCTAGTCATGAGTTAACCAAAAGACATGGTTCTTCGGCTCTAAGGAAAACTGTTTGGCCAAGGGAGTGTGAGATTGAAATTTTGATGAGTTTAGGGAAACTTGACGAATGAGATAAGTTGAAGGTAACCTCAAGGACATGATGGAAAGGTTAATGAATCTCACTAAGGTATGCAACATGGGTTGGGGCTTGATTTGAAGAACATCTCCTTAAGAAGAGTAGAACTAGTCAAGGCACAAAGGAATGTTTTAAGATGAACTAAAATGGTGCGGTTTCTTGGATAGAGTGAGAAATTTTAGAGGATCACATGGCCATGAAGAAAGCATAATGCAAATTATGAGGTCAGTGTTGGAAGGTCCTTCTTGAAGGAATCAAAAGAAAACATACTAGAGTCTTTGTCATCCAAAGGGTAGTCATGGAAGTTTACTAATAAGGTAAGAACATTTTTCCTAAGCTTGTTAATAATAATTTTTGGTGATTTTATAACCCTCCTTAGAGGCATATAATCAAGGAAGTTTTGGTTGACATGGTGAATGGAAGATGATGACCTAGCTTAGCATATTCTAGCTTGAGTAATGAGATGACTTAGATCCTCTAAATGCAAAGTTAAGATTATTTGTAGCTAAGTGTGTAATGAATGAATGAACTAATGTTAAGCTCTGCATCAGTAAACATGGGTAGCAACCAAGACTTTGGAACATATCTATAATTTCCCTACATGAGAGAAGGGTTTGGTAACAGAATAAGAAATCTTTTTTTCACTCGCTAAATAACATAGGACCATAATTCATACGGGGAGGCTCTGAAAGCAAATGGTATGACAAGAAATTTAAATTGCACACCAAGTTGAATCCATTTCCATTGAAATCTTTGGTAAATATTTGAATCCTTCCACAAGAAAAACATATAGATATGGGGTGAGAGGACATCCTTGTCTGATTGATTTGAAGAGTCTAAATTTGGAAGATTTGGCTCCATTGATGGAAATATGAGATCCTGACATTTTGAAAAAGCATAGTGACAAAATGTACAAAGAAATTGAGGCCCAAAACCAAGAGCTTGGAGCATGACAATAATGAAAGGCCATACTACCTTGTCATAAGATTTCTCAAAATCAATCTTCACAAAAAGAGCTTTTTCGTTAGAGACCCTGGCCCATTCCATGCCTTACCAAACAACTATCATATTGTCAAGAATGCATCTTTGTTGAATAAAACTAGTTTACTCACTTTGGACAATGAGGGGAAGGATATGCTTGAGTCTATTCGCCAAGGAATTGGCTATGATCTTATAGGATACATTGAGGAGAGTAACGGGCCTCCAATTTTAGATTTGTTAAGGGTCACTAACTTTAGGGATAAATTCATTGTTACCTTGATTGATAAGCTCACCCAAGGAGTTAGAGGCCACGGGTTCAAGGTAAACTTTATGTAAATCAAGGTTGAATTGAATCCCATATGATTTTAGTAAAATTCATAAGGGAAAACCATCAATTCCAGGGGCTTTATCAGAAGCCATTTACATAACTACTTCCATTAAGGTCATTGAGGGAAAGGGGTTTGTCACGAGAAACTCTTTGAGCTTGGGAGATCTTGTGGGGTACCACTTGTAGGCATTTCATTAGAACCATATTCTCTTTCAGGAGAGGAAGGTTGATCAAGCAAAAATAACATGGTAATGGTGAATGAAAGGCTTGTAGAATGATCAAGTAATTTGGTGATCCTAAGTTTGGCATTAGTTGAATGGATTTAATTCTATTATAAAGTATGTTCTAGATCAAAGATTAGAGAAATGAATTCTTTTGATGCTCTATGCCTCCAATTTTTATCCAAAGCAAGTTTGCTCTTAGTTGGGCTCCTTTGGCTTTTTAAGCTTCCTCCACCTTGAGTTTGTGCCTCCAATGAGTAACTTGTTTTTGTAGAGAGATGTTAAAAGGAGAGTTATCAAGTTCCTATGAAATCCATTGGAATTCATGGTATGAATCCTCGTGAATCTTTGTCTATAGGTGGCAACTTATTTCCCATATAACGCGAGAAAGGTGGTGGTTTTTTGGATAACATTAGCCCACCAATCAATCATATTATATCCCTGTAGGTTTGGGAACAAGATTCCAAATCCTATGCAATATGTCCGAAAGTTTTCTCATGTGCAAAGATGGGAAGTATTGAGATAAAATTTGGAACTTTTTTGTTTTTGAAGATGGGGAGCATTCCATGTAATGTAAAAAATGAATGGGCTGATGGTCTGAGAGTAAATAGTCTTGACCACCAAAGTACCGGTCTATTATTATTGGAGGAAATGGAGAAAATATACCTTGTTCAGTAAAAAGAGCATGATCTAACCTCTTAACCACCATGTCTATCCCTTGCCAAAATATAGACCAGGTGAACCAAGAATCATTGAAATCATTTCTTGCGATGGTGATTCAGGATATAAATTCCCAACTTATGTCACATGTGGAACCAAACTTCAAACTCTCTGACACACCACCCCATAGGTAAGTTCCTTCCTTATCTTCATTGGAATTAACCATGTTGAAATCCCCACATAAAATCTAGTGGGCATCAGGGAGGGAGTCAGCTATAAACACCAAAAAAGAGACCATTCAAACATTGTTGGATGCATACAAGTTTGCTAACCCAATGATACACCACTCAAAATCAAAGAGAGTCCCATATCACTCGGTGGGTGGGGTCAGAGCCCCACGAGATGATATTCTAAGAAAGCTCTATGGTGCACAAGACAATGTGATGACCCCTTCACAACTATCTCATGATTAGACATATGATAAATAACACCTATTTAAATAGTGCACATGACATAATGAAGAAGAAACCCAAAATTTTAACTTCTTGCATGCACAAAACTTTCATATTGCAAAATTGTAGACAATTGTCCTGACCAGATAATGATGGGTCATTTCAGTGAGGCCACATACATTCCAAGTACACAATCATTAGGAAACATCAAGGTGCATGGATCTATCATCATCAAGATCTTTGAGGGCAAAACACTTATTTTTTATTACCAATTTTTTGTTGGGAGAGAGGCACATAATCAAGAATTTGGAAAGGTCATCATTTTTCTTGAGAATATTCTCCATCTTTTCAATGGAGAAGGGACAAAGAGACCGTGGTGAAGGACTGATTTTGTTCAAGAAAGACAACATTGTCCTTTAGATATTACTCACCCCAATGAGGGGCTGTGAAGCATACAAATTAGCGCACAGAGGGCACATGAGAAGAGGCAACAAGTGGGTGTGCAGAGAGTGGTGGTGAAGCTTTAGCAACATATGGATGTAACTTGTTTGGTGGTGGTAGTAGAGGGTGTTAGCTCTAGACGTACCAAAATGGTAGTAAGAGGCTGGTGGGGGTTAGTAGATACATGGGGAACATTATTTTTATTCGTGATTGTGGTCCATCCATTATATATGTCCGAGAGGGTTTGGTCTTCAGTCTATCTTTTTTCCTTATTGGGATGGCATGAGGCAGGCCATTAAAGGGCATTCCCTAATCATATGGTTCTGAAGCTTGAGCATTAAAGCACATATTTAGAAGGTTAATGTAAAGCACACGCTGTGAGATAATTGGGTGTTTCTAATATGGATGTCAATGGTTTTCTTAAGGTCTTTGGCTAAATTAATTTCAATGCAGACATGTTTTTGAGGACGAGATGCGTAAAAAATTGGGTTTCTCTAAGAAAATGAAATGCCCTAGAGATTTGATAAATTGTCTCAACAAATCCCTAAAGGGGGAGAGGTAGACAAGGAACTCAACCCAGACTGGGATTTTGAGTTTAGCTTGTTCAGACACTTGGAAATCATCTGTCTTGAGTCTATTGAGAAAACACAACCAAAGTGTTGTGGATAAACCAAGGACCATGATTGACAATGGCTTTATAGTGTTCAACATTAGTGAAATGAAAAGGAAAAATCCCTTGGTTAAAAATTTGAACCCCCTCAAGCTTGACTCCATGTGACTTACAATGGTTGTGAACCCATTGTTTAAGTAGGATCTCTAGGGAAATTCGGCCAACAAAATAACCAACAAGGGTAAAATATTCAATCCAATGACAAGCTTTATCAAATTCTAGTAAATCAAGAATAACATCAAGCAAAGGGGTTTCTGAGTCAGAACCAATACCTCGTGGAAGACCTTCGAGACAAACTTCCTTGCTTTCTTTAGTGCCATTTTTGTCTAGAGCTTCCATTGGTGATACCTGCATCAAATGATGCAAGTGTTACCGAAGAGATGGCCATTAATATAAAATTTTACACCGCCCAAAGGGTGGAAGGTAGGAATTGCATCAACGCAATAAATGTGTAGAGTAATCAAAATCCTACCGGCCATATGACCTCCATTATTTGACCATTCTAACTTTACTGACATGTATGGAGACATTAATTTTGACAATTAACTTTATCATCAATTTTCAACCATTGTCAAATGTACATGGTTTATAGGATCATCCATCACAAAACCTCTTACATCTCATCCTAGCCAACCAATAACATAGATCTTGTAATATTAATAATCCCCATACAAATTCACTACTTTGATATCACATATTCTATGATTTTACGATAATAAAGCTCCACTCTACCCATAATTAGAAAAAGAGTATGGAAGCGACACTTAAATTTGTCATTATGTTTTTTCATAGGTCAAGAACTTTTTTTATCCCCCTCACTCATGCCAATATTTTTTAAACACATACAACAAGTTTTTCTTTGTTGTATATATGACAACCTATGGGGTATCCTATAATTTTTAATTTCCTTTCCATGATTTGGTTGAGTTTTGAAAATAATAATCGATTTAGACTACAAATTCGTGAAATTTTTCATTTTGTATGTATTATAACACTCTCAAATGAAGATACCCAATCTAGCCAGAGGACCTGTGATTTCTGTAAAATCCCAAGCTCTCATGTGCCTTTCTCTGAGGTGTGTATATTATGTATATTAATTATCCATGGATTTATAAATGTGTATATATAGCACTACATAATTTTCTAAGACTATGAGGTAGGTTTTGTTGTAGTGAATTGTGTAATTCATATTTAGAATCATGTTTAGACATTGATTGGAAATTCAATGTTGAAGACAACATTACTCTTCCTTTTTATTTTGAAATATTATAAATGTATGTGGAATTCTTTCTCTTTAGCATATTTATACTAGGCATGTATGCAAAATGTGGAACAATACAAGAGGCACATGAATTATTTGAAAATATACTACAAAAATTAATATCCAAAAATAAAAAATTATTTAAAATAATATTACATCCCTCTCTACGTACTTTACAACCTCATGTGTAATTATTGGTCTTAAGTACTTGTTAGCTCTAATGAATTAAAGGAAAAATCTAAAATGCTCTCAAAATATTTTGAAAACCACTACCAAAAGAAAATAAAACATTAGAAATATCTCTTTTCATGGCCTAAAAGCACATAAACCCACAAATAAGGCATGACTTGAAAGAATTAATCCAATCAATATTGACATAGTTGTCATTACTAGATATATATGGTTTAAAATGAATGTCTTCATAGTTTCAAACATTTTTTTAGTAAAATAAGGAAAAACTACCTTTCAATTAGGGGCACATAGTGAAAATTGAGACTATAATACACAGGGGAAGAAATCATATGGAGGGAGAAGATAGTCATAACTCAAATAAGAACTAGCTCCCATGGCCTTAAATCGAGACAATTAGATAGGTGATTCCTAAGGAAAAATGGGAGAAAATGATGTTTGTTTTGCACCACGAGGGAAATAGAGACAAAAGAGAACTTAATATTAGAATGTCCAACCTATAATGACATGTTCTCCAAGTATAAATAAATATTAAGAGTTGATGGCAAGTGGAAACTATTTAAAGAGACAATAGTACAAGAGTTGTTGGTTGGGGGGGGGGGAGAGGAGGGGTTGGTTATAACTAAAATCAATATAAAGGAAAAACCTTCTTAAATATAAAACGCATCCCTCAAGTAACACTTTGATAAGAAATTGAGACATATATGAAAATGGGTGGTGTTGTAGACCGTCGGTTATCGTTGACATAATTAAAATTATTTCATTTCATCCTTTCGAGAGAGATAAGAAAAGAGTACAAACATATTAACCATGAATACTTAGACATGAAACTCACTTCATAATTATTTTAACAAATTTATTTTCCCTGTGAGAATTATATGGAGATCAAGTCTGATTTTATGGTTAGACTAATATATTTACGCCAAGTGTGTTATTTTTAGTCTATATATCCAATAATATTACACGATGTGTATCATTATTTATCTATATATCCAATAATATTGCACGATGTGTATTATTATTTAGTCTATGGATCCAATAAAACAATAACAAGCGTCTCTTTACATTTTTAATGATAAATAAAACTTAGGTTGATTTGAGATGTTAAATTTAACATCGATGCATCTGTTATTTGAAAGTTTTTTTTTCCTTTGTTTGGAGAATTCAATTAAAAATTCATAATATGTTGGCCATAGAGTGGAGGGCAAAGCCCTTTTGTTCTTGAAAATATTTTTTTATCTTGATATAGTGGTGTAGCTAGATTGAGGCTATATGTCACAAGTTAGTGAGAAATTTGTGGAGAAGATAATAGAGTTACTAATCAATATTGTATGTAACAAAGCCAAGATATGCACCTTGAGGGTAGCATTTTCCATATATATGAGTTTTTTATTTTTTTTTTCATATTTACGGTTTTTAGGATAGATGCTTTAATGTTTTGGGTTTTGGATTCTTTGAGTTTAAATTTTTGTTTCTACTTTAAGATTTCGAGTTTCAGGGGCGCATTGTATCATTCAACTTTTGTATTTTCAAGTTGTGGTTTATGCATTATGAGATTTGAGTTTTAATTTTTTTTGAGGTTTTCAGGTTTGGGACTATTAGTTTTTGGGCTTCAAAGGTATCTACTTTTTCATGTTTTTTTGGTTTTTAAGTTTATGGATTTTGGTTTTGGTTTATGGGTTCTAGTTTCAATGGTATTTTGCATCAATGTAATTTTTTTGTTTTGGGATTTCCTCATTGGGAAGTTTAATGTTTTAGAATTTTTAGGTTGCATTTATTCAAGGTTTACCTTTCAATTTTTTTGTTTTTGGGGTCTTTAGGTTTCAATTTTCAAGATTCCTAGTTTTAGGTATTGAGAGTGTTTTATAACAATCAAGTTTTTGTGTTTTTGAGGGTTTTCAAGGTTGGGTTTTTGGGCTTGTGATTTTCCTTTTTCGGTTTTATGGGTTTGTGAGTTTCAAGATTTTTCAGGTTTTTAGGTTTGGGGCTTTCTAGTTTTAACATTTCATGGTTTTCTGGTTTTTTTTTTTTTTTAGGATTTCATGTTCATGGATTTTTGTTTTCATGGTTTTAGGTTCAAATATTTTGGGATTTGTGTTTTAATTTTTGGGATTTGGGTTCCAGGGGCGCTTTATATCAATCAAGGTTTTATGTTTTTGAAGTTTCTATGTTTGATACTTTTTGGGTCCATGTTTTAGTTTCAAGGTTTGGGTTTTAGGGTATTAGGATCCAAGTTTAAAGTTTTTTTATTTTTTTTCAAGTTTAGGGCATTCAAATGAGTTTCAAAGCTTTTTGTTTTGGATTTTTTGAAGTTTGAAGCTTTCAGTTTGAGTTTCAAGCTTTGAGTTTTAGTTTTCAAGTTTCAAAGGTGTTTTATATCAAATGTACTTCTCATTTTCTCAGGGTTTCCTCACTAGGGTCTTGAGTTTTGATTTTTCTAGTTTATAGATTTTGGGGTTTACAAGTTTTAGTTTATCATATTCTAGTTTCAAGTTTTATGTTTTGGATTTTGGGTTTCAACATTTTTGGGATTAGGGATTTCTAAGTCTTAAATTTTAAGGTTTACAAGGTTTTCAATTAGGGGATTTCAAGTTTTAGGGTTTTCAAGTTTTATTTTTCGGGTTTTTGAGTTTCAAGTTTCAAGGGCATTGTTTATCAATCTATATTACTTGTTTTTGCAATTTCCTAGTTCGGTATTTTGAGTTTCAAAGTTTTATGTTTTGATTTTTTATTTCTAGTTTTGTATTTAAAGTTTTATATTTCAAGTTGTAGGTTTTTTAGGATTGGGGTTTCAAGTATTTTGAGTTCATTGTTTTTGGATTTCATGTTTTTGTTTTAAGTTTTGAACGGGATAACTTTGCATCTTATATTAATCTAATTTCATGTTTTCATGGTTTTTTAGTTTTGGGGATTTTATGTGTATATCAATTTCTTGTATGAAGTAAATAAAGGATTTTGGAGTTTCAAGTTTCAAACCAAATAGTCATCTTTTTGTATTAAACCATTTTTCCATGTTCTCTAGGATTTTGAATTCCATGTTTTTGGATTTCAAGTTTCAAGATTCTCAGGTTTATGTTATCAAGATTCAAATAAGATAAGCACGATTTTATAATAATGCACTTCTTGTGATCCTAGAGTTTGTAGGTTTGAGTGTTCAAGGAATTTAATCTTAAGGTTTGGCTATTCATTTTGGGTTTTGAGTCTTGGGACTTTTGAATTTCGTTGCTTTCAAGTTTCATTATTTCCCTATCATGTATTACAATGACAACACATCTATATACTTTTAAACTCGTCAACTTCAGTGTAATATTGTAACTTGGATGGTAGTTACTAGTTGATTAAATTTAAATTCTACGTTAATTTGCAGTAAAACTCACCTTTATTGAGGATGTAAGGTAATTGTTTATGAGATAGTGGTTTTTACATCAAAATGTAATACATCTACACATTTGCATTGTAATTAATCCTAAATAGTTTTAAAGCAATAAATTCATAATTACATAAATGAATATTCCCACAATAATAATTAATGACAAGAGGGGGTTTTATATAAGAATATATGTGTTTTGTTATAAACCTGGAGACTATTTCCAAAATTATATAGTGGAAAGTAGGTCTAGACAACGAGGCCAAGAAGACCTAAAAATATCATCATGAACATACAACTTCACCAAAATTGTTAGTGTACTTTCTTAGGACTGTAACTGCACAATTTTAGCAATTTTTAACTAAGAAAAATCTAATTAGATGATCTTATTCTTCCGTTTCAAGGTTTTAAAGACCTCGCTCATTTTCCATAATTATGCATATATCTATTAGATACTTATCTCCTTTGAAACGTTAACGGGGTAACAACACCTTGCAAGAACATAATAAAAATGGGGCATGTGTTGGAGGGCATGCGTAATTCCTCCATTATTATTAGGCCCCTAAATTTATACAATTATTTGAGATGAGCACATTAAGCATATTGTAGTGTCTAGCTACATAGTCCAATCTGATGTGGTGAAGGCTCTTTATGACTCTTCACTAGAATTAATCCTCGATAATAAAAAAAATTAAATGCTTCATATCGACCCATGTTATAAATGCTTTGAATTCATAACAAGACACTCTTAAATTACTTTTCTTATGATGTTCTATTATATGATCTAGATGCACTAATGCACCTATGTATTTATAGAATTCTTCAATGTAAATTAAGACCCTACTAACATGTAAGATGACACACAAAGGGGGGGATAACTGACAAAGAAATCTCAAAAACTTGAAGTACCCAAAGATGGGTCAGAAGGGCCCAAATAGGGAAATGCCCCAAAATTGTAAGCTATGATTCTAGAGAACTAGAGTTATATGATTCTTAAAAGACCCAAAACCACATAAAACATGAAGAGAATGAGAAAGAGAATGTGAGAAAATAACATAACCAATATAACCTATAAAATTAAGAATAAGCCTATATAAATCTAATGTAGATATATACGTAAAATAATATAATTTTACAACAAATAATTAATCCCCTACCAAAATTAAGTGTCTACCCTCGTAAAGGAATTTTTACCTTTTTAAGGACCTTTAGAATTCTCTAGGATGGAATGGTTATCTTGGCTAGCTATTAAAAACCCTTTTCATCTTGCTAAAAATAATAAGCATGTCATAGATTTCATTACTTCATTGGTCAAAGATGATCATGTTAATAAGATGTCTATGGAGACTCCAGGTAATGACACTAGACTTAATAAATTTCCTCTCAAAATCTCTTATCTTAAGTTGTTGCTTGTTATTTCTATTCAAAAATATTGAACCTTGAATGGAATTGTAAGATGGTTGAAAATAGTTGGCTTCAAATATGTACTAATGTTTGGAGATCAAAAGCCGAGACTAGTGTCAAACTTCTCGCTTGGAGAGCAATTCATTATAAGTTTCTTGTTGTTAATAGACTTGGGTTTTTGCGGGAGTTTAAACTATCTCACCCCTTCTGCAATAAGAAAGAAACTATAATGCATGCTTTTTGAATATGTAATTCAGCAAAATCGATCTTGAATCAAGCTCAATATGATTTGACAACTTTATTTTCAAGCAAATTGTCTTGGAAAAAACTCTTCTTGGATTGAGATTAGCAAATAATGTGATTTCTGAAACATTTAGACAAATATTACAATTAAACATATTTAGAAAAATAGATTTCATTTTTGCTTCTTTAACAACATTACTCTTTTATGAAACTCGGCATGCAATTATTCTTCTTGTTAATGAGGACCTATCAAAATAGATGAAGGATATCAAAGTTCAAATAGCAGACAATGATGAAGACCTTTACAAAAAAATTGATGGTTTCAACAATTATATGGTAGCCTTCTAGTAGAAGATTGAAGTTTTTTATTTTGTTTCGTTGCAATTTTTGTTGTACAATTTTTTATGTTGTACTCAATTTTTTAATCTTCTATTCATTGTTGGTATATTTATTTTGTACAGAGGTTGTCATGTGTAAAATTTATTGTTATCTTCTAATAACTTTCGCACTATAAAAATGCTTACTCTCTAAATTTGTATCATTTTACTTCTTCAATATAAAAAAATTAAGTATCATATTCTCCATGTGGAATTTTTATTTTGGTAATTTTTTTGTATGATGTCTCTCAATCATCAAGATCCTTGAATGTTTTTTTATAAGTGATTCTTTTCTCTATAAATCTTAAATAAGCTCAAGTGGATAACCATTGAATTTTTTTTTTTATTAGTTTGTGTTAGGGACGTTCCAACCAAAGTGATGAAAAAAAGACTTGAAAACATTCAAATCGTGTTTGTTCTAGATGATTTGACCAATGGAACTCTAGATTATTTTGACCTGAACAAGCAGAACAAAAAACTAATAATAATAAAAACTAATGATGGAACGTTGACGACAAATTTATTCTGTCAAAGCAAATGTTTGGAATTAGGACCTAAAAAAGGGGAATCTCGTATGTTTCCCATGCGTCTACGGCAGCATTCCGTTAGGTGATTTGTAATGTTTTGGCAGGTAGACGGGTATTCATTCCGTTAAATTTGTTTCGGGTGTATGATTTTTTTCCACTTCCTTTTTATTTATTAATATGGATTAGGTGTGTGTTATTTTTTATTTTTGAGTGTGGTTTTTAAGGTGAATTGTCTATGTTAAGTAGATTACTAAAAGGATATTTATTTTGTCAAATTTATTTGGAAGATATAATTTCAACTTCATTTAATTTGAGTTTTGTGTTTTTAATATTTTGAAAATTGATTTTTGGTAAGTTTTTTTATGAGTCAAATAAAATCTTCATTAATAAATCTATAATATATCAACAATATATTATATTATTGAGTGCATTATGATTGATTCCTTAAAAAAAATTAACAATAGCTATATATTAAATAAATCTAAAAAAAAATTATTTTTGTTTCATCAACATTAATTTCACATAAATAAATCTCATATTTTTTATATTTCTTAAAATTTAAAAAAAAAAACAATTAATTAAAATAGAGTCTAAATTACATTAAATTTCTATTACTATTTATTTTTGGATGGTTGTAATGATTGCCCCACTTTACTTTGGAAATATTGTTTTACAAATGTGAAATAGATATTTTTGGCTCTTTACAAGCTAAATGATTTATAGTTATTAATTGGTATTGCTTTAGATTATTAGTCATGTCTTTTTCAAAATATTTGGAGTTGAATTTAAAGAAATATGTCAAATGTCAATGACATGAAGTGATATTCATTATGAATATAATGACTCCTTATGACGTTTGATATTGTGTGTGTATATATTGAAAAAGTGTATTTTTATATAATAAAAGATCATATATCACGTTCCAAACCCTACAAAAGATGAGTCATATCTTCTCCTGTAAATGGTGCCAATTATATCGAGCCAACTAGGCTTAGAGAATGAGGTCAATTACTTATTACTTCAGGCTCATATAAAAGTGCACAGCATCACTTCAAAATGGTAGTATGAATATAACACCTTTTAGAAATCTAGGTCGCAACATCAAATGGCGCATACGTTCCCACCCAAGCATTGAAGTTAAGTTTTATAAACCGCAACATGCTCAGGATTATCAAAGGAGACATATTTTCTTTTAGGGCTGTTGGCTTACAGGGCCAGTTCCTCCGAAGTTTTCTCCCTCTTTGAGCGTCATTGCAAGGAGTGAAATCTTATTTAAAATGTGCCTGAAAGTCACCAACAACCCTGTCATGATTAGGGGAATATGGATTTTAAGAAGGGACCACCACATATGAGCACCCATGCTTAGAAATAATGACACTGTCTCAAAATTAATTATTTAATGGCTCTAGGTAAAATGCGACAATGAGCAGGAGTCACTTGTGGAACTTCCCGATTTTTTTTTTTTTGCACATATTTATAAAATTCTTATTGTAAGTTTGATATCATGTGTTAAAATCAATTTTATCTTACTTTTTAGAATTTTATATAAAAAAGGGGAAACAGATTGCCATGCATTTGACCTTCAATGTTTTGTATGATACTCAAGTCATATTGTCACCTTTTTAAGCCTTTTGCATCCAACATTCTTAAATTTGAATGTTATTTGGACACTTAAGACCTACTTGCATTGATTCAACATAATTCGATCACATTCTCCACGACAATTTCAGTTGCCTTTAAGTTGTGATAGAATGGGACCCAGTTACAATATTGTTTGTAGACAAAGTGCAAGAATACACCCAAGCTCCAAGAAGTTTCTGTTTCAACCGCTAGACAATAAGGTAATGATTCAGTGACTCCTTTCATGTTGTTTTGTTTGATATTCCGAAGGATAACAGCAAAACTTCTCACCTTGGGTTTATGTGGTTCCAAATCCTTATGGCCTAAATTTGTACGATTCTTGGCCAAAGCAGTTGGTCACCATGTTATGATTTTTGAGTAACACGTGCCTTGAAGCCTATGAATTTACGTACTTTTGGGAATAATCACATAAAGTTGTATATGTCAACACTTTTTATCACAACTCGTCATCACCAATGGACATCATCTATGGGAAGGTGCTCAAGATAAAGTTCTAACGACACTTTACCTTCCTGGTCCAAGTCACTTCTAGACCATAAAGTTAAAATCTAGCTAATTTCTAGAATATGCGAACCTAACACCATGTCCTCAATATGTTTGCCAGTTGGATCAAGCAGTGGATTGTTAACATCAAATGCATTTCTACCTTCGTGCTACTTTGATATTAACATGATGTGATGTGGGACATGTTTGTTGGCTATTCATTGGAATTCCATCATAAATACATTCTCAAGAGCCATAGAACAACTTGAAGGGACCCCTTTGATCCAATAGAATAACACAACTCCATGGAGGTACTTCCAACATTATAGCTCAATATGGTATCAAAGTCCTATTCTGATGAATGTAATAGCTCAAATTCTTGCTCGTCTACATTGGTCTCTATTGAAGGTCGATCATGCTTCCAATATTCACTTTCATTCACATTAATTGTTCAAGACATAATTTGCTGGTTAAAAGCCCGAGGACCAAAAAATTAATTACTTTGTGGATGCCCTCCGTGCAATTCATCAACCTCATTATCTCCACATATGGCAAGTTAGTGATCAGATATTGCTCAAAGATGTGACTAAAGAATGAAGAGTAAAGCTTTACATTGCATGGATGTTGTTTCTTTAAGAGGAGAAAACCCTCAATCAAAAAAGCAACGTGAAGCTCTTATTCACCGTAGATCCTTTTGGTGTAGCTTGCACAATTGATTCCAATGGTGTGAAACCATTGATCTTGTTGAAGGGATACACATGTTAATAACATGAGCATAAAGCTCTAGGATAAATATTACAGCTGATAAAACAGCAAGGGGATGAGCCACTTTTTCCTTGTTTATTTATTTCTTGGGTTAGGGTGATAGACGGGGCTATTTTCCTGCATTTAGACTAGTGAAATAGAATATTATGGATTTCAAATGTCTTCACTTACTTATCGGAAGGATGTGTTTATCTCTTGGATGTCTACAAATCCTTTCAAAGAAGCACATAGTGATTGGCTCCAATTACATTGGGATAAGAATCATTATTTATGCATAAAGTCATGATCCTATGCCACAATTGGATTCAATGTGATAGAGCAAATTAAGAATATGAATTGCATAGTTATAGTACTTATGGCAAGTCACCTTCTTAATTATGGAATTATTTGCTCAATAGGGCTTAAGAATTTATCTCCTTCTAGAAAACAAGACCTCTTTCTTTGGTATGGGGATCTGCTAAGTATGCACTTTTAAAATCATTGTTGTTATACAAAAACATATTTTCTGATATGATTTGGTCTAGTAAGATATCCATATTTGATATGAAATGAAATGAAAGATTTTAATGACGTCCATGAGACTGAAGAGTCTATGGGACCAAAAGTTAAGACTTTAAGATGAATTCAAACTCTTTTCAATATTAGATCTTCTACTGTGAATCTTGAGCACAAAACCCATGCAATCTTTTCAAGTCTTGTTTCTTCGAATAACTCATTTAATCTGTCCACCTTCAAGTCATTTTCGTATTGGATACAAATATCATCATAAGTTGAACACTCCATGATGAAGTGTCATTCCGTCTCTACCACCCCTTTGTTGTAGAAAAGACAAGTTCTCCTTCCCAATCCTCCTTGGGTATAGTCAATCTACTGGTTTCACATCGAAGGTGATGCGATCTAGTCCTCAGTTGAGCCACTAAAATCCTTGTTTTACCCTTGATAGCTTCCCCTAGATAAGTTTTTTCATCATGCTCCCAAGTGGGGTTAAATTCTTTGATGTAATATGCTTTCTTTCAACCAATCTACTTTGTCCACATGGCAGTCCTAAATTTTTCTATCACATAGTTTTTTATTTCCCTGTTGTTGTTAGGACACTCCTGAAAGTTGATGCCCCATTTGTTGTTCTGATTCATCCAAGTTTTCTTTCTACGCTTTGATTTTCCTCCAAAACTATTTTGGGTCAGCGATGATTATCCATGCTTTCAACCTTTTTCAGATAACTTAGCAACCGAGTTATTGTTGATGCTTCCATTGGGAAAGTACCTGCTTCAGCCAACAGGATCTCATAAGGGACTGTTGATTTGACTTTAAGAGTGCTTGTGATTAGATGTTTCTAGATTCTTTCTAATTGTCTCCACCCATGATTTGACATGCTACTTCCCCATACTTCACAACCATAAAGGGCAACCGGGGTGACCAGCAATCCAAAAAGGGTTTTCTTAGTTTTCCAATCCCAAAGTTCAGCTGTCCTACACCTATTTTGAAGTAGGTAAGATGCTTTCCAACCCCATGTATCCTTTTTTCTTTACAAATCTCCCAACTAAGTTTGTTGTGCAAATCAATCCCAAGATATTTGTATTTTGTTACAATTTCCAACAAGCTCCCCTAAAAAAGAAAGATAATTTGTTTCTCTTTCCTTTTAAAAGAAAAAAATCATGACTTTGGTTTTGCTAATGTTCACTTGCATCCTGACTTCCTGGCAAAAGAGTTCTAAGGCTTTCAAATGATCCCTCAATCCTTGGAGCTGTTTTTGAAATTAGAATAAGATCGTTAGCATATAAGAGTAACTTCACCACATAACCTGCCAACTATATGCCCCCTCCCTCGGTTTTGCTTAACCATTCTTCAAGCTTGTCAATGTATAAGCCAAACAAGGTGGGAGAGAGGACAACCTTGCTTGACACCAATTTCACTGCCAAAACATTCTGGCATACCCTCTCTGGTATATCAGAAACTACACCAAAATGTGTAACATTAATCTTTGCAACAAAATATTGCAAATTTCATTAACAAAAATGAGAAATTATAAGGCCTTTTATAGAACTCACAAAATTCTAAAATAAATGGAAAAATCCCTATTCAAATCCTAACCATCCCTTGAAATGAGGGAATAAGTTGCACATATAAACTATAAGAAAATCAAATAAATAGTTAGTGAAAGTAAAATACAACTTATTTCTTGCTTATTATAGTAACCACTTGTAAAAAACCAACTTGAAGATAGAATATAACCTAAGGTATAAAGAACTATATCCTATCTCCCTTTGATTCTTCCCTCTCATAGAATCATTAGACTACAATGCTATTACAATATAAATAATAGTTGAGATATCTGGTGTTCAAAAAGCCATTTGGTGTGATGTGGAAGATTTCCTTTTTAGGAGCAAGGTAGGATATGGTGAACCCTTGACAAGTATGTTGATTTGTTGAAAAGTCGAGTAGTATCTAGGCAGAAGTTGAGAATAGGGAACTACTTTGATGGGGCCTTATATTACTCCTTTAGAATGTGATGGAGTTCAAAATAAGATGAGGAGAAAGAAAAATCAGGTTGTGCCATAAAATATTTATGAAACGTAGAGTGTTTTTTAGAATAATAGATGGCTTACCTAAAAATACTCTCAACTTGGGTTAGTATCAAATCCCACAGAATTGAATGAGGTATAAAAACATAGAAACAAATTATGCATTATCTCACAAGGTGAAGAACAAGTTGTAGGTGATGCCAATAGAAGAATTGTTATAAGTGAGGGGTTTTATTTTCTACAAGTGACTATCATTGAGTGTAGAGTGTGCCTCCTTTAGCGAGAATTGATGGTGATCTGAATGTCTGGAGGAAAGTGTTTGGGCTCCTGAAGATGAGCTAAGTGTATTAAGAATACAACACTTGCATTGTTACCAAAAACATTCAGTACTATTTTTGTTTATGGATTTGTTTCTTTGTTTGTTTTCTACAAATAAAGACAAGGTTTTGGTGTGCATTATTTTTTTCTTATGTTGCATTTGATTATGTAATTTTTACCTTATTTTTACAATTTGTATGGTATTTTTAAATGCATCATGGTGGCCTATTAATAGGTTTTCTCAAGCAACAAACCACAACAATCCGTAGGGTTCACACCGTAGGTGATCTTGTCCACAAATTTGGGACCAAATGTAAAAATCTTGTGCAAGTGTGCATGATCTATGTCAGTGAAGAATCATATTTCCATCCAATTTGATATGGACTAGCATGTGACTAAATTGGTAGGCATAATTTATCGCCAAGGTTATTCGCAAAAAAGTTTTTTTTATCCTTTATCGATGAAATAATCAATAAAAAAAGTCATGTGTGAGGTGAGCCCATGTTACAAATAAGTTATAATGACTCTCATGTGCATGTAAGGGATGTAATAGGGTGATGTTATTCATTCCATACTTAAAATCATCATAAGTCTAATTTCATCACTTACGGCTTCGATGGGAATGGAATGCATTTCCTCTTTGTTTGGATTTAAAATCAAAGTCTTCTTCTTTTTCCAATATTTATTATTTCTCTAATTATTAGATTGAGATGGAGAAAAATTAGAGAAGGCGTAGAAGAATTTGAATAAGACTAATATGTGAGCATATACCCATAATCCTTAGGAATATTTGAACATTTTGGCAAGAACAAATAGTTTGAAGGCCTGGAGTTAGTGGAAGATGTTGAAGAAGACCTAGAGTAGTTATGTTGAGCAACAAATTTCTCATGTGCCAATTGTATGTGGAAGTAATGAATACTCTCATGTTGCGGTCCACCACTCTAACATGCCATGACACTCAAATCCACACACATATACACAACAACATCATGCACAAGTATATGTATCTTATTATGTATTTTGTCTTATTAATTTACACTGGGAGAATCCCATATATAGTTGGTAAAATTTTGTTTTCACAACCACAATTAGTTGTTGTGAATAAATAGAAAGATAGGAGGACCTCCTAATTATGTGTGTAGTTTCATTTTATGTGCACATTGTAAGGAAATTTCTTACATAGATATGAATATCAACAACAATAGAGCACCAAAGAATACCAAAATATAGAGAAATGATAACAATATGCAAGTAGAATGACTTATCCATTTCGAGGGGGAAACCTCCAAACCATGTAATAAGACGAGTACCTGATATGATGATCAAGTACTAGTTACTACCTCATATAGATATAGATATATATATATATATATATATATATATATATATATATATATATATATATATATATATATATATCCTACTTATGTTATGTTATCTACCTGGGTTGACCTACTAAGCATATGAAAGCATGAATAAATGTGACTATCAGTTTTTGGGCTTCAAAGGTATCTACTTTTTCGTGTTTTTGTGGTTTTTATGTTTATGGATTTTGGTTTATTAGTTCTAGGTTTAAATAGTATTTTGCATCAATGTAACTTTTTTGTTTTGGGGTTTCCTCATTGGGAAGTTTCAGGTTTTAGAATTTTTACGTTACATTTTTTCAAGGTATACCTTTTGAGTTTTTTCTTCGGGATCTTTATGTTTCAATTTTCAAGGTTCCTAGTTTTAGGTATTGAGAGTGTTTTATAATAATCAAGTTTTTGTGTTTTGAGGGTTTTCAAGGTTGGGATTTTTGGGCTTGTGATTTTCCTTTTTTGGTTTATGGGTTTAAGAGTTTCAATATTTTTTGGGTTTTTAGGTTTGGGGCTTTCTAGTTTTAACATTTCATGGTTTTCTAGTTTCTATTATTTTTAGGGTTTTTATGTTCATGGATTTTTGTTTTCATGGTTTTAGGTTCAAATCTTTCGGGATTTGATTTTTTCATGGTTTTAGGTTCAAATCTTTCGGGATTTGTGTTTTAATTTTTGGGATTTGGGTTCCAGGGGTGCTTTATATCAATCAAGGTTTTATGTTTTTGAAGTTTCTATGTTTGATACTTTTTGGTTTTGTGTTTTAGTTTCAGGGTTTGGGATTTAGGGTATTAGAATCCAGGTTTCAAGTTGTTTTGTATTTTCAAGTTTAGGGCATTCAAATGAGTTTCAAAGTTTTCTTGTTTTGGAGGTTTTCGAGTTTAGAGCTTTCAATTTGAGTTTCAAGCTTTGAGTTTTGGCTTTCAAGTTTCAAAGGTGTTTTATATTAATGTACTTTTCATTTTCTCAAGGTTCTGTCACTAGGGTTTTGAGTTTTGATTTTTCTAGTTTATAGATTTTGGGGTTTACAAGTTTTAGTTTATCATATTCTAGTTTCAAGTTTTATGTTTTGGATTTTGGGTTTCAACATTTTTGGAATTAGGGATTTCCGAGTCTTAGATTTCAAGGTTTACAAGGTTTTCAATTAGGGGCTTTCACGTTTTAGGGTTTTCAAGTTTTTGAGTTTCAATTTTTAAGGGCATTGTTTATCAATCTATATTACTGGTTTTTATAGTTTCCTAGTTCGGTATTTTGAGTTTCAGAGTTTTATGTTTTGATTTTTATTTATTTAAAGTTTTATATTTCAAGTTGTAGGTTTTTTAGTATTGGGGTTTTGGGTTTTTTGAGTTCATTGTTTTTGGATTTCATGTGTTGGTTTTAAGTTTTTAATAGGATAGTTGCATCTTATATTAATCTAATTTCATGTTTTCATGGTTTTTAGTTTTGGGGGTTTGATGTGTATATCCATTTCTTGTACGAAGTCGATAAAGGATTTTGGAGTTTCAAGTTTCAAACCAAATAGTCATTTTTTTGTATTAAACCATTTTTCCATGTGCTCTAGGATTCTAAATGCCATGTTTTTGGATTTCAAGTTTCAATATTCTCAGGTTTATGTTATCAAGATTCAAGTAAGATAAGCACAATTTTATAATAATGCACTTCTTGTGATTCTAGAGTTTGTAGGTTTAGGTGTTCAAGGAATTTAATCTTAAGGTTTGGATTTTCATTTCGGGTTTTGAGTCTTGGGACTTTTAAATTTTGTTGCTTTCAAGTTTCATTATTACCCTATCATGTATTACAATGACAACACAACTATATACTTTCAAACTCGTCAAATTCGATGTATCGTTGTAACTTGGAGGGTAGTTTTTTTATTGATAAAGCGGGTTGAAGGGACCCATTCCCTATATTTAAAGTTGAGTCAGATCCTCGGGATAGAAAGACTATAAAAGCCAAAATTTAACAGTAACTACAGTTGAACACCAACTTAGCAACAACATATAGTAAAACTATAACCAAAACATCCTAAACCAAAAATATTCCAGAATTACTTCCCGCCCTGAGATGGAAAATAATCCTCAATGCTGCCCATTTGACCCTTTTTGTTTTTTCACATTTTTACTTCAAACCACTTGCCCTAGTCAGTCGGAATTACCAGTGCAAGGTCACTAGCAGTTGTCGAGGCCATCATTTTTTCTGACACTGAATCCCGATCTGATTCTGAACTTTCTGATGTATGTCCCCTCTTCAATCCACCTACAACTAGGTGATTTTCCTGGATTCCCTTTTCAGTGTCTTCCTTCTCAGTAGCCACTTTGTTCTTGGAGTTCGGATTACATAGATCATCCTTAAAATTTACAATGGATACCAAATCCGGATTAACCGAGCCCCATCCACTAGAAGAAGTCGAGCCATTCTTTTTTGTAGATTTCTGATTTTATTTGAAGGGACGAGAAGCTTATAGATGACCTGTATTTCTACATATTCTACATCAGAATGCAGTATTCTCATAGTCTAGGATCTAGATATGCTGAAGGTCGCCAAATTTAAGATTGATTCAATCAGGTAAACCCTTGCTCAAATCGATTTCAATGCATATACGGAAAAATGAACACAGACCCGAGTGTGTTCTATCCAAATCTTCTTTGATAAACTTGCCTAAGTCGTTGCCAATGTCTTCCAGGGCATACCACAGATGCAAGGGGAGGTTAGGAATCCTGACCCAAACAGGCGTTTTGGCAGCCGAATAAGTGTTCGGATCGAACTATGGAAACCACGGAGTTATAAATTAACCTGCATGGCCCCCAAAACCACAGACCATCTGTCAAACATCTCTGATAGTCTTCATATTCTCTAAAATGGATGGCAAAAAAATGCTTGGAACATAGGAATATTTCACACTTATTGGTCCAGGTATCGAATACCCACTGGTACAGAGCGGAGGAGAAAGGTCAGAAACTGTTAAACTTGTCGATCACTGCATCCTGTGATAAGTTTTTGAAATATTCCTCCACTTCAGGGTTCTCAATGGTAGTTACTAGTTGATAATATTTTAAATTCTAAGTTAATTTTCAGTCAAACTCACCTTTATTGAGGATGTAAGGTAATTGTTTATGAGAAAGTGGTTTTTACATCAAAATGTGATACATTTACTCATTTGCATTGCAATTAATCCTAAATAGTTTTAAAGCAGTAAATTCATACTTAATTGCATAAATAAATATTCTCACAATAATAATTAATGACAAGAGGGGGTTTTATACAAGGATATATATATGTGATTTGTGATAAACCTGGAGACTATTTTCAAAAATATATAGTAGAAAGTAGGTCTAGACTACGAGGCCAAGAAGACCCAAAAATATTATCGTGAACATAGAACTTCCTTAAAATCATTAGTGTACTTTCTTGGGACTGTAACTACACAATTTTATCAATTTTCAGCTAAGAAAAATCAAATTAGATGATCTTATTTTTTAGCTTCAAGGTTTTGAAAACCTTTCTCATTTGCCATAATTATACATAAATCTATTGGACACTTGTCTCCTTTGAAACGTTAGCAGGGCAACAACACCTTGCAAGAACATAATAAAAATGGGGAATGTGTTGGAGGGCATGCATAATTCCTCCATTATTATTAGGCCCTTAAATTTATATAATATTTTGAGATGAGAAAATTAAGCATTTTGTAGTGTCTAGCTACATAGTCCAATCTGATGTGGTGGATGCTCTATATATGACTCTTCACTAGAATTAATCCTCGATAATAAAAAAAATTAAATGCTTCATATTTTCCCATGTTTTAAATGCTTTGAATTCATAACGAGACACTCTTAAATTATGTTTCTTATGATGTTCCATTATATGCTCTAGATGCACTAATGCACCTATGTTAGAATTCTTCAATGTAAATTAAGACCCTACTGACATGTAAGATGACACACAAAGGGTGGGATAACTGACGAAGAAATCTTAAAAACTTGAAGTACCCAAAAATGGGTCAAAAGGGCCCAAATATGGAAATGCCCCCAAAATTGTAAGCTATGATTCTAGAGAACTAGAGTTATATGATTCTTAAAAGACCCAAAACCACATAAAACATGAAGAGAATGAGAAAGAGAACGTGAAAGAATAACATAACCTATATAACCTATAAAATTAAGAATAAGCCTATATAAATCTAATGTAGATATATACGTAGAATAATATAATTTTACAACAAATAACTAATCCCCTACCAAAATTAAGTGTCTACCCTCATAAAGGAATTTGTACCTTTTTAAGGACCTTCGGAATTCTGTAGGATGGAATGGTTATCTTGGCCAGCTATTAAAAACCCTTTTCATCTTGCTAAAAATGATAAGCATGTCATAGATTTCATTACTTCATTGGTCAAAGATGATCTTGTTAGTAAGATGTGTACTGAGACTCCATGTAATGGCACTAGACTTAATAAATTCCCTCTCAAAATCTCTTATCTTAAGTTGTTGCTTGTTATTTCTATTCAAAAAGATTGAACCTTGAATGGAATTGTAAGATGGCTGAAAATAGTTGCTAATGTTTGGAGATCAAAAGTCAAGTCTAGTGTCAAACTTCTTTCTTGGAGAGTAATTCATTATAAGTTGCTTGTTGTTAATAGACTTGGGTTTTTTGCGGAGTTTAAAATTGCTCACCCCTTCTGTGATAAGAAAGAAACCATAATGCATGCTTTTTGGATATGTAATTCAGCGAACTTGATCTTGAATGAAGTTCAATATGATTTGACAACTTTATTTTCAAGCAAATTGTCTTGGAAAAACTCTTCATGGATTAAGATTAGCAAATAATGTGATTTCTGAAACATTTAGACAAATATTACAATTAAACCTATTTAAAAAATAGATTTCATTCTTGCTTCTTTAACAACACTACTCATCGATTAGTTGTTATTCATTGACTTTGCTTTGATTTCTAACTTCAATTCTCTTCTATGAAACTGGGCATGCAATTGTTCTTCTTGCTAATAAGGACCTATCGAAATAGATGAAGGATATCAAAGTTCAAATAGCAGACAACGATGAAGACCTTTACAAAAAAATGAAGGTTTCAACAATTATATGGCAGCGTTCTAGTAGAAGGTTCAAGTTTTTCAATTTTGTTTCACTGCAATTTTTGTTATACAATTTTTTATTTTGTACTCAATGTTTTAATCTTCTATTCATTGTTGTTGTTATATTTATCTTGTAGAGTGGTTGTCATGTGTTAAATTTATTATAATTTTCTAATGACTCTCGCCCTATAAAAATGTTTACTCTCTAAATTTAGATCTTTTTACTTATTCTTCAATGTAAAATAATTAAGTACCTAAAATAACATATTCTCCATGTGGGATTTTCATTTTGGTAATTTAGTTTGTATGATCTCCTTAAATGTTTTTTTATAATTGACTCTTTTTAAATAAGCTCAGATGGATAACCATTGAAATATTTTTGTTATTAATTTATCTTGTTTGTTCCAACCAAACATAGTTTATCTTGTTTGTTCCAACCAGACGTTCCAACCAAAGTGAAGGAAAAAGACTATAAACATTCAAATCGTGTTTGTTCTAGATGATTTGACCAATGGAACTCTAGATTATTTTGACCTGATAATAGAGAAGGGTCGTGACTCGTGGTGGCATGACAAATGTATTCTGTCAAAGCAAAGAGGAGGAATATTTGAAGTTAGGTATGTTTCCTTTGCGTGTACGACGGGGTAATTTGGAATTTTTTGGTCAATAATTTATGATTTGGTACGTAGACGGGTTATTCATTCCCTTAAATTTGTTTAGGGTGTATGATTTTTTTCCTTTGTATTTATTTATATGGATTAACTATGTGTCCCTTTTTAGTTCGGGAGGATAATATACATTTCATGTCATCTAATTAATAATGTTGACTGTGAACCAATCATAAACAAGAATTTTTCTACCCATGTCAAGTTTTGTAATGTATAATTTTTGAATTGACATATTTGCATAAATACAATTTCACATAAATGAATTTATTGAAATTTTGATTGGTTGGAAAAGGTGATTTGACAATTTTTTCTTCTTATTGAAGTACACATTTTTCTTTTTTTTTTAAGCCAAAAAATTATAAATGGCCAAGTGGCCTAGCATTTATTAACCCCTGTCAATCTATCAATTCATCTATTTGATTGTAGATAACTTACATTAAAACTGATTTGATTGAATACTTGACAATGCCAACTATCACCAATTACAATCTGACAACATTATATAGAGAAGGTGAGCTCTGCCTATCACACACATCTAAATAAATTTGGTATGGACTATTCTTAATCAAGATCACAGCTCCTTTATCATTAAAGTCAAATTAGTTGGTGAACCATCAGTCATTAAGGTGCAAGGCACTACCTCTAGTGTAATTGTCGCATGTGGGCTCAATAGTCATGTATTACGAGGAGACATTGATACTTATTCTACAGATTTTGCACTTATGATGGGTTCCTTCCTGCAATCCACCCATTTCCGTGATTGTGAGCTGCACAGAGGATGAAGGAAATGTCCTCGCGCAAAATGTGGGTGATGCACAAGAAACGACCATTCAAAGTTTTCAGGAGCAAATATTAATCACCACCAGTGTTGAACGTGTTCTGGAAATCAAAGCTTTGTCAGTGCAAGAACAATGGGAAGTGTTCAAATTCCATGTATTAAGAAACACCTACCACCAAGATTTCTATGTACATCAATGACATTAAAACGGATCTCGGGAGCCATTTGCCATTGTTGCAAGTTCTTAAAATTGTATGATGTGAATCGTTGATAGGAGTTGCCTTCTAATTTTGGAAGAGTCGGTGCATGATTTCCTACATTGCGGTCGTTTTCACTGGTCGGGTTGAAGATAAGGTCCTTGAAAATTGAAAAGGGGCAATGCCTAAGATTAGACATATGGCTCTGAAGAATTGTAATAACATAGAGAGCTTGCTAGTTGAGATGGAGTGTATGGAGGATCTTCAAACATTGGACATAACTGGTTCGGATCAGCTCATTCGGAACATGAGCTCCCCTTCAAATCTTTGGGGTCTTCCGTTAGGTATTCATGTCATCCCGTCCTTTTAGAAAGCTACAGTATACATCCTTTCTTATATCAAGTAGACAACCAGAAAAAGATATCAAAGGGACATCAAGTCAACATTAGTTATACAGTTGCATCCTAACCAGGACATTTGATTTACTTTCAGAATGGTGTGTAGCCTTCTTACTGTGTAGGATTATGCATTCATCAATTTATGTCTGAAGCTAATTTCTTGGGGCTATCTTTAGGAAGTGTGGTGACTAATAATTTATAAATAATTGATCGTCTATCATTGTTGCATTCAGTGTAGATCTGTAGGACTGGCTGAAATGCTTTCTGCAAACTCCTTAGTTTCACTAGTTTCTTATTCTTCTTAAGCACGCAATCCCTTTATCAAAAATTACTAAATAGGGGAACAAACTTCAAGCTATTTTCATGCAGTTTAATGTTTTTACGTTGGCTTAAATTATCATTTTTACTTGTTTTGGTATCATGTTATTTCCTTCACAGGTGTTACAAAGACAACTTTTGCAGTAGTTTAAATTGTATTGCTCGACTACATCACTAATGTGTTCTTGTTCTTTCTCTCTCTCTCTATACATAGAAACCAAGATTGGCCGAATTAGATTTATGGATGTTCTAAACAAACGACACTAGAAAAGTATGAAATATAGAAGAGTGTAGAAATTATTTTCTATTTTATATATTTACACATATAAGCAAAACCATTCTTGGCCCTACCCTCTTCTTGCCACTTTTCTAGAATGTATTGAAACTTAATATGAGAGAATATCTTTAGCATGCCAATTTAATTGACCTTGTTGAACTTTATGACTTATATCACTTTCTTTTGGTCAAAATGCAGGAACTTCTTATGCAAGTACTGTTTGTGAAATGTATGCTATCTCTTGGTCAAAAGTCAAATGTGGTTCAAGAGATAAAAAGACAATGAAAAGCAAGGCTTTCATTTGTAGAAATATTTGAAGTATTGGTTTCCTTGTGACATTTTGGTTCAAGTATTGGGATACGAATATCTCTTATCGTCGATGATTTTGGCCATATATTGTGAGATAGTCAATTCTTTGGTTCTTTTTTGTTCTCTTTGAGATGGTCTTTAGATGTGTAGCTCATATTCTATTGTAAAGTCTATTTTGTTACAAATTATAGGGCCATTCCAAAATCTATTGTCTAAGAATTTGCACAAAAAAAAATCTATAAGAATGGCTTACATTATGGCCACCATACATTGTTTCACTCAAATGCGCACATATACTCCAATGAGTTATGTGTAGAGAGTCATTGCAAATCTGTTGGATGAATCTCATAATACTCCATAGTCATTACTACCCTTCCCTCTCTATCGTATATTACCATTCTCTCCTAACCAGCAGCTAATGTCCACCCAATGCTATTTACTGCCACTCCATAAACTAGATTTGGTAATGTTGTTTACACTTGACACAATTCATTTATTTCGTACCTCAACTCCCACAGACACCAAATGGTCTGATAACACTATTTTTCCATTAGTTCTAGTAAAATGAATTTTCTGTAGAAATTTTTGAGAAAACTATATTTGTACTTGCTTCGATATTTTCAGTACGTTAGACAAGGCATTTACTTAAATCCAATCCAATAATATAGACCTAACACATTGCAGTGAACAGGGAATGACACTACTACATAATGTGAATCTGGCTTAAGTTTTGTATCTAACTAGTTGGAAATGTATATCTATCTATTGAGCATGACGCAACATGAAAGAAGGCATCCGAGTACCTTTTGGTGTCATTGTCGAACAAAGCTGCTTATTGTACACTGTATGTGCTTCTCTTCATGTTTCCTAATAGAAGCACATAAAGCAACATGGTGTTTTTAGAGACAGTTATGTTTAAGGGATATGTAGGCATATGCTTAGTTGTGTTTGGACTATACAAAATTTTCCTCGGTGTTTTAGACAAAGCACATTCTTGCCTATTACAATCTACTCATATTTACATCTTCGATTATTATAATCTACAATTACAATTTAAAGGTAGGAACTGGCTGCTTTACGGCTCTTGTTTAATTTTGAGTGTCCTTTTTAGGTTAAGTTGATTACAAAAGGGTATTCATTTTGTCAAATTTATTTGGAAGGTACAATCTCAATTTCATCTAATTTTGGTTTCAGGGTTTTAACATTCCTAAAATTAATTCTTAGTAATTTTTTATGAGTCCAAAAAAATCTTCATTAATAAACCCATAACATATTGACAATATATTATACCAACACTTACATGTGTACAATGCAATGTGAATGCTGAATGATATAAGTATTTTTATTTTGACCATTGGGATTCCTTCATATATTGCATTAGAGAGTATTTTTCTTGGAATTAATTGTATTAGTCCCCTAATTCAGGGGTTCCAAATGTGGATCGTACACCCTAGGCCTCGAATCCAGTTAGCATACATATATGTAATACATACTAATTGTAAGAAGAATCATTCTACTAATTCATCTTCTTGATCATAAAATTATCATGCCTTTAAACTCCACTACTCTTTTGTGAAGCCTTTAACTTCTACTTTGGTTATACTCATACTCTTAATCTCCTCCTTTGACCTCTTAGGTTTACCTTTGGTGTTTTTATTTAGTGATTTCACCTCATCCATTAGAAGACTTTGGAAGAACATCTACAACATGTCTAACAAGTTTTCAAAAAACTTTAATTGTCTAAACTTAGGAAAGTGTACCTTAAGAGAAAAGAAGTATTATAATACATATTGTTCCTAAAAATCACAAATGTTTGTAGTTGACAATATAATAAATGGATGCATGTAATATACAACTCAAAATTTTGTCCTCATAATTGTAGTGGTTCCTTTTCCCTGTGTGTGTATTTTGGTGAGAGAAAAAACTACCTTTCCTGAGAGCCCAAAGCTAGTTGAAGCAGCAGATGGAGGTCTGGCATAATCCCCAACAAGATGTTGGATGGGTTTTTTGGGAGGCATCAGAATCCTCTTGTTTATATCATTCAGGGCCACATCTCCTTCAACCCCATTAGGCTTTAGCACAAAAAATGGATAGGCCAATACAGGGGTAGCTAACTTGGCTTTCTCCTTGGGAGATGGAGGAGGAAATGTTTCCATGTGCAAGGGGTGTTTCCTACAACTTAGCTTTAAAGTGGAGTCTCAAGGATTCAGAAAGACAAACATGAACAACTCTAAAAAATTAAAAGGATTTGGACAATTTTGATGGATAACTCAAAGAACACCAAATACAGTAGAGGTTTAAGATGGTTTTGCCTTGTATTTTACATCAGGAAACATTTCTAGCAGGAAAAAACATGTGCAGTGGGGGTTTCCTACAACATAACTTTAAATAGAAGTATTCTCCAAGGATTTAGATAAACAAACATGAACAACTTTCATAAAAACAAAAAGATTTGGACAATTTGATGGATAACTCGAAGAACACCAAATACAGTAAGTACCAGTAGAGGTTCAAGATGGTTTTCAAAAGTCGTGAATCTCCCCTACAAATTTTTGAAATGGAACTTAATCAAATTTTCAGTTGAAGTCAAAAATAAAAGATCACAATGGCAAAAGACAAAATCTTAACAACTACATACACAAGCATAAAAAATGCATACCTTTGCTGCAAAATCACCATTATACATTAGTGTTTTAATTTGAATGAATTAAAACTAAGTGATGCTTCTCTGTTCTAACATTTTGAGATCTAATATCCCTACCAACCTGGGTTACCTTCATTTCGTCCAAAAATAACTCCTTTATCTTGTTGGACAACATGTCTACTGGAGCACTCAAATCTAGAGAAAATCTCCTTGGCCTTCTCCTTGGGAGCTGGAGGAGGATAATTATTGACTTTCTCTACACCTAAAACTAATAATAAAAACATAAAACCTCAATTATATGATGTTAGAGAGTCTATTATTTATTAAAAACAAATAGATAAGATCATCAAGGCCAATTTAATATACCCTCAATTAAAGGTCTCTTGTTTAAAGGTTTTTCTTCAAATGGTTGTCAATCAACAATCTTTAGGACCTGGATTTCTACAAATAAAAAACAAGAATATCAAATGATTAGAACTCTTTGTAAACCATAGCATTCAAAAAGCACCATTTACCTTGTTGACCACTAGTTGCAAGTGGTGAGATGTTCTTGTTCCTGTTCCATTCAGACAAACAAAATGATTCAAATTTCATACAAGGTGAAGGCCCCAAGTTTTTGTAAAGACACAATTATCACTCATGCTACACCACTTTCGCTCCTGCTACACCATTTTCACTCATGCTACACCACTTTCGCTCCTGCTACACCATTTTTGTTGCTTCTTTACCGTCTAAAACGATGCGGTTAATAATTTTCCAATGCAATAGAACCCTTTTTATCAGCCCGATCTAAACCAAACTATGCAAATAAATTTAACATCAAAATAGAAAGAAAAAGATAATCACCAACACTAACCTTCGACCCTCTTGAGAGAATTCTCTGGCTTTGCAAAAAATTTCATCTTGTTAAACCCAGATAAAACTCAGACAAACCTAAATCCGAAGACAATATAAACTTATAAGGGGCGATAAGTTACATATAGAAATCTTTTTTACAGTGTCGAGTGGAGTACACATGTTTGTAGTTAACAATATAATACATGGATGGATGTAATATAAAACATAGCCTTTTGTCCTCATAATTGTAATGGCTCCTTTTCCCTATGTGTTTATTTTGGTGAGAGAAACTACTGCCTTTCTTGAGAGCCCAAAGCCAGTTGAAGCAGCAAATGGAAGTTTGGCATAATCCCTAATAGGATGTTGGATGGGTATTTTGGGAGGCATTAGAATTCTCTTGTTTATATCATTCATGGTCCCATCTCCTTGAACCCCACTGGGCTTTAGCATAACAAATGGATAGGCCAATACAAGGGTAGCTAACTTGGCTTTCTCCTTGGGAGCTGGAGGAGGATAATTATTGACTTTATTTATACCTAAACCCAAGAATACAAACATAATACTTTAATTATATGATGTTAGAGAGTCTATTATTGATTAAAAACAAATAGATAGGATCATCGAGGCCAGTTTAATATACCCTCAATTAAAGGTCTCTTGATTAAATGTTTTTCTTCAAATGGTTGTAAATCAACATTCTTTAGGACCTGGGTTTCTACAAATAAAAAACTAGGATATCAAATGATTAGAACTCTCTGCAAACCATAGCATTCAAAAAGCACCATTAATAATGATTTCATTTACCTTGTAGATAATTCCAAGAACACCAAATACAGTAAAGGTTCGAGATGGTTTTCGCCCCATATTTCACCTGGGAAACATTTCAAGTAGGAAATGTTGCCATGTGCAAGGGTAATTTCCTACAACTTATCTTTAAAGTGGAGTCTCAAGGATTCAGAAAGACGAACATGAACAACTCTAAACAATTAAAAGGATTTGGACAATTTTGATGGATAACTCAAAGAACACTAAATACAGTAGAGGTTCAAGATGGTTTTGCGTTACATTTTTGTATTATTCAACATTTCTAGCGGGAAACAACATGTGCAGTGGGGGTTTCCTACAACATAGCTTTAAATAGGAGGATTCTCCAAGGATTCAGATAAACGAACATGAACAACTTTTTAAAAAACAAAAAGATTTGGATAATTTGATGGATAACTCGAAGAAAACCATAAATATATCCAGATATGGAATGAGAAACAGCAGTTGCATCATTAGAAACTGATGATCCATCAAGATGCACAGAGGGAGACCTTGATCCTTAAATGGTGGATGGTTCTTCAAAATATTATGCTGGAGGCATAACAGAAGCTTCAACTTGCATATAATCTATAGAATCTTTGCTACCATCACATTGAAGAAAAGGATCAATCAAAAGCTCCCTTGCAGGCAACCTATAGAGCGCTGCTACAAGACATTTTTCAATGAATTCCTTTACTTGTGCATCTTTTATTTTATTCAGGGCTGAAGGCTTTATACCCTGAGGAAAGCATCTGAATAAACAAAGTTATTCCTGGATGTAATGGTCAAACTTCGCTAAGTACACATTAATCACATATTTTTATTAACGGCAAATTAATCGCAAGAGAAGAGAAGAACTTACAGATGTCACTTTCTTATAAATTTGAGTTGTATTATTATATTCACTGTATGGATACTCAAAAGTCACCATCTCCAATAGGCACATACCAAATGAATAGATGTCAACCAATTCATTATAATCTTCTTCATAAAGTTCTGGAGCCATAAATTCAAGAGTTCCTAAAGATAGCAGATGCTAAACTTAATTAGACCCAATGATTACCACCCTTAAAGATTACACACATCAACCAAATGAAAGGCAAAACATATAAATAAAACTTACCAATAACACTATGAGCATGTGCCTACCACAGTGAAGTGGCCAAACCAAGATCCCCAATTTTGACCTCACCATGGTTACCGTTAACATAAATGTTGTCACATTCTAAGTCTATGTGAATAATTGGAGGATTATGATTGTGGAGATAAAGTAAACCCCGCAGAATTTTCCTTGCCTAACCCTTGACAACCTTCATGTCAACATGTTTATATTTCTTCCGATATCCATACAAAAGTTTAGGTTAACATGTTTATCTCCACAAAGATGTCCACAATAGCTGAAATGAGTGTAATAATACTATCAATGCTTCTCGCTAATTTTAGTGAAAGCTAAATCTAATGCAACTCTATAAGCATTTAGGGTTCAGGGAATTTTGAAAAACTAACTGCCTCAAAGTGTTGGATGTGAAAATCTCTGTTATAATATTCACAATCTTGTTTTTAGCATTTATCCATGAATTGTAGAACTTGATAATATTCTTAAGTTTTACGGTCTTCAACAGATGCACTTCAGAATACAATCTCTCTAGATCATCAGGATTTTGCAAAAGTTCAGCAATCCTCACTTGGTTCCAAACCACTTTATCCCCTTAACCTCATCAAATGCCCTGTAGTTATACCAAAACATTAAGGGAAAAGCAGAGAGGTAGATGTATCCTAACTTACAATGAAGTGATTCACATTGAATAATTCCTTGAGTTGCATCATTGGAAAATTACTTTCCACGCTGCCATCAATCCACTGCCTAGTCCCATCAACGCCCGAATCTTAAGGAATGACCTGAAATGGAGTGTGATAATGAACTAGGTTTCCATGTCTGTCCTTGGCCATCAATACCTGGGCCTGAAATAATCCAGGGAAAGCACATTGGCAACAGTAACTGCACTCCAAATCACCACATAGGGATAAGTTAGATAATTAAGGCATCTCAAAGGCTCGTGCCTTCTGGGCGAGCAAACTGAAATTCTCCAAAATGTCTAATCATAAGCTTCTTGCGTCTAAACTTTGTCTGAAAGTCTGGTTCCTTGTCAAAGACCTAAGCATCTTCTGCAACAATCTTACATTTGATGGACTTCTCCTTGTGTTAGACAAGCCTACAAACAACATTAAATATGCCGCCCAATTGATCAAAGAACTACAAGGTTGCCACAGAATCTGCAAAATAAGTTTGAAGCTCTTGCCATGTCATGGTGGTAATTACAACGTAAATTATTGATCCAACACTTGCCCCTAAGCAACTACGCGCAGTAGATGCTGGTCACCAGGGCTTCTCGGGAATATATTATTAACGACATGGAAGTCATGTCTACTTCTGAGCAATTCATAGAATGAAGAATTATATACTAAAAGCCCCCCTTTTGGCAGCGCTTTTGACAATTCTAAAATATAGGGAATTCAAAAACCCTGAACCAATTCGAAAATATGGCATGTGTATTGAATCGTTGTGGACGAAGCGATTCATCATGCAATTGCTGGAGGGGAAGTGTTTCCTTGAAAGGTAAAAGCTAAAAAACCGTCATTAGGCAAAAGGCCATCAAATTTGACATAGTCCCATGAATTTCCTCAAAGCCCTTTCCCATAGGGTACGGGGACGCCTTCGACGTAATTATTGAGTGTATTATAGTTGACTCCTTAAAAAAATTAACAATAGCTATTTTTTAAATCAATATTCATATTAAAAGTCCAAAAAAAAAATTGAAATCTCATTAAAAAAATTGTTTCATAAACATTAATTTCACATAAATAAATAAGTCTCATTTTTTTTATATTTCTTAAAACCTCGTAAAAACCAATTAAACTATTTAAAATATAATCTAAATTATATTAAATTTTTATTATTAGCTATTTTTGGATAACTGTAATGATTGCCTCACTTTACTTTTGAAATAACATTTTAGAAATGTGAAATAGATCTTTTCGGCTCTTTATAAGCTAAATGATTTATAGTTATTAATTCGTATTGCTTTAGATTATTAGTCACGAATTTTTTTCATTGGCAAATATTTGGAGTTGAATTTAATGAAATATGTCAAATGTCAATTACATGAGATGATCCAAATCTATCTTGGGCCCAATATCTATCTCTATATTTGTCTAGGCAACAATCTTATTTCATGGACTTCTCCTTGTGGGTCCCCTATAGATCGGAGCTCTCTATGGCCCCCAAATACAGATACTCTAGATGGGGATGGGGAGCTGAGGAACTCTATGTTAGACCGCCGGCGTGAACACAGTGGTCTTTGACCCGAGGAAGGACCAGGAACGAATTCAAATTTGGATGCCGACATGTCGGTGAATCGAGGTTCCCCCTATCTATATAGGGATAGGGCCAGCAATATATAGATAGGGGTCCCCTTCCAACCAAATATATAGAAAGGGTCGCACCAATCAATATGAATTGAATTGAGGTTCCTATGACTTGGAGCTTCCCATATAGACCTCACAATGCCTTGAACTATCCATCAGGGTGGGGCGACTATCTATAGTCGAGCCCCAAAACTCATCCATCTTTGACAGCACCCCTCTAGTACCCCCGAAGGGCATACCGACTCAACCCCTTTATGGCGTTTGATATTGTGTGTATATATATTGAAAAGTGCATTTTTATATATAATAAAAGATATATAATTTTGATCATACAAAAGATGAGTGGAAAAAGTTGCACCCTGTAATGCCAATTATATCGAGCTAGCTACGCCTCGAGAAGGAGGCCAATTACATCAAAATCACAATAAAAGTGTGAGCATCAATCAAAAAAAGTAAATAAAACAAGGAGTCAGAAAACTAGGCCACAACAGCAACGTGGTAGATGGGTTCCCACCCACTTTCATCTTGTGGTTGTTGTTACTGCTCGGGATTATCAAAAGATAGTTGCAAGGCAAAAGTGGCAAGTGCCAGTCATGGGAATTTTCCCTGTTGAGGGGCATTCCAACTAGCTCCACTAGAATCACGAAGCCAACCAAAAACCCCGCCATGAACAAGGGAAGGGTCCGAGACAGAAGGGACCACCACTGGCAAGGAGAGGGGCTTCACCAACTCTGTGAGCATCATCTATGAAACCCCTAACCCTAGGTCAAAGAAGGGGAGTGGCACGACTGAGGAAGCAAGCGGAAATGGGCAGGAGCATCTGGAGGCACTCAATATTTTATATTTTATTATTCTCATTGTAAGTTTGATATCTCATGTTAAAATCATTTTAGTTACTCATAGAAATATGTATATCTAAAGTGGAAAAAGATTGATAAAAAAATTGTTAGGGTTTTGTATGATGTTTTCATTGTTGTATTTTTAAGCCTTATTTCTCGAACTTAATGTTATTATGGGACATTTAAGACCTAATTGCATTAAATTTGGCTTAATTATTGCCCTTGGGCCAATTTATGCATATAAGTATATAGCCTTCATCCACCCAGTTAGAATATTAGTTGTAGAAAGTGGCAAGAATGGCACCAAAGCAAGTGAAGAAGTTTGTTTCAAAATTAGACAATAAGGTAATGATTTGGTAACTCCTCCTCGACATGTTGTTGTTTTGTTTGATATTACGGAGGAGAGCATTTACTTCTCATCCTTGGTTTATGTGGTCCAAATCTTGGGCGGGTTCATTTTAAGAAGACCCCTTTGAAAAATTACTTTCGAATCATTGGCAAATCTCATAAATCAAACTTTTGAATCGTTGGCAAATTTCTGAAAAAATGTTTCATGGAGAAGGTGATTTCACAGAGCATTGTTCCCTCGTTTTTTTCACAATTTTGGCGGATAGGAGTAGGTTGGACGGGGGTTGGACGGGTATGGTTGGATGGGTGGGTTGGACAAGTGGGTTGGACGGGTGAGTTGGATGGGGGTTGGGGGGTTGGATGGGTGGGTTGGACAGGTGGGTTGGACGAGTGGGGGTTGGATGGGAAGGGGTTGGACGGGTGGGTTGGACAGGTGGGGGTTGGACAGGAAGGGTTGGACGGGAAGGTTGGTTGGGTAGTGGGTTGGACGGGGTTGGACGGGTTAGATGGAAGGGGTTGGGGGCTAGATGGGAAATGGTTGGTCAGGTGGGTTGGACGTGTGAGGAGTTATGCATGGACAAGGGTTAGACATGGTGGGTTGGATGGCATGAGGGTTGGTGGCTAAGGGTTGGATAGGTCAGGGTTGGACGAACGAGGCTTTGGACGGAGTGGGTTGGGCATTGTTACCAATGTATTTAATGTTCATTAATGATACCCCTGGGCCCTATAAATACCATTTCAAGGTTCATTTTTTCACTTTTATCCATAAAATTCTAGTGCTCTGAGCTCTCCAATTTTACACCCAAATTTCACTTCTCCCTAATTTCAGCAATGGCCAGTACCACATCTATTCCTACACCCAAATTTCAATACAAAAACCTCATGTGCCCACAGATTTTAGCTCTACTAAAAGCAAAAGATGCTCCAAAGGATTGGCTCAAAAAATCAGAATTTTCTGGGCTTGTGAACATGCCCCAATTCGACACTGATACATCAGTCCTTGATTACCTACTCGCCTCTTACAATGACAATGATGGAAAATTTTCCATTCTTGTCATGCATCTGAAACGTCGTCAAATTTCTTTTTCTATTGAACCTGAGGACGTGCATCGGTTAACAGGTTTACCTTTTGAAAATAAGTCGCATGTTACTACAAAGGTTGTCCTTACAGACGAAGACAAAAAGTTTTTGGAGTCTCATGACAATGTACAAGTTCATGGTAAGTTAAAAATTTATTATTTTCAACTATTTTTTTCTTAATATTACTCGACCACACAAAGGATCTAATGTTTCTTTCTATGTAATTGTAGCTCCTCTTAATCGTTCAACAAGAGGCCTTCTTCTACAAGGTATTACAAACAAATTCTTTATTGCAGTTGCTTCACTTTTTCAGGCCAGGATTGTATTACAAGGAAGATGTGCAGACATTCCCTATTGGGTAGTTCAGTATTTATTACAGACACTAGCAGGTCAACAATTCAATTGGTGCAGTTATTTGTCCAACAGAATAAAATCAGATATCTCCCATGCCCGCAAATCCAATCAAACTGATAAATCAAGGATTATATTTTCTTGTTGCAATTTTATTCTTGCTTTCTATAATGAAGCGTACTATGAATTGACGCAGCATATGATTCCTACTGCAATCAATGATAAGATGATTGGTCTTAGTCTCGAAGAACAACAGGTAACAGTTACTTTTACTGTTTACTTGTTATAACGATTTCAATTTAAATATTTTAAATAAAATAATAATTGTATGATTTTATTTTGTAGAGAAAAATTATAGTTGCAGCATCTCATAAGGAGGCAATTGCTAGAGGTAAAGCCCCTCCAGAGGTCTCTGCTGATTCTGACATGGATTCAGCAGAATCAACACCAGTAAGACCTCGTCAAAAGTGACCTAGGGGGTCGATATGCACAACACATTTACCATCACATTTAACTACAGGTATGAATAATGAAGTTATCTTTATATATAAATTACAAATTCAAACAATTACTATAGATTATGTATTCTAATATTTCTACTGATCTTTTCTACATGTATTGTATTCAGAAACTACTGAGATGGATGATGAAGATCAAACTCATTCTGGGTCTGGAGATCAAAATGTCACGATTGTGTCTCAGTCTATGCAAGGTATATTGTTCGGTAGTTTGATTTGCATGTTTTGTTTCCTTACAATTTTTTAGCATTTACAAAGCCCAACCATTATATTCTAACAATTTGTTGTTTGCTTCATGCAGGTAATATGGCTTCAGGTCATTTTCCGCTTGCAAGGAGGCCACCAATTCCTCCAACACGTCAAGTACAAACACAAAGGAGGACTTCAGGAAAGAATATTAGGATTCCTGCAGAGTCAGTAGGAACAGTTCATCCTACTACAACCGAATTTCCTGGGATGTCACTAGGTGGTGTTTTAAGTGTAACAGCCACATAGCTTTTCAACAACAACGCCCTTGATGAGGAGTAATTAGGCTTCGATAGTGGGGATGCAGACAAGAGTAACTATTTTGACACCCATGACATGATTCAATCTACTCTGCCTCAACAACAAAATGTGCATGGAATACAGGGCAGTGACTCTCCTCCTCCCCCAAGGGCTGCTCCACAAACAGATGATGAAAAAACACATTTTATATTAGAAAATATGATATCAGATAGCATGGGGGCAACAATTCAAGAGGTTGTAATGTCTGATGTGGATTTGGTGTGGTCTTGGGAGAGGAGAGCAAAAATTTTGATAAAAGAAATAAATACTAGATACCATAATCATGCTCAAAGGCATTCATTGTTCACTGTCGTAGAGAGCCAACCAGCATGGCAGGATGTTTTGTTAAACAAAGCTCAATTAGGGAAAATTTCATATAGTAATGATTACAATGATGAAATTGTAGACATAATGCTAAATAAGTTAGAAAATCTCAATGCTGAAGCACAGGCTTACTACAACAAATGGTCTAAAGACAAGACTAATGTTTTAATAGAAAATGCAAAAATAGAGAAAGTTGTTGTGAGTGGGCATTTACTTTTACATGAAAAACTAAAAATTATCTGATATTATAACCACTTCAATATATTTTTTTCATATTATCTGATAGACTAAAAATTTAATATTTCTATTTTGCAGGCAAAATATGAAAATTTAAAGAAAGAAGCAGCTATTTTTTAAGCACATTTGAAGAATGCCCGCAAAATCCTGAATTATTTTATACAGTTGAAGGAAAAACTCATTGTTATTAATAAACAAAATAATACATTGAGAAGGATAATAAAGGAGCATAATATGGATCCAGAAGTCTTACTGAAGGAAAATACAGATGCAGATGCAACACTTTTGTCTACAGGAGATGTAGCAAGGGAGGAGCTGAATATACTAGAAAATATCAACACTGCAGCAGGAGATCTTCAGGCATCAGGAGTTATTCCTCCATCTCTTACGTAGGAAAAAGAAAAACCTTCACCTGCATCATAAAATTTGATAAGTTAGTAAAGTTCACCATGTGATAGGTGTGTTGTCACAATTCTGACACTGGCGTAGGAATTAAAAGATAGTGGCCAGCCCTTTTTTAGTTTTTATTCCGTGTGGCAGACGTAAGGACAACTATGATTTTGAATCATAGGCAGAAAAGAGGATGACCTCGTAATGTGTCCTTATATGATAGAACTTGTCCGGAAGCTTTGAGATGTTATAACAACCCCTTTTTTGAATTGTATTGGCTGACAATGCTTTATGAATTTGTACTTTTTCATAAAGTAATCCGCCACATGAGAAATCAATTTCAAAAGAACTTTGGAAGTTAGAATTGTATAATGTTACTATATATTAATACAAACTATGTTTCTTTTCTATTGTTTACGTAAGTGTTGCTTAAATTTACACTATTTTGTTTCTTTACGTTTCTGAATTGTTGCAGATGTAGAATAAATAAATTAATAGATATAAAAGATGAATGTGTCCTTATTTCATTTTGAATTTGAAAACCAAACATAATGGCATAATTGAAACAAATAATGACATTGTTGCAATGACGAAGGATCAAATAATGACAAATATAATATTGCATTTATTGAAAGTTGTAATCACTGAATGAAGTACATAAGTAGTCTCAATAATGTATAGAAGAAATGAAATCTATGTGAATTTGAACAGTCCTGGAGCAACACTTTCATTTGTGTCTTGGAAATCAACTGCAGCATGATTTTTGGATGTGTCTCGATCCCCTGGGTCAGGCAGAATATTACTTACTCCTCTTCTGTCTACTAGTGAATTCCACAATGTCAGTGCTCTATCATAAGGAAAAGACTCCACTGAGTAACTCGATACATACAATCTGAGACAACTTTCTAGATTCCTATCCAATCTGTTTCAAACTTTTGACTTTAAAAAGGATAGTGCACTGAAAACCCTCTCATCTTCCACAGAACCCAGAATCATTGTTTGACAAAGCTCATACAGCTTAATATACTCGCTCAAATCTTCACTTAGAATACTACTAGAACATATATCCTTCCAAATCCTTTTCATGGCACTGTAATCCTGTGGGTTTTGTAGAAGCTGAACTTGTCGTATCATTGTATTAGTAAAATCCATTGACTGTGAACTGAGTAGTTTTCTTTCCAAAATTCCTTCTACAGAAACTCCATTTATCTCTACAGTCTTACAGAAATGATTAGTAAGATCACCCATGTTTTTGACAAATAAAGGACTGATAGATGTATAAGGTTTGCCGCCAGACAAATTCCAGAACTGCAGATTTACAACTCCCATTGCTTCAAGTATTTTATCATTTTTGAATCTTTCCCGGATCTCTTTAGCTAACGATTCAGAGATCTTTCTCAACTTATTCCTAGTTTCGATTAATACTGCATCATATAAATTTCATGTCACTTTTACTTCTTCTATTTCTGAGTTAGCCATATCAATTCTTTTTTGGTACGTATGAAGTGGAATCTCTTTTCCATGTGTTGTTATACACAGATGATCATTTATATTGTACTTTAAGAAGCACCTAGAATTTTTCAAATCTGTCAATGCATTCCAATTTTCAAAAGCAGCACCCTGAAAAATCCCATCAGAAATATATAAACTTTCTAGACTCCAGCAAACACGTCTTCTGAGTCTTATAAAGTTTGTAATGTAGAAAGACCGATCTTGAGCATGCTTCATTAAAATATTAAGCTCCCTCAACATGGGAAAAATACCGCAAAGTGTGAGTAAAGTTTCTATGTCAGTTAGACGGCACAATAGATCTTTAGCTTTATCTACATCCCCGTGGTATTTAAACATAAATCCTGTCAGTGAAGGATATTCATCATATATTCTACAGGTAGGTTCGTACATAGATATCCATCTGGTATCTACATCTTTGAGAAGTTTTTTTTCCCTCTGTTAGTCCAATAGAATTTTTTTGAAATTCTAAAAATCTCTTAGGACTGCAAGAATAATAGGCATGGAGATCACGTATCAATTCCTCCACTTTAGCTACATTTTCAAATGTGCTCACAATTTTGTAGGCGAGATTCATTCTGTGAGCCATGCAGTGGACAACAACCATATACGGAGCAATAGTTATCTGAAGTCTAACACACAGACCATTTCTAGCTCCCTACATTACAGCTGCACCATCGGTTCCGACACAAACTAATTTTGTTGCAATGGCAAAGTCATCCATTCCGGCGATATCCTTCAGATTTGATACCACCAATTTATAAATATTTTCATAATTGCAATTCTCTGTCATTTTATGAATTGCCAAGAGGTGTGGAGACCTCATTCCATTAGTAAATGTGTAAACATGAATACATATCCATGAAGTATTATCGACTACAGTAACCTCATCTAAAGAAAGGGAAATATACTTTACCTATTGAACACACAATTTCAGATCCTCCTTCTCTACCAGAGATAGACATTTTTCAATCTCCCAGCCGCTAGTATCTGACCAATGAGATTGTGGAACATTCTTTAAACCAATAACTTGATACAACATTCTATTTTCTCCAAAATCTGACATCGGTCTTCCCCTTTTCATTATATGAAATACAGTTGCAAATTGAATACCCTTTGCTTGCATTTCTACCTCCATAGCTTTGCTCAATTTTGCTACTATGGTCCCACCTTTTTCATTTACATATTTGATACATTTTTGTTCCTTTTCGATACTCTTCTATGTATTTGACATGTAGACAATCTTTTGCATCTTTCCATTTATGTCTTCTAACTATTGTGCCATCCTTGAGCTTTTAGGAAATGTATATTTTCCCACAATGTTTTTCAATTGTGTCTAGTTTGAGCTGCATCGTGTGATCCTTCCCCTATTTCCAACCACATATTTTTCATCGACATTGTGTTGGAACATCATTACAATTTTCAGTGTGCACAGGTTCAATAAAAGGATTTTTTGCAGCCCATTCGAACTAGAATTTCCTTCCAATTGTCCAGTTTTCCATCTTTCTTCTAACATATTTTCTTTTTTTCCTTGGGATTCAACTTTTGCATCTGGGTTGTCAGCAGATATATTTTGAATCGCATGTCTCCTCTTTCTGGAAATAACCTTGGAGTAGAAGTTTCCTCTGCTGGTGTATCCTGGAGTTCGAGAATTTGCCCTTGTTTCTAATTTATCAAGGGGAAATATTCTCTTAATTGTAGGGCACACAATATGGATTCTCTATCATTTTATGAAGATGCCAAGAGGTGTGGAGTCCTGCATTTCATTAGTACACAAAAATTGTGTAAACAGAATACATATCCATGAAGTATTATCAACAGATTTTGTTTCCACCTCATATTAAAGCATACTTTGTCTTTTGAACACATAGGTTTAGATCTATTTCTACCATAAAAGACATTTTGCAATCCTCCCAAACTGGTATTTCCTCATCCAATGAGAGTTTGAACATTCTTTAAACCAATAACTTGAGTTACATATTATATTTTCTCTGAAATCTGACATTGGATCTTCCCCTTCTTCATCTAATGAAAGGAAAGTTATAAATTAAATACTATTTGTTTGCATTTCTGTGAAATGGAATTTGCTCAATTTTGCATTACTATGGTCCCACCTTTTTCATTTACATATTTGATACGTTTTTTTACATACTCTTTTCATATCTTCAATATTTGGACATGTAGAATCTTTTGCAATCTTTCCATTTATGTGTTCTGACTATGTTGCCATCCTTGAACTTTTGGGAAATGTATATTTTCCCATAGTTTTTCAATTGTGTCTATTATCATGTGAATCCTTCCCTTGTTTCCAACAACATATTTTTCATCGACATTGTGTTGGAACATCATTACAATTTTTAGTGTGCACAGATTCAATAAAAGGATATTTTACAGCCCATTCGAACTGGAATTTCCTTCCAATTGTCCAGTTTTCCATCTTTCTTCTAACATTTTTTTTCCTTGGGATTCAACTTCTGCATCTAGGTTGTCAGCATAAATATTTTGAATCTCATGTCTCCTCTTTCTGGAAATAGACCTTGGAGTAGAAGCTTCCTCTGTTGGTGTATCCTGGGAGTTCATGAAATTTTCTTGTACTTCTCTTTCATCAAGGGACGGAATGTTTTCCTCAACATATATTGGATCATCAATATCTATAAATTGATTATTCTGTGAAGGAATTTCTGAAAAGTATGCAAATAATTTTATAAAATTGTTACTTATATAGTATTAATCTTATCTATAGTTAAATTTTTACAGAGTACAAATGTCAAAGAGTTCCAAGAACAGTATCATAAACATAATTATTAAATTTTGTTAGATAAAATAACCAGTAAATAACACTTGCCACATACTGATATTTTCAGCCAAAGCAGAAACCGACTTCGTTTTTTGTGATTTTCCAAAATAGCCAAGCAAAGTATTGGCACCCTTTTTTGAACTTGCTGAATTTGTAATCTTCTTGCCCTGATTTCTAGTATCCATGACTGCTTACTGCTTAGGGACTTACAAGCGGCTCTTATGTTCCAAGGCTCTGGAGGAATGGACGTTAAAGGGTTGGACGGCTATAGGTTGGTTGGATGCCTAAGTTATTGGATGACTTAGCCTTAAGGGTTGGACAGCTAGGGGTTGGATGGCTCAGTTAGATGGGGTTGGATCAGGCTTGGAAAACTCAGGTTGGATGGAATAGAGTTGGACGTTTCAGATTGCAGAGTATGTCAGATCAAGGCTAGATGGCTCAGAGTTGGATGCCTTACAACTAGACGGCTCGGATTTCAGACTTCAGTGTTGGCGGCTGAGGATTTTCTTATGTTTACTTCGGCGAATATGCGCACGATATGATTCGAAATGGTGGCGAATTACATTCATAACCTCTTATATATGTGTAAAATCTAGGCGAAAGGAATAGTATAAGGGACATGCCGGCCGAATTTTTCGGCGAATAAGTCAGCTCTAAACAACATAATATTTGCCATTTCGAATTTCCATAATCCTCGATTTTCGCAAGTTTGTGAAAATTCACCACTAAAGTTTTCCCTGTTTTCAAATAACGCGTGTTTGAATTTTCTATCCCTTATGGGTTTTTTGTCACCATCCATAAATATATTGTGCTTTCTTGTCACAACTCATCATCTTCCAATGGGTACGGGAAGGTGCTCAAGTCAAAGTTCCACACTCTTATTTCTTCCTTAATGAGTCTCTTCTAGACCATAAAGAAACAATCTAGCTAATTTCTAGAATATGGAACCTAACACCATGTCCTCAATATGTTGCGAGTTGGATCAAGCAGTGGATTGTTATGATCAACTGCACTTCTACCTTCCTATGCTATTTATCAAGATCATACATAGGCAGCTTATCAACCTCCTTAGATCACTACAAGTTAGTGTTCCTATCTCAAAGATGACAGAAGAACGAAATAATGCTTTACATAAATGTACTGATGTTGTTTCTTTCACGTTAAAACCCTCAGCCAAAAAACAACGTGAAGCTCTTCTCACCGTAGATCCTTTTATAGCACTACAATGTATGGCTAGTGAAAAAGCATTGATCGTTGATGGATTTTCCTTTGAATTTTTCAAATCCCCTTGGTAGTTTTTTAGTCCTAATCCGTTATAGATTTACACGGAAGTGTTAAGTACAATCTCTTTAGGTGATCCTAAGCTTATAACAATTTGAAGGCCCTTCACCTTATTGGATGTTTTCTTGTGATATAATAGCAAAGGATTTAGTGTTTTATCTCTGTCATATTATTCCTGCATTTATAAAAAAACATGTTTTATTAAAGGATAATATATTCTTGACTCTATCATAGTTGTTTGAGAATACATATAATGAGCTTGCGCTCCTCAACAGTGGACCATTTTCCTCGAGCTAGACTTTGAAAAATATTATGACCATATCAAATGACCCTTTACTTTTGCCATGTTGAAATCTCTTGGATTTTAAATTTTCTCCTCTTGGTTATATAGATTCTCTTCTCAAAATCCTTAGTCTGGTTAGTTATTAATGGTTAAAAATGAAGTTTCTTTAAAAGAAGCATATAGTGCCTTCATATATTCTGCAAAGTGTTTGGATCCAATATACATTGGGATAAGACTCGTTCTTTTAGATAAAATACGATTCTCTAAAGTGGATTCAATGTTTAGAGCAATTAAAATTTCTTGATATATTTTTTTTCACTTTTGGCAGCTCACCTTCTTAATTAAGGAATTGTGTGCTCAATAGAGTCAAGAAAAATATCTCCTTCTAGATTACAAGACCTCTTTCTTTGGTTGGGAAATTCCAAGTGTGCATCATAATCTTTTTTGCTACTCCACATATTTAGATATGATAGGGAATTTAGTAGAGATTCCACACAATGAATGAAATGAAATGAAAGATTTTAATGATGTACACGAGACTGAAGAGTCTATGGGACCAAAAGTTGAGACTTTAAGAGAATTTAGACTCTTTCCAATATAAGATATTCTACTGTGAATCTTGAGCACAATACCCGCGATCTTTTCAAGTCTTGTCTCTTTGAATAACTCATTTAATATGCCCACCTTCAAGTCATTTTCGTATAGGATACAAATATAATCATAAGTTGAACACTCCATGATGAAGTGTCATTTTATCTCTACCACCCCTTTATTGCAGAAAATACAAGTTCTCCTTTCCCAATCCTCCTTGGGTATAGTCCATCTACCTATCCCTTTACTGCAGAAAATATGTGTTTGAGTTTTCTATCCCTTACATGTTTGAGAGTAAATTTATAATCTTATGTCTGAAATCTAGTAAAAAAATTTAGAAAAACTTGAATATAATTTTGAGATATAGACAAATCCCTAAAATTAGGGTTTCAACCCAATTCTAGCCCGAATCAAAGCTCTTGTGCCACTTGTAAGGGAATTTCTTATATATTTGAATAACAACAAACATGTAACACTAAAATATAAAAAAATGATCACAATATGCAAGTACAATGAATTAGCCACTTCAAGTGGGCAACATCCAAACCATATAATAAGACTCAAGTGTTCAATATGATGATCAAGTACTAGTTACTACCTCACATATAAACCCTAATTATGTTATGTAATTTACGTACACTGACCTACTAAGAAAATGAAAGCATAAATAAATGTAACATGACATGATAAGATATTATGTTAGCCTTAGGTCAGTTATACATATATGATATATGACTGGGGATTGAGGGCATAACACACACTATGGTATTCAACTCGAACAATAATAACAAAACTCTCAAACCAATCTTGCCTCTCAAATGAGTATGGACACAATTCAAACCTAGTCAATTAGGAAATGTCCTGTAACTACTAACCAATGTGAGTGTGAACACTCCAACACCCTCCCTTAAGCGTAGAATTGGGAGCGAGAATACGGAAAGAATGGAAACTAATTAGTACTAGAACCTAGGCCTTATTAGATACCCTTGTACAAATGTATACTGAAATAGTAAGTGTCCCTGCGGTAACTAATCCATATTACTAGAATACATGGATTTCAAATCATTGTAACTACCAAGTCAAATAGGAATTGATAATTTATACGACGCTCACTCAAAAAAAAAAGTATCAATGAACTAGGAAAAAAGAGTTAACTTGTGTGAAATGTGTCAATGAAAGATACCCAAAAACTAGTAAAAAACAACATCCAAAGTGGGGAGATAAATTATTTTTCAAGGCCTCTTGAGAAAGATGAGTCAAAAACTCAACAAAATGCTAAAGAAGTTGTTTGGTACAACAAAAAAGTCACTTAAACTCATTATGCACTAGTGGTCTAGATCCACTCCTTAATCACTGAAAAATGACTCCATACAAGGATACTATTAGTGGTATCGATATTGCAAGAGCTCACCAAACTTTAAATTTTATGTACTGCCTAAATATGTAGTGCACCAACTATAAATACGTCAAATTCCAAATAGTAAGGGACACGTTACTTGAAGAAGAAGGATCAACATCATGCCCCTATATATTGCTAAATGGTTTGAATGATGCTCCAAATCCATATGAGTGGACAAAGCTCAATACTCAAACGCAAATAAGTTGATATTGGATTTTTTAGACTAGCTCCACTTCCTAAGGAGAACTAGCTCCTCTACAAAGATGAAGGATACTTTCAACATACCTTAAAGAAGTGTTGAATATACATATGATATTTACCTCTCAATAAGATGGCTCTGATAGTGATGGGATAGTCATGCAACTAAAGTAGACAAGAAAGTGTGTAAAAATGAGCACAAATACATGAAGAAAAACTAAGTTGAACCAATAAACACTCCATGAAGTTTTAGACTTGGTGTGACTAAAAATGATCAAAAAAATAACCTCACCAAGATACACATAGAAATTTCTACAATGTGGTTGATCTCTAAAGGATGTCATTTGAAAACAAGAGAGTTTCTCAATAACTACCAAAAATAGAGCTCAATCAAGAAAAGGAACTACAAAAGGCAAGAAGAACAATAAAATAGCTAAGAGGCTAAAAACTGGAGGATCCATGCATGTAGTGCCCTCTCATGAATGCTTATTATTCCACCATAAGTGATCAGAAATGCATCCCAAATTAATACAAACAGTAGAATAATATGCCTACATAGGATTCAATTCCATATGCACAAGCTATTAATTATAGTCTTAGGATTCTTGTGTTTGAGTGAAGGTGTTGTATAAATAATGTTTAGCTCAAAATCCTCTTGAAGAGTCAAGTGAATAAAAATAAGATATTTTTCATCAAATCATCCCAATGAATATTCTACACCTGCTTCATAAAAAATGTCATGGCATGACTAGTTAATAGGCTGAAATGGAACAATCATGCCTTAAATATTTATACCAACACCTGCACCAAAAAAACCCCTAGAATGGAGTGTGCGAGAGAAAAAAGCTATAGTGAGATCAAAATATCCAAAATATATACAAGTGGACTAGAAGTGATATTAGTAGAAATTAAAACTTAGGAGCAATAGGATTTGAACAAGAAGTTGTAATAATAGAAGCAACAAGAACAATAAGTTAATGAATATTTGGTAGGTCATAGTCTAAAAATGCATCAAGTGGGTGTGTATCAAAATAAGGAATAGGAGTAACAGGCACAATATTAGAATGTGCTATAATATGAGCAGTAGAAAGAGGGGAAAAATAGTTACAAGAGATCCAATAGAAATAATTGAATGTTGTAAATGTGTGAGTTTTCTCTACAAAGAGTGAATTAGGAGGTATTTTCCATGAATGAGGGATCACAAAAATTCATTTTGCTTCATCATTTTCATGTTCTCTTCTTGCAAATTTATAATAGAACCCATAGAAAAAATTAGATAAAATTAGAAATAGGAGTAAGTTTTACTGTGAGGGGTTTGATCGCATGTCATACTGGGCCTCACCCTTTAGTCTTCGACACTTGGTAGAACAAGTACCTCTAAGTATAAATTTTACCCTGAATGTATTGAAAAATGGTTCTGGGAGTAAAGGTTTAGGGGCAACATCCCCTAGTAGGGTCCAAGGGAAGTGCACCTTATAGGGTCCAAGGGTAGCACCTCATGTGCATTCCGTATCAAGGTACAGCTATAGAATAATGCAACTCTTCACAATTTTTACAAAGCATTTTTTCAAAAAATTGCAGATGTATTTTTTTGTTAGATTTATGTAATTTCAAATTTTTTGTCTTTGTAACTTTCAATGCAAAATTCTTTAGTGCAAATATATGAAATTCAAGATCTACATATTTTCATCAAATTGTATCTAAGTAGTAGATGGACTAGGATGAGTGATGGTTGTTAGAGACATCTCTAATAGGTTGTGTGGGAGTAATGAATAGTTTATGTTGTGTGATCACTCCACCATGACATTACCATATCATTCAAATACACACACAAACACATCAACATCATGTGTATGTATATGTATCTCATTATGTGTGGTGTCCTATTAATTTGCAATGGGAGTATCCCAAATATAGCTAGGATAAAAAAAAAATTACAACAAATTGTTATTGTGAACAAACAAAAAGATAGGAGGATCTCCTGATTATGTGTATGGTTTAATTTTACAAGCACATTATGGTATTTAACTCCAAAAATAATAACAAAGCTCCCAAATCAAGCATATCTCTCAAATGATTGTAAACATGGCTCGAACCTAACCAACTAGGAAATATCCTTTAACTATTAGGTAGTGTGACCACACACATTCCAACATTGTATGAGGTTGAATGTTGCATCAAGACTCGCAATAATATTGTACTTGACTTCTTTAAAAAAATGTGCCAACAAGTCATTCTTGAATTTCACAATGAGATTGTCAACATCATCACAAAAAATTGTCATTGGATGTGCATGTGATTAAATTGTGTAATTTAGTCCTTGATGAACATCTTAGCTCCCTATCAAATATGAAGTCATTTCATCTACATGTCTTCCTCATACAAATATGGGAATAATTCCCTTTTCAAATCCTCTGGTGATGGGATCCTGATTAACATGGTACTCTATCAAAAGGAGCTTGGAAATTCCTAATAGTTTCAACTTGGAAAATATAATGTGGTCACATGTAGTTTTCCATGTCTATTATTTAGTTACCTAGGACCTCGATGGTGTGCAAGCCATCATATATTAGGAATACACAATTAGTGTTGTTATATGGAGTAGGATCTTAGTAGTGGCCTTGGTGCTTAATGCGGCAATAAAAAAATCATTAATTTTTTAGCCAAATAAGTGATGACACTAAAGAGGTCAACCACATGGTTGGTTGTTGTCTGGCTCACCATTGCTCTAGTTTGTACTAATAAGGAAAATTATACTAAAAGTGTGTTTCACAAGAATAAAGAGAGTGTGAGGGAAGGTGTTGGGATTTGTAATAATGCACCCATTTAAAAAATTAGGATTAAAAAAATCTCAAAATGTTTCATATAAGGATATCCCTACAAGAAATAATTTAGTCAGCCAAGAAAAGAATTTTCTTGTTTCTCAACCTAAGAAATTCTTTTGAATATCCTCCTTTGAAGGTTCTACAAATTAATGCAACATGTGAGAATAGAAGATTTCAGAGGATGGTGAGATTTTAAAAAACTAGTGGAAGGCGATAAGAAGTAAAGAGGATAATGATCAAGCTCAGGATTCTTAAATGTAGAATGTTGTATGAGTTAGAAAAATTTTATGAAGGTGTGCTCATAATTTGATTCCTATGGCTATCAAAATTATAGAAACTATTAACAAGAAGTGTAAAACAATTGTTTAACAAGAAAAGAATGAAAAATGTAAATAAGTCCCCATATGGTTCCCTGTTATTGGCTAAAAAGAGGATCATAACTAATTGTAGAGTTATATTTCCAAAAAAGTAAATTGCACTGTATCTACTAGTTCCCATTCCTCCTTTACTGTTGTGCCAAAATAACATTTTTCATCTTCCAAAAGTCCCTATAAACCTAAAATGCCTGATTATTTCTAGTCAAGAAATTCATGAGCATCACATGATCTTTTAATATGACAGATCATTCAAAAAGACTAAAATTAAGAATCTTGTGGTTGCGTTCCATCAAACCCACCCAAAGGAAATTTTCCCATGTTATCAAGTTTATTTTTAAATCCATTTAGAGCCTAGACCAAACTTTCTATTAGTTATAAAGGTCTCATTTCCTATCCCAAATATTCTCCATAGACCTAATGTCCATCCGCACCCTTTACATAGTGACCCATAAATATATAACCTTTTTATGTATTTGTTAAATCTGGGAAGCTAAGCATTACGTCATCGATTCCGATAGTGTCAGATATGGTGTAATTCCCTGATAAGTTTCCCATGCAAGGCCTCAACTTAAATAAGCAAAAATTCATTGGTTATTTTTATCAATTGGAAACAAGCAGTTATCATTAGTTGGAAGAATTAACTATGCTCAAGTGGATTTTGTTATCTTTGTCAATAAAATATTCAAAGCCACCAAAATTAATGAGGTCGTACAACCAAGTCATCCTATGGTTAATTTTAAGATTTTATACTTAATTGACTTACAATTAGATCAAATTCAAATGTACTAGTCTTCAAATAAATACAAAAGTTACTTAGATGTCAAAAATTTGTTACCAAAGTGGCAAATAAAATCATAGTCTAGAAGAATGGACCTAACGCATCATACCTTATATGAAATATTAGGCATTGGAATTTTTATCTTTAAATGCAGAAATATCTGAATTCATTATGTAGAATTGAGGTTTTCAATGAGAAAACCAAATCAACATGTGTGGATACCAAAAAATTGAGATTGATATGGAATCTTATACAATTGTGTAGTTCCACAGCAAGGAGTATCTTAAGAAATGATATAATACTAATTGAATCCACCCATTTGGACATACAAATTAAATTGTTTCCTAATAAGATTTCCCTTATTTGCTTCCTTGTATCATTAAAATATATGGAAATAAAGATTTAACAAGGAGATGTTGAAAATTGAATTTTATTTCCCTTTCACATGGTAAGCCATTGTTCCAAAAATCCAGAATGAATCCCTTTTAGGAGAACAATTTTCTTCATAGGAAAGGTTTTCAAACATTAAGTAAAGAATGAAAGGAAATAGCATTTTTGGTTAAGTAAAATTCAATTGAGTTTTTCACTTTTTTAATTGATAACAAAAGAGCTAAAAATTATAGATAATATTGCTTTAGAAGAATCTAATCTTTTCTTCTAGTAGAACATCTAGACTTCAATCAACTTGCCAATACTTTTGGAAATTATCTTCTTTGAGTTCCAATATGTAGAAATCCAAAGTTTCAACGTGATTCAACAAATCTCTTTTCTATTTAAATGTAAGGAAATTTATCTATTGTACTTTCAGGGTAGTCAAGTAGCTTTATCTTGAGATCAAATGGTGGTGTTAAATCATCAAATAGTTGAAAACAGACTATTTTTGGATGCATTAAGTAAAAGTAACATTACAACCTTTTGTTATTTTGGAAGATCTGATTGAAAAACATGATACATCAATTAGTATGTTTTTAGTTAACTTTGGAAGTGATGAAGCCTAATTTTATTCAACAAAGGAAAGTTTTGTTTATGGTGGAGAAATAAGAAAAATGCCATTTGAAGTTGTGAGAGATTATTGACATGTGTTATTGATTTACAGATGATGATATATATTTCAACCTGAGAGAAATAGAATTATATTCAAGAACATAAAATGTATTCAATTTGACATCCTTTCTAGAAAAAAAATTCAATACACTCCAAATATAGGTTTACTCGTTAAAAAATTCAAAAGTGACTATTGTGTAAAAATAATATTTCAGATTCATTGTCCAACTGGATTTCTAATCATAACACTGGTCTAAGAATCAAGCGTAAAAATAATTATTGGTGTTGAATATTTTAATCTAAATGGAAAACTATAAATATATTTAGAAAACTTGAGGATGAGCCCCTTAAATCCTAAACTATGGATTCCTAAAATACTTTTATGATAATTGGAAATCACTTTTCCATTTTGCATATTTTTCAAATATCAATCAGATTTACCAATTAAATTTGTGGCATCTAATATCAATGTTACAAATTGTGATTTTTGGGTTTAAAAACCAAATCTAAAAAGGATACAAAATTTTCTTAAGAACAGAGGATGCCATTTCAGTTTGTAAAATCAATGAATTGCACATTAATGTTTTGAAATGGAGTTATCTTTTAGAAATTTAAGAATGATGGAATGCACTTAACTAGTCTATTAGGCTATCTCACTGTCTTTTTAAGACATAGGGAAACCATTTTCAACACCTGAAGCTAGTTTGATGTAATGATGCATGTCAATAATGATTTATCATTGCTCCTGACAAAATTTAGCCTAAAATGTCCTTTTTGGAGTACAAAATTTACCCCTTGGACACTTCTTAATCAAAGGATGGAATAAAAATTTACCCAAAAAGACTTGTTTTGACTCCAATTTTAGCCCTTTTTTAACAAAGGGTTTCACTCACTTTGTAGAAATGCATTAATTTTCTCAATAGAAAATTCCATAGTTTTTCTTCACTATAAATATAAAAATATGACCATTATTTGGGGGGAATAAGGTTAAGGTTACTTTTTAGTTGCATCCATTAGTTAACTAGCATATGCACTTTGAATATCAAATGGAATGTGATACAAAATTGATCTCAAATAGGATGTAGGGGAAGAAGTATTCCTTTCCAATAAATAAATAAATCTACATTGTTTTGTATGAGTTTTTTTGTCTTCGCTTTAAAAAAACTTGAATCATTATAGATATGCCTCGGAACTTTGTCTACTACATTCTTTAAAACTTACTTTTCAATGATGCGGAGTACACTTGTTTTCCTTTATGAGTGTAGTCTTTTGCAAAGATAATACATTGTTAGTTTTCTTAGGGTTTGATGAGAAACATTTTTATTGTAATGTCATAAAGTTATTCAAAAAAGTCAGTAGAATTAGTATCGGTCTCTTAATTCTGTATTCTACTATACCTTATGTGTAAAATTTCGGACAAACTGGAAGCCTTATATTTTATAATGTGAAATAACCAACCATTACAATGGAGTACAGCATTTATACAATCCTTTTACCCCATAGCAGGAAAAATTTATGCACATACGAACAAAGCTTGGGAATTTTAACAATAAATACAAACTCAATTATGTACAAACTACAACTACATTTTATTTATAACCTATGAATAAAATTTCCAACTATTGTAGATAAATCTTTTTAATAACAATATATAAACTTTATTTATTAGAATAATTAAACAATTTCACAGGTGTCTTGATATCAATTACATAAATTTTAGTCCTTGTAAAGCTCTTAACTAAGATTAATGTTTCTAGCATTTTATTTCAAGGGTTCATATAGAGGTGACTTCTAAACAAACTCAAACATTGTCATTTGCTTAGGCATGACCAAATTTGGGGCTTTATATTCATAGCCTGTTTTTCTACAAATTGGAGTAAATTGAAAAAATGTTCTAGTAAATCTTTAATAGAAGCTACACATATTCCTAATGAAATGAACAATACCTGATGTATTTTATTATCTAGTAAATAACTAAAATGGAGAAGAAGTTTCCAGAACTACCTTCATGATTTGGTAACTTATCATGAAATGATCAGGTTTTAACATTATATTGCATAAATAAAGCTCTAGTATTTTAAGCATGCTCAATAATCATTCTTCTATAGACAACTAGCTCAGCTATTGTGCAATGATCTCAGTTTTTATGGAATTTGAAAATGAAGTAGTTGTTTCTTTCTTCCCCATGATATTGGTCATTCCCATAAAGAATACAAATCTACAGAACTTTCTATCATAAATGGTTAAAGCTGATCCACAAATCAATTCCAATAACTGGACTGTTGAAGTTTATTCAACTTGTATTCTATATTCCCGTCCTTTGAGATATCTCAATGACATGTTTCTTTCCAATGAAATACTTTGTGTTTCTACATGAACCTAGGATAATGTCACTATTAAATGACATCTGGTCTATGTAAATTATTAAATGAGCAATCCAATCAGATGCCATAGACTCACCATTGCACTTACCTCACAAGATATTATTGAAAATATCATTACTAAAGCATCAATTTTCCAAAACCTATAGAAATTGGTGTTAATCCATTCCTAGATTTTTCATAGTTTTACATCTTTATATATTCATCTAGAAACAAAGAGTCCCTAGATTATATTCCTAATCCATCATCAAATCTTCCTTGTAGAACATGCTTATCCCCAGATATGTCATGTCAAAATGTTATTAACAGTTCTGTTCATTGGATCGAATCCTCATCTAGAATTCTAATGATAACTAGATCATCACATATTACTATTGATAAATACAATCCCCCCCCCTTAATTTATGATATTAGGTTTGTCATATGGAGACACTTATGGCATTTCTGTTAGGAAATAAGGGATAAAATATGCGGAATAATCCCTCACAGAATCGCAACAGGAGAAACTAATATGCAGAAATTATTACAGATCTCAAATAAAAGTGCAGAATAAAATAACACAACACAAAGAGACAATATTTAACGTGGTTCACCCAATTTGGGCTACGTCCACAAAGAATCACTTGCTCAGATTTTATTATAAGCCACCGCTCTCTCAATACAATACCCAGATCCGTTTGGAGCTATGCTCAACAAACTCTACAGAATTCACACCTGAATTCAAAACACATCTGCAATACATTTACTTGTATATCTATCATATGCATAAACCATATAAATAGACAACTGCTTAAGCAGTTTTACAAAACCATGGGTATCAAAACCATGGGCAAAAAACTGTCCCATAAAACTATGGGGACCAAAAAACCATGGGCCCAAAAAACAGCCCATAACGGTTACCCATTACCCATGGGTTAATAAACCACCCATGAAAATTTGCTTCGGGGGCTTCGCCCCCTAACCCCCCTGACCCGCTTCATGGAAAAGTGGGAGTGTAAAATACCTTAGTGTAACACATAGAAGTGTACCACACTCTAACATGAAAATAGGCTCCACAAACATAACAATCTCCCACTTGGAGACTGATTTCCTCTGAGAAAGCTTCTCAACCCTTCACTGTCATCCGTGAAGGCCAACCAAAGCTGAACATAGCTTTAGTTTATCCCTTGTGACCACCTTGGTCATCATGTCTGCAGGATTCTGACTGGTATGAATCTTCTCCAACTTCAACTTATCTTCCTCCAAAGTTGTCCTGATGAAATGATATCTCAACTGTATATGCTTCGTCCTAGAGTGGAAAGCAGAGTTCTTAGCTAGGTGTATAGCACTCTGACTATCACTATGCAGCTTACATTCCTCCTGCTTATGCCCCAACTCCTCAAGCAATTGTTGTAACCAAATCATCTCTTTGCTTGCCTCTGTGGCAGCAACATACTCAGCCTTTGTGGTTGACAAAGCCACCAGCTTCTGTAGTCGTGAAATCCAACTCACTGTTGTCCCACCTATAGTGTAAATATAACCTGTCGTGCTCCTCCTGCTGTCTACATCTCCAGCCATGTCTAAATCTACATAACCACGTAAAGTGGTGTTTGATCCACTGTAGCACAAAACTGTCCCCATGGTCCCTCTCAAATACCGAAGGATCCACTTTACTGCTTGCCAATGCTCTTTACCTGGATCACTCATAAATCTACTCATAGCTCCCACTGGATGGGCAATATCAGGCCTAGTGCACACCATGGCATACATCAAACTGCCAACTGCTGATGAGTAAGGTACCTTGGACATCTGGTTTCTCTCCTGCTCTGTCTTGGGACACTGCTCCTTTGATAACTTGAAATGGCCTGCCAAAGGAGTCCCAACCGGTTTAGCATCCTGCATATTAAACCTCTCCAAGACCTTCTTAATGTACTCTTCCTGAGATAAAGTCAGCTTCCGTTCCTTCCTATCCCGAGATATCCTCATACCAAGGATTTGTTTGGCTGCCCCCAAATCCTTCATAGAAAAGGATTCACTTAGCTGCTTCTTGAGTACTTTTATTTCCTGCATGTTTTTACCTGCAACCAACATGTCATCCACATACAAACACAGGATAATATAACTGTCATCCTAAAATTTATTTGTATACACACAATGGTCAGAATGACATCTAATATAACCTTGCTCCATCATGAAGCTATCAAATTTCTTATACCATTGACGTGGAGCTTGTTTCAGGCCATACAAGCTCTTCTTCAGTTTGCACACCATCTCCTCTTTACCTTTGACCTCATATCCTTCTGGTTGCTGCATATATAGCTCCTCCTCCAAATCACCATGGAGAAATGTAGTCTTTACATCTAACTGTTCTAAGTGCAAGTCTTCTGCTGCCACTATTCCAAGAACAGTTCTAATAGAAGTCATTTTTACTACAGGAGAAAAAATCTCATCAAAATCTATACCTTTTTTCTGTGCAAACCCCTTGACCACCAACCGGGCCTTGTATCTTTTCTTGCCTCCTTCTTCCTCTTTAACTCTAAACACCCACTTGTTCTGTAATGCTCTTTTTCCTTCGGTAGCTTCACCAAATCCCATGTCTGGTTCTCCATGAGAGCCTGATGCTCCTCATCCATGGCTTGCTCCCACTTCTTCCTGGCATCTACCTGCATTGCTTCATCAAAGCTCTCTGGCTCTCCACTATCAGTGAGTAATAAATAATAAAGAGAAGGAGAAAAACGTTCAGGTTCTCTTCTTACCCTAGAAGACCTCCTCAATATAGGAGTTTGGGGTTCCTGTTGAGTAGGTTCCTGAACTGATTCATGTGTCACTTTCCCATCTGGAAGATCCTCTACCACTGCATATTCTTTCTTGGATTCTTCCCTATTTTCCTGCAACTGTTGCTTATACATGACTTTCTCATTAAAGACCACATCCCTAGATCGAATGATTTTCTTGTCCTTAATACTCCAACATTTATATCCAAAGTCATCACCACCATAACCAATGAAAGTACATTTTTCTGATTTAGCCTCTAGCTTGGTCCTATCATCCTTGTCTATATGAACAAACACCTCACATCCAAAGACTCTAAGAAATGAATAATCAACTTTCTTACCATACCAAGCCTCCTCAGGTATGCCTCCATCCAAGGCACTTGAGGGTCCTCTGTTTATCAAGTACACAGCTGTGCTCACCGCTTCTACCCAAAAAGAAAGAGGCAGTCCTGCATGTAACCTCATGCTCCTAGCACGTTCCATTATTGTTCTGTTCATCCTTTCTGACACCCCATTCTGCTGTGGAGTTCCTGGAACGTCTTTTGCCTGCGGATTCCATTCTTAGAACAATAATCATCAAATTCATTGCTGCAATACTCCCCTCCATTATCTGACCTGAGACATTTTAGCTTAAGACCTGTTTCATTCTCTACCAAGGCTTTCCATTTAACAAAAGTGTCAAATACATCAGATTTGTTTCTAATACAATAAACCCAAACTTTCCTTGTTGCATCATCAATAAAAGTAACATAATAACTTGAACCCCCAAGAGATGATACCTGAGCTGGCCCCCACACATCAGAATGCACCAGCTCTAACTTACTCTCTTTCTTTGTAGGTCCAACCTTGAGAAACCTTACTCGCTTCTGTTTCCCATATATGCAGTTCTCACAGAAATCCAAACCTGTTTCTGTATATCCAGGAAAATTCTTCTTTATGATGTCCATGCCCTTATGGCTCATATGACTGAGCCTATAGTGCCATAATGTTGTATCTGCATCTGAAGCCACAAGATTACAATCATTAGTACTATCAGTGGTTAAATACAAGGTTCCAACCTTCTTACCTCTTGCCACCACAAGAGCACCCTTGGTAACCTTCCAAGAGTCTGCTGTAAATATCACAGTACAACCATCACTTCCCAACTGCCCTGCCGATATCAAATTTCATCTTAATGTAGGCACATGTCTGACATCCTTCAATAGCCAAGTATTCCCATTCTGCATCTTAACCTGAACAGAACCTTTTCCAACTATGCTGCAAGGCTCATCATCACCAAGAAAAACATGCCCAAAATCTCCTTGAACATAATCAACAAAATAATGCCTATGTGGAGAAGCATGGAAAGAAGCCCCTGAATCTAAAACCCAAGATTCAGTAATATTGTGCAAAGAAAGAATCAAAGCATCCTGACATACATTACCCGTTGCCACATTTTCCTCCTTGTTTTCTTCTTGTTGTTTCTTCTTATCCCGAAGCTCCCAACAGTCCTTCTTTGCATGCCCAGACTTTCCACAATTCCAGCATACAATCTTGTTCTTGGATTTTGACCTTGCCCGATCTTTTGATTTTCCACGGTTTCCTCTATTCTTCTGTCTCCCTCTAGTTTCCACTGTCAAAGCATTCCCTGAAGTAGAAGATTCCCCAGAGCTTTTTCTTCACATTTCCTCACTTAGAATCACCCCTACAACATCCTCAAACTTCAACTTTGAGTTAGCTGGAACCGAGTTGCTTACCGCCATTACCAGGCTATTCCAACTCTCAGGTAAAGAGCACAGAATTAATAAAGCCCTAACTTCTTCATCAAATTCTATTGTAACCGAAGCTAGCATATTCACAACCGTATTGAAATCATTTAAATGATCTGCTACTGAACTATTCTCAGACATCTTCATATTAAACAACTTTTTCATTAAAAATATCTTATTAGAGGCAGAGGGTTTTTCATACAACTTCCCTAATGCATCCATTAGATCTTTTGTAGTCTTTTCCTTTGAAACATTAAATAATACCGAAGATGCAAGACACAGCGGATTGTTCCAAGTGCCTTCCTATCCAACAAATCCCATTCCACATCTGTCATACTCGAGGGTTTGTTCACCTTCTCAGACAACGGAATATAAAGATCCTTCTGATAAAGGTAATCTTCCATCTGCATCTTCCAAAGACTAAAATTCTACCCGTTGAATTTATCAACCCTAGATCTTCCATCATCTGCCATAGCTCCCACTCAAGATAAAACTTTCCCTGCGATTCAACACTTCAGCAAACCAAACCAGGCTCTGATACCAATTGTTAGGAAATAAGGGATAAAATATGCGGAATAATCCCTCACAGAATCGCAACAGTAGAAACTAATATGCAGAAATTATTACAGATCTCAAATAAAATTGCAGAATAAAATAACACAACACAAAGAGACAGTATTTAACGTGGTTCACCCAATTTGGGCTACGTCCACCAAGAATCACTTGCTCAGATTTTATTACAAGCCACCGCTCTCTCAATACAATACCCAGATCTGTTTGGAGCTATGCTCAACAAACTCTACAGAATTCACACCCGAATTCAAAACACATCTGCAATACATTTGCTTGTATATCTATCATATGCATAAGACCATATAAATAGACAACTGCTTAAGCAGTTTGATACAAAACCGTGGGTATCAAAACCATGGGCAAAAAACCGTGGGTCAAAACCAAAAGACCGAAAAAACCATGGGCCCAAAAACAGCCCATAACGGTTACCCATTACCCATGGGTTAATAAACCACCCATGAAAATTTTGCTTCGGGGGCTTCGCCCCCGAACCCCCCTGACCCGCTCAGCGGCGAGCGGGACCGCCGTAAAAATACCCGAGTGTAACACATAGAAGGTGTACCACACTCTAACATGAAAATAGGCTCCACAAACATAACAACATGAGGCATAATCCTTCTCAAGTGGATGTAGTGGAACACGTGAATTAGTTTAGCAGGGTTTGACTGCTAAAGGTTTTCCATCTACACCCACACATATATTTCTTCTTTTGTTATCTAATGTTTTGATGAAGGGTTATTGGAAGAATCAAGGGTTTTTACTTGTTATATATCATTATAGATTGTGTGATCATGAGTGAAATACGATGACAAATATTTCTACCAGTGAGAAAAGGGAATGATAAGTTACATAAATCTATTACACGCATTTCTAAAACCATATAGAAATATACAGGATCGTACCAAATTTCAAGAAGATTTGTATATTCTTGGACGGGAGTAGTTTCCAATGGAAATTTTAGAGATGAAGTAATTTCAGGTTCAAAACAGCTTATCCATCCATTCTGTGCAACTAGATTCTCCCTATACCACTCTATATAGCTAAGTACTTATCATTTATGAAAGTGTGTTTCAAGTAGTCATCTTATTGTTTTGTCACAGTTGCTACTATTAATGCATCATTCTAAATGTATGTGGTTAATGTTAATTAATTAATTTAGAATTATCCCTTGTAAGAAACCCTTACATTCTATATTGCATATCATAATATATCTTTATAGGGTATAAATAGAGTGTAGTCAAAGTCCATATTATGAAGATTAACTCTTAAATGTAAAATTAAAATTTTAAAAAGCAAGGAAAGAGTACACCTATGTATATAGAAAGCCATTTTTTTTCCCTTTGTGTGGATTGAGGATTCCTAGTGAAGCACTTGGAGTAGATTTCACTCCTCATATAAGGAACATAGAGAAGTATATTCTTGGAAAATAAGTGGATGATTGGGGTGATTGAATCACTAATTTTAAAAAAATACAACTATCCAATGAGGTTGGGGGTGTTGTAAACTCAACACTCACGATTTGAGGAGTTAATACACAATATGCCACTTGAAAAGGAGGAACCACCATGGGTTCACTATGATTTATGTTAAGGATGATGGGTGTCATCAAAAACCCAATGTACATCACCCATTCTAACTGAATCACACCGCTATATAGATGGATCTAGATTCCAAGTTTACATGGTTGAAAATGAATGAAGTATACTCATGCCCCTTTTATATTTGTAATAATTTGATAACATTTATTTTATTAAATATAAAGATCATATGTCATAGAATGTTTTTAAATCTTACTTTGTAATTGAATTGGACCATGAACTAAGATCATGTTTCTCGTATTTGTAACACAATGTAGTGTACACATACTAAAATATGTATAGTTGTGCCTAATTCATTATTTGAACCACTGTGTCATATGTACTTTATGGAAAATTTTGAAATTGACAATCCAAACTATACTAGAAAAAATTGGTAGGTGGAGTATACAATTTTCCAATTGATTATATCAAGGTTTGATAGTGAGTTTTTAGTATCATTATAATTACTATAATTTTTTTCATCATTATTTCCTAAATTATATTATGGACATTTATCTTATATTTTGAAAGTTTTCAAATATGGAACTTCTAGTTTCATTGTTTGATGTAATAATTGTTACAATTAGAATGTTCTATTTAAAGTGTTGGGCACCACTATATTAAATTTCTAGCTTCACGGTTTGTCAACAAGAAAGATGATATTATGATGATCAGTCCTAGATCTGAGATGTACGTGTAATCATGTACTTCAGATGGAAGAGTATAAATTTTAGTGATTTGATGTCCTATCAGTCATAGGTTTATGTTTTTTTATCCCAATTAAATTCAAGGAATTTATATCTATCAAAATTGTATTTGTATGGAATTTATAATTTCTTTATGTTTATGTAATAAGTCCATTGAATGCCCCTTCTTTTAAAGTGGGGCAGATATATTAAATATCTCTCGTCTCAAAAGAAAGATGATATTTATCATGTCATGTAGAGGAAGATAGTAGCGTGTAAGATGATATACGCATATGGAGAGTAATCATATATTTCCCTTTTGATATATTACACATCACATATAAGGATTACATGATATGAATTAGTGTGGTACCATAGTGTGCAGATACATGATGTGGATCATGACATCAAATGTAACATGAATAATGAGCATATAGACTCAACTTGGAAAAATCACACACAATGTCACATAGAAGGTCATGAGGTTTCATACAAGGGACACAAGATCTCCTCACAAAAAAAAATGGACACATAAGAAAATCAAATTGCGAGAGAAAACAAGATACATTAATGTGTCACACACATAAACAAAGGTCAAGGGTCACACACAAGATACAAGTGATAACATATCCATTGTGTAAGAAAATAAATAGTTGGTGTATAAAGCAAGAGACACTATTTTATAAAATCCATATGTGATAGTATTAAATATTAATAGAAACATATCACAATGAAAGGCACAAACATGAGAAAAACATGTGTTAGAAATAGAAAGAGTTGTGAACAATATAATAAGATATAACCTTGTATAGTGTGATATTTATTAAGAGATTCCCCAAGCAAGGCAAGGTCAATGGGAAAGGGGTAATTCTAGCTTCTAAAACCCATATATGACCTTATTTTTCATGCATCATACTCACATACCACATGAGATGCATATGCATATAGAAAAATAAAGTATCTTATCTACCAAATCTTGTGGTAAATAACATATGTAAAGAAAAAAACTAGTATCTCGAATCATGCCCAGGTCTTGGTTTTTGAATTTTTTAAATATTTTGATGTCTTTGCATGTTTTTTAATGTTTTAATTTTTTGTGCTTTTGATTTTTATTTAAAAGATGTTAACCAACAATTAGATCAAGGATATGGGAAGATATGGGGGTGTTCATGTGCCTGAATACTTAAAGGTAACTCTTCTTGGTTAAAGAGTGCTAGATGTGTGCATGTCAGAATTGGAAAAATAATCAATTTTCATATTGTAAGGTTTTTTTGAATGGGAGGGTTTAAAAAATTTACAACCATAGTAGGCTTTTTCCTTGGTGGATATTGCATCACTATAATATTATGTTACTAATCAACTTTAAATGTTGTTGTATAAACAACTGAAGAAGATTTTCATGAACTTGGTAATGCCTTTTGTTGTAGAGGTGGTCACATAAGAGTGTTTACTAATTGACTAGGTGTTATTTCAAGAGATGGATTTGTCATGGGTGTTATTACCATTTTCACTTAAGGCTCGTCAGTAGAATGAGGATTATATAGGATATGTTATAAAGGGTTCAAAATCTTTTGCATAGTTTTAAGCATTCAAAATTTGATTCAAATTGGTCTCTATTAAATCCCTCTTAAATTTCATCGAGGAAGTTTCAGGGGCAGAAAGTCTTCTGAGAATTTTCTAACTCCTCCCGTGAATCTAAGGTGTGTTTGAGGATTTAATCCACAATTAGTAATTAAAAAAGCTTCATTTAGATTAGAAGAGATTTAGTATATTGTTGCACAGATAAATAACTACGTCCGACTATTTATTTGTATAGGATTTGTTAACTAGGATTAGACGAAATGTATTTCTTCATCTCTTTTGTACGCATTTTTATTCCAGAAAATACAAAATGATTTATTTTAATTAGATTAATCACTTTGTATTGCTTTATTTCTCTTATATCAAAAATACAAAAAACATAGTGTAGCTTTTATTTACTTAGATTAGCTTGTTATTTATTTCCATAGATTAAATGCATACATGACCATTCTCAAACCACAATAAGAATGAACATATGGTAGTGATCCATGGGTCCCCCAAGCAAATGGACCCAAACTTCTCATGGACATAGCTACTAGACTTCGCATGCTTGTCCTCAGAACACCATCACGGTACTTTAATCGTATTACACAACTTAATGTTTTAAACATCGAGGCCGACAAGGCTTACAAATATTGGATTATCCCTAGTAATAGAGTCTAAATCAAACACATATGACTATACAAGGGCCACTACCAGAGACATTTTACGGTTGTGATCCAGTGGTCCCCCAACCGAATGGGCCCGAAAACTAATTAGACTTAGACACCGGATTATGTACCCTAGTCTTTAGGACATCCACGCTTTCGCTAGACATTATTAGCTAGCTGAAATTTCTGAATGAAGAATCTCATCGAGCCCTTGCATTCTGGATTGAACCAGCTAACTGCCCATAGATATAGCGGAACCGTGCCTCTCTCGCTTATTCCATGACCTTATCTAGAAATCTTTATGAGGCACCTGTTGGTTTTACACGCATCCCACAACCATTAGACAGGATTTCTGTGGAGATTGACATTGATTGGAGTCTTCATGTGGCTATTCTTTCCAACCAATCCATTAGACTCATTCAAGTTAGAAGGGCCTTTCTTGCGGTTAACGAGTAGATCTCGATATTGTATGTCGAGGACATTGTTTTGCCTTGATATATTGATCATCCCATTTCCACATATTTTCGTCCACATATGACATTTTTTTTTTATTTCGCTACCCATAGCCATCCACTCATTCTACATCGGTTGTCCCGGCATGACCTTGGGAGATTGAGTACAACTGAAGGTCACGTGTTGATTTTCATTCGTACAGTTCCCTTGTGTCTCTTGACACCAAGATAGAGGGATAACTATGTCGTATAGAATTTACCCACCATGGTAGTAGTGATATGTGGTGTGCCTCAGCTATGTGACCTAACCATTTGATAATTGAAACCCTTGTGCAATTCTTGGAATGACTTTTCTCTTGCTAAAACATTTCTCTATGACCTTTGCATACTTGGAAATGGAGGAAGTTGGAATCTTTGACATGGTTAAGTGCTTCATAATTGTATTAGGCACTACTTTATTTGGGATGATGCATATTTTTGGAAAGATGTTTGTAATAGGATTTTGTAAGAGTGTGAGGTGTGTTATGAATTGGTAAGTTAACTTGTTTTTATATCCTCATTATATGCAAAATATTCTAATAAGTCCAACCCTAAGGAAGATGAAATGATCTAAATAATATTTTGAAAATGAATTCAAAGTCAGTGAATGTGAAGGGGCGGGAATGTATAGGTCTTCCAAGACTAGAACCTTACATCTCAACCATTCCCTATGTTTTCAAACTAGAGAGTTAAAAACCAAACCTAAAAATTATGTTTCATGAATATAAGAGGTTTAATACTACTTTGGATCAAATAATATTGGCTTAGAATTGACTACATACAAAGTGTAAAGATAAGCAAGTTTTTAAAGGGCTATAGAAATGATATGATTGAATTTTGAATGTGGTCATTTTTCTTAGAGTGGAAACATGGTCAAACTTGGCATTGCATAAGGAAAAGTTACCAAATTATAGTGTCTACGTTTGTCGTCCCATTTAAGTTTGTTATTGAAAATTAAAATTCTTAAAGGAAAAATATACTTGAGGTATACACACACTTTTTCTTCATCTTGAAATTTGTTATTTAATGTGTTAGTGTTGGCATGTTCCATGATGAAACCTATAACACATAGTGTAGTCAATGTCTATGATAGAAGTTGAGACTTCGACTCAAAATATATATTAATGCGTGTAACTTTGAAATTTTAGCGAAGTAAGTAAAAAATATTCAAAATATGGAAGGACTACACATTTTCATTTTATAGATGGATTAACTCTCATTTCATGCCATTCCTTTGGAGATTTAGATTCATTACCAGATATGTCAAAGGATTTGGGGTGAGCATTCCCCAATTTCTTATTCCAAAAGATAGACTAGGGTTTTGAGTACATCCCAACACCAAAGACGGTGAGAAAAGGATCTAAAGTACCCCCTTTTTGGAGATTAATAAAGAGGAAGGATTTAGTCTATGAAGAACTTATCCACTTCAATAACTTCCTCAGGTTTATCAATAAGAGGAAAGTAAAATCCATCTATGGAGACTTTATTATTGCTTCAACACTTTCCAGTAAACCACATATCACATCCTCTGCAAATGGATTTAGGTCCTAATTTGTACCAACTATGATGGAAATAAAACCTTGGAAGGAATGGACATTGTCCATGACCCCATAAGGTGCTACTGCAGCTAAAAAATTATTATATGGAATCTTCCAAAAATCTAAGGGGAAAAGGAGGCCCATGACTCCAAAACCTATTTTTGCAACTGAATCTTAATAGTGACATGAAGAAATAATGAAGTACTCATGCCCCATGTAACTTTCTCTAAAATGTATCATTTGTATCTATAAATGTGTATGAAAGATCATGTAAATAGCTGATAGAAATATATAGAATTCAAAAATTGAATGAATACACCTCTTTCCAAGAACGCAGGAAAATAGTCAAGATCATGTACCATGGTCACTTGATTATACTATATGATTTTGACCTTTTTTTAATTCTATTACATTTTAGTAAATATGATCATTTGTAAGGATTTAAACCTTATAAAAAAATTAATATATTCACTAACATGTCGATAACTTCATAAATAACCCCAATGAATTGGCCCCTCTTTTGAGGCACGTGATGATACATTTGAGCACATGGCTCAAAATAATAGATGAGGTGCCCATGTCCCATATGTCTGATAAATATTGTAAGATCACCTAGAAGGATGAAATGGTGGATACATTTGAAGAACATTTACCAACAAAATGGGTTATGCATGAATGTAAACCATGGCGCAGAGAAAAATTAGGAGTCCTATGCAATAAACAAAAACTCCTCTAAATAGTATATAGACACATGTTTCCTAACACACCCCCACACACCCTAATTTGAAGTAATCTCTAAACAACTTATCTAATCACCCTAAACCATCACTCCACCCCCCATAAAATCATGTTTTATACCAATGCAAAACCTATTTACCTATCCTGGAACAATACATTCCCTAACCATTCTTAACCTATCTAAACCCATTATTATCCTTACCACCCAACCTCTTAACCTCCCAAAAATCTCCCCAACCATTTACAATCGAATCAAAACCTGACAAACCCTATTTGAAACCTCTGTCCAAACAAGTTATCCCCAGATTCTCTTGGATCACTGCCCCCCCTGATTATAAATATATCACAAAAACTCTTTAAAATGGATCCTCAACCATCCTTAGTGAAGTTTTATTACATCCAAGACCAAGATGACACCACAAATGGACATCCATACACAATAAACACATTTTTCAAGCTCTTGGAGCATCCAAAAATCTCAGTAAGTCTTCCTTGACTTTTTCCATAGGGTGATTACACAGTCAATTAAATATCTCCATTTAAATGACATTCACAATTCTGACAGTTTAAACTTATTAGTCCAAGACTAGTCATTAGATTGATCATTCTACCTTGAATGTACATCCTATTAAAGAATTAGATCATTTTATCGGTAATGAGTCGGTGATTACTGTCATTCTACTCATTTTTATCACATTATGTATACTTTCAGTCATTTCATCATTCTATTTTTGTTTAATCCAGTTCAATGTTTTCAAGATTTTCCTTTCTATTTATGATAGTTCTAAGTGAGTCACACCCCATAACCAACATTTACGATCTTCCAATCATTCAACAACCCTTCATTTGGGAAGAATTTGACATGGCACATGAACTTAGTCTTTGTGGCCATCAAGCCTTAACATAGATCTAAAATAGAAGATATAGAATGAGTTAACTCGAAGTATTGCAAAAATAACGAGATGTAATTGAATAGTTTTGGTTTGACTACTTTCAGGAGTTTTATATCACTGTAGACCTTGCTTGGGCCACCAATCACGGGGAACATTATCTCTTTATTCCCCTAGAATTCTAATCACTCCTTGTATTGTCAAATATCTTATTATTGCAATCACTTAATTTTAAAACAAGTTGACACGTTTCGAGGAAACACATTGGTTCCTAAGATCGGCCTATTTTCGAGCAACTAATCAAATCTCTACCTCACAAGGATCAACCTATGATTTAATTATTTGAATGCAGTGTGGTGTTGTCTCATGCTGTTGGAGAGACTGTTATTTAATTCTTTGTGTTCTTCAACATCCATTCACTACAAAATGGTGATTTTCATTGTAAAAATCATAGGTATCGTTAAGAGATCTAGGTGTTCTGATTTTTTTATGGTGTCAAATTCTCATTAGTAACCTATGATGTCATATGTGTAAGTATTACCACAAATATGAGTTGGACATCACCAAATTTGGATCAAGTAAGTCACTTTCTTCATCTATGATTAGAGGAATCTTTTTGTTGCACTACTTTAGGCTTGACATTATCCTTAGAAATTAGAATTCTTAGGTTCTCTCACTTCTTCCAGAAAACCACTTGCAATAAGTCAATAAGAATTCTAAGATATCTTCAATGGACTTGAATCATGAGCTTTTATGCATGCACATTGTTTACTGGGAAGGAATTTTGCAATATGATTATCTTGCACTAGTGCTGGGGCTTCTTGGTGAAGTGCAACTATTTTTCTTTGATGGATTCCTTCCAAAATCCTAGCAATTTCAATATGTCTTGTCTACATGTATAAGGAAATAGGATGTTAAAATGATTTCCATGTACTCAAGTTGGATTGGATCGTGAAAATGCAAACAACCTTAAATCAAAGGTAAATGTGAAGAAAGTCCCAATATCCTATCAATTTGAGATTCTCAAAAGTGCAATCAAATGTGTCAAGTTGAATCAGTGTTCATGGCATTTAAGAGATCAAACATATTCTCGTGGGCAGGTATATAAGCTAAGAGATCCTAATGCTTTGAACATATTTTCAAAGACTTGGATCGTGGCCAACTGTAGGGGGTAGAATTAAATGATATTTTTATTGAATCCAATGAATTCCAGAAATTTGGACATCTCAACGTAACTTAATAGGTATATTGAATTGGATATCTATTTTATAATTACATGAAAACTAGCCAAGCTAGCTTCAAATAGGAGCTTATGCAAATCTATTACTTTTTCCATTCTTAAAAAAAATGAACAATGTATTAATTGTTTTAAAATCTTTTTTATTGCGTGAAATGTGAAGTATAAGTTCATTTTTTTAAATAACCACTTGAATGTGTAGTTGGACCACCATGTGGATAGGGAGAAGTTTGCATTAGTCCATTGGATTTTGATAGACTACATGTAGATTGTTCCATTTAAATTCAAATTAATGAGTTGATTAACACGGTCATTATAATCATTAAGAATCACCTAGTCCAGTTTGCAAAACAATCATTACAGCATGGTTTTATCTGCTAAGATCACTTGTGGTGGGGAAGGAATACACAATGGAATTGTGTTGCAAGTTGATGTCTTTACTTGATGAAAATGTAGAGGTCTCTCCTTTGCCTCAAAACCTACACTCAATTGTCAAAGATGACTGACCCCCATATTTCCCAGAACCTCAAAGGACATGTAATCTCAATCAGGATTCAGCATGCCTTAGTGGATTGAGCATTACAAATAAATGTATTGATGAATATGTTAACCATAAGGAGTTATCCAAACAGTTAACCATATTGGCAATGAAACTTGGCAAGTTTTTAAACTTTACGGTAGAAGAACATATATATTTGTCATTTATGTCTAATTATGTAATTATTTAAATTTGGGTGATACATGAGTTAGAGAATAGATTTAGGCCATTGTATAATAACAAGGTATTTTTACATCTAATTTTGATCTTGATGGTACATAAATCATATAACTTGACATAAACACCCTAGTGAATAACTTGTGTTTAACACTTCTCTATAGGTCTCATAGTTAAATCTCACTAGAAGTATAGCATGTATGTCTAGTGTATGATAAATCCCCTCTTAATGGTTAGTTTGGAGCTTCTAGGTGTAATATCAAATCCTCCCTAATGACACCTAAGCTGGCATTCCTCATCTATGGAAATCCACTTTTAAATTTATTTCATCAATTAGTATTTTTTCTTTGAATATAATATAGTTTATGTTATGTTAGTAAGGCTACAACCTGGTGTACACACAAAATTATGCACTTTGGGTAATTATCTAGTCTTGATTGCATACTATAATTTATATGATTCCTAAGCAAGAAAAGTACCAACCAACCCATGTATTTGGCCACCTGTCTTTGTTTTCTATTGCTAATTTTTGAGGTCTTGCACCCTTACTTCTCAGTCTCTTCCTTTTTACCTCTTCATTTGTCATCTTAGACACCAACGCCCAACGCCAGGATGCCAGCGTCAGTTGAACCCTCATCCCCTCTAGGCAACCCTTGTCCTCTTTGTACTTTACTCACATCTTTTTGGGTCCTTTCTATCCGTTTAGCTCATCTTATCTTTTTGGTAGTTGTCCTTTTCAGGGTTAATTATGAAATTTAAGTAAAGGAATCACATATTTATAAAGTTATGTGATCATAATAAAGGACCAATTACTAAGCATTAGCTATCACCACATAAGGTTGCATCCATCAAGGAAATTTAAGAGCATTCAAGCATCCAATTGTCGAGGAAACCATCACATTCAAGGACATAAGTTGGATCCTGCATTGGTTTTATGCATCACACTTCATAGGGAGGGGAATATTCATGCACATAAAATTCCATGCACACATTACATTCTACATATAGTTACTCGCTGCAATTATCCAATGTGACACCCACAAGAGCAACCTAGGGCACAATTCCACATACACACACTTAGAAATACATTGGGTCTGAAATGTAGTGCAATGGTCAGTCATAAGTTCACCGTTGTGACATCTAAGGACAGGTCTGAACCCTTAATTTGCATCTATTCTATTTTTAGGATTTGATGTCTAATCTAATATAAGGTTTTGCACATGTTCAACTTTCATTGCACATTATAAACAGTGACATAAAGTAAACAATCATTGATAACAATACTTACTAGTGGTATCGAGGCAAACTAAAGATTATGATATTTCCCAGAGACCTAAAAATAGAGGTTTTCTGAGTATGGGTTCATAGAAGTCGTAGGCACCCAGAAATCTAGTCCTAGCTGGCACCTATGGGACCACAACCTGACCCTCTCCAGGAAGTTCCCCAGTCAAGTTCCTCCACATAGTTTTTCTGTGGTCTTTGTGCTAACACTTGTCCTGATGTTCTATTTACCTAGTCATCACTTTGGTACACTCTAGATTTCACTGCGAACCAACTAAGTCGTGTTATTCCTTATTTATACTTAGGGTTTTAATTACTTAGTTTGGAGTATATTATGTACTTAATTGCATCATTCAGTTTACTGCTACATTGCATTATTATTAGGCTTCTATTTATCCAATATTTGCTTAATCACCTATCAATATGAGTGTCATTACTAGTAAACTCTCTCTTTCTTACAACAAGCATCAAACTACCACCATCCCATAATATGGTTAGTCATCCTCCCAATATGATACCACAACCAACACGGCCTCTGAGTCAAAACAATCTATCCCTTTACCTTATCAATATATTTGGGCCTCTTCACAACCTTTAGAACTCCCAACAACCTGTATAACATCCCAAGAGGTATACCTCCTTTCCAAGATCATACCCTACTATACCCCATGTTTACCAAGTAATCCAATCTTTTTACCCATATCTACCATCAATCCAACCTGTCATCTTCAAATAAAACAAATCCACCCAAACTCTTCAAAATGATCCCATACAAAGCATTAATAAGTAGAATCGTGAGCCTTGAATCTACTACCATGGGACCCAAAAGCACTCTTTCTTATGAACAAATATGCAATGAACCTATTAGTCCATATGTATTCATTCAAATCCTATCGATCCCCAAACTAGTTGAACTACCTAAATTTATCAAATACATTATAGTAAGGAGGATCCACAACAACAAATCTAGGATTTTTTTCATAAATGAAATTGCTACCTCATCACCCACAATCAAGATTTGATGTTGAGGACCTTCCACATGTAGTTGGTTGGCCCTGCCCTCGATTGATATAATAGTATTCCTCAAAATTCTCTGTTCTCATTCACACAACTAGCACAATTTTTTTAGAACATTACATTCTCTATTAACACATCATGTAAGATTTATATCACCTATCTCTAAGCTATCAAAAAATTTGAAGATGATTATATCTCTGATTTCATCGTCAGATGACGAGGGATTATCAACCAAATCTCTTTCTCCCTTCCACAGACTAAACTAATCGATTTGTTTTCTCGCTCATGTGCTAAACATATATCATCCACGTTACAAATCCAATCATTTCAATCCTTTGATGAATCCTTCACCATGGCCCAAGAATTAGAACTTTGAGCCCTCAAGCAGATAGTAAGGTGACATTATGATCTAAGTAAACCCAAACATGACCCCTCCTTCAAGTCTTCTTCTAGCACAAACAAATCCAATAGGCTCCGCAGAATACAGTTGCTTTAAAAACTACAAATCTAATAACCGATCAGACATTGACAAGTCTTGACCTCAGTAAAAATATACTCTAGGAGAATCGTATAGTTCCATCTTTGAAAAAATTATGTCACCACTTATATGATCATGCTTCCTCCCATCCGAACCTGTCAACATTTACACATGTAAACCTTCTTGGTTTAGAGAAAATGATTACTAAAAATATCACAAAGTCTAAGGACATGACATCAAAAGGTGTTGATCATTTAGAAATGTCATTCAAGATCTCATTAACCGAGGTGATGAGTATAGCTTAATAATCTAAATGCAGTCTCCTAGACCAAGATGTAGATGTGTTTAAACAACTGCATTTCCAAATCATCCTCTGACTAGAAACCAACCTCAAATGCAATGTCATAGGGTCTCATCACATTGTTAATATTGTTCACAAACTAGTACCCATTCTCGACACACATCACTAGTTTCTAGGATAAGTAAGACAACCCAATTGAACAATCAAAATATCTAAACAACTGTGAACTATACAGGCTTTAAGACCCATATGGGCTTCAAGGACCTCAGCGTTAAATTGCGCTGGTGTCACATCTGCTTCAATAGAAGCATCTGCAGACAATATTGCTTTCATTGACATCAACAAGAAAAGAAACATGTCGTTGAAAATTTGAAAATCTCCAATCAACGACCACATGGACCATGCACTAAATCAAGAACCGTAGCAATCTAGTATCAAATCCCACCATACTATTGAACTAAAAAAGTGCAAATCTCACAGGACCATCGCCATTACCAATTCAATCCCTTTGCTCTCCATTTTGGGGCCGCATTTTTCTCTTAAGATAAAATTCTGTAATGAAATTACTTGTGATAATTTAGATATCATGAGCAGAAATATAACACCAAATAACACAATATTCCAGAATAATGATCTCAATATGCAATTAGAATAGCTTATGCCACTTCGAGGGGGCAACCTCCAAACCATACAATAAGACTCAAATGCTCAAATGATGATGAAATACTACCTACTGATCCCCTATATATATTATTCATATGTTATGGTCATCACCAAGGCCAACCTACTAAGCATGAGAAAGTATAAATGATATAATAAAATGATATGGTAAGCCACAAGTCAGCTACTCATATCCTAATACAAGTAATAGGTTAAGGGCGTAGCATGCCCTTCCCCTTCAAAGAAACATTGTCCCCAATGTTGAGAAGCTCTGGGTGCTGCTGCAGGAATGTCATATCTTCCCATGTTGCATCTTCATTGTCCATATTCTTCCACTTGATCAGGTACTCAGTAATAACCCGTGTCCTCAATCATTTAGTGCGTGTTTGAAGGATGCATTCATAGTTCCAAGATGACTCTCCCCTCCTCATCGAGCTCAAGTAACACTGTTTGGGCTGATACTCTCTGTCAAATTACTTCTTCAGGCAAGAAACATGAAAGACTGGATGTATTTGAGTTGATTGTGGAAGTTCTAATTTGTATGCTACATTACCAATCTTCTGCAATACTTGATAGGGGCCATAATACTTCAGTGAAATTTTGTTATCCTTTTGTTTTATTTTCAAAGACATTTTCTTATATGGTTGTAACTGCACAAAAACCCAATCACCGACTTCAAAATGCCTTTCCGTGCAATGTTGATCAGCCTGTTGCTTCATGCGGTTTTGTGCCATGACCAAGTTCTCCTTGAGACTAGAGAGGACCTCTTGTTGATATTGCATAATGTGTTCTTCTACTACTCTAACCCGAAGTTGGATCCTCTCAATGATGATGTGATGGATGGTGGATGGTACCCATAGAGTGCCAAAAAAGGAGACATTTTAGATGAAGTATGGAAGGAAGTGTTATACCACCATTCTGCAAGTGGCAACCATTGGACCCATCTTGCTTGTTTATCTGACGTAAAGCAACGAAGATATCCCTCCAAACACTTATTTACAACTTTTGTTTTCCCATCAGACTGGGGATGATAAGAAGAGCTATGAGCTAACTGAGTACCCAAACATGAGAATAAATCAGTCCAAAAATTACTAGTAAATATAGGGTCTCGATCACTTACTATAATCTTTGGTGTCCCATGAAGCTTCTGAACTGTGTCCATGAAGGTTGATGCTATCGTGCTTGCAACAAATGGGTGTGCCAAGGCAAAAAAAATGAGCATATTTGGCGAGTCTATCCATCACAACCATGATGACATTTTTTCCATCAGATTTTGGCAATCCTATGATAAATTCCATGGAAACCTCTTCCCACCATCTGGCTAGGAATAGATAGAGGTTGTAAAAGACCTGGGGATCTTAATTGTTTCACCCTTATTTTGCTGACAAACCATGCATTCTGCCACAAATTTTTGGACATCCCCTTTGAACCCTTCCTAAAAGAAATCATTGTTTGACTCGATGATAAGTCTTCAAGAATCCTAGAATTGCCCCCTACTGGAGAAGCAGTGAAGCTCAGATAGAATCCTATTTTTAAGAGTGGAGTTCTTACATAGGTATAATCTATCTTTATACCATAAAGCATCTCCTTTCAATACAAATTTTTATGACATGCTTGGATCATGTCTAGAGATGATGAATGATGTTTTTTGTGGTACCTGGGTCATTTCTCCATTCGAACCTTGCCTCCTCTATCCAATATTCCTGTAATATGGATATGACACATAACAATGGCTTCAGTTGATTCATCTTTCCATAAGACAGAGCATCTGTAACTACATTCTCCTTCCCTTTCTTATAGATAATCTCAAAATCATATCGCAACATCTTGTAGACCCATTTTTGTTGTCCTTCAGATGATAAACATTGCTCCAAGAAGTATTTCAAACTATCATGATCTGTCTTCGCTTTGAAAGTGTCTACCCATGAGATATGGTCTCCATTGCTTTACTACATGAAGTATGGCTAGCATTTCCTTCTCATAAGTTAGCTTTGAAATATTCTTACCTTTGAATTGCAACATCTCAAAGGCAATGGGACAACCTTCTTGCATGAGTAACTGCCCCCCATACCCATACCCTGAGCATCACATTCAACAATGAATGTTTTGGGAAAATTTGGAGTGGCTAGAACTGGAGTGGTGCACATGGCCTCCTTCAACTTCTCAAATGCCATAGTAGCTTCCTCACTTTCCAATGGAAAGATTCCTTTAATAAAGTTGTGAGTGGTGTTGCTATGCTACCATAATTCCTTAAAATCTAAGATAATAACCTGTAAGCCCCAAAAATCCTCGGAGATTCTTTAGGGTTTTTGGAACCTTCCATTCAAGTCATGGATTTTATCTTGTTAGGATCCACTTTAACTCCCTTCATAAGAGATGATGTGACCCAAATATTCAACCTCCTTGACTCCAAAAGAACACTTAGAGGGCTTTGCATAAAGTTGATGTTGTTCAAGAGTTTCCAACACCTTATTTACATGATGCAAGTGTTCCTCCCATGTTTTACTATAGATTAATATATCATCAAAGAACACTAAAACAAACTTCCACAGGAACATGACTTAAAGATAGAATTCATCAAACTTTGAAATGTAGAGGGTGAATTTTTTTAGTCCAAAAGGCATTACTAGGAACTCATAATGGCCTTCATGTGTCCTAAAGGTGGTTTTACGAACATCATCATCCCTGATTCTAATATGAGTGATATCTCGAACGAAGATCAAGCTTTGTAAATTAAACAACACCATGCAACTCATCTAGAAAATCATCAATTACATGAATAGGAAACTTATCTTTGATTGTGTACTTATTGAGTTCCCTATAATCAGGGCACATGCACCAATTGTCATATTTTTCCGTACCATCACGACAGGAGAATAGTAAGTACTCTGACTATGATGAATAATTCTTGCTTCTAACATCTCTTGTACTATCTTCTCAATATCACTCTTTTGCATATAGGGGTACCTATAAGGTTTGATGTTGGGTGGTTGAATCCTGGTAGTAGCTGAGATGGACATGATCATGATCTCTTTTTGGAGGTAATCCTTTTGGCATATCTCCAAACACAACGTGAGTGCTCATCTATAACTACTTGCATATCTAATGGTATAAATGTCCTTTGAATGATGTGCATCTAATGAAAATAGTTATGCCACAAACCCCTCTGCACCTTTTCTAAGCATTTTCTACATCTATCGAGAGCTCACCAACTATGGGGACTTTCCTCTTAGTCCTTTTAGTTTAAAATTCCTCCCTTCTGACTAAAAACACATGAACAACTCTTGGAGATTCATTTCAATGGTTCGCATAAGGTGGTAAGCCATTGTACTCCTAAAACAATGTCTGCTCCTCCCATTACAATGAGCATACATGGGATAGTTAGCAAGTAATATCCCATGGTTAGATTAATGTTATGGCATTTTCCTTAACAACTAACAGTTCCCCCATCAACGATCATTACTTGACATTCTAGGAGTTGGATAAAGGAAACAGTTCAAAGGCACACCAACTTATGATTGATGAAGTTGTGAGTACTTCCTAAATCAATCAACACTATTACTCTCTATTTTTTTAAGAATCCAACCACTTTTTGAGGGTTTGGGGGTGCTAATACCTGAAATTCCATGACATGATATTCATTGGTCGAGGATCTCCTAACTCCTCTGGCTCGACCATGACCTCTACCTCTTCATCTTCTTCCTTCTCTTCTTCTTCATTAGGCCCCTCAATGTAGAACAACTTCTTTTCAACACATTTATGTCCATGGTCCATATTTGTTGTCACAATTAAAACATAACCCCTTTTTCTCTCTTTTCTTCAATTTGTTGAGGTGTCAGTCTAATTGGCTGAGGGAATGATGGTGTCAAGGTAGTACGATCTTTGATATTAGTGAGAGTTTGTCTCTTGCTGGAAAGAAATTTTTCCTCTGCCCTACGTGTCATGATAATAGAATTAGAAACCTTAAGAGGATTAAACATACACACCTTGTTCTCAATGTGTTCCTTAAGACCCCAAAGAAATAGGTCATTCAGATTCTCTTCAGTAATATTTTCCACCCACAAGAAAAGGTTTTGGAAGTGATGAATGTAATCCTTAACAGATCCTGTCTGTCTCAAATTTGCTAACTGGCTGAAGTAATTATCTGACACACTAGATCTGTAGTGTAATTGCAACTCTTCATTTAAGACTTTCCATGTAACATTGAGATCACTCTTCTGCCTTTGAGCACATAACCATCGATACTAGACGAATTGGTCAGGTTCGAGATACAAAGCTGTCATGGTCACCTTTTGTCATGATGGAATTTGATGTAGTTCAAAGAAATTATTCATTTGGTTGATCCAATTGAGTGAATCCTTTCCATCAAACTTTCACATCTCCACTTTTGGAAATCATAGTTACGGGCCTACAAGAGTGCTCGCATTTGGATTGTGCACACTCGAACATCCACTCTGGCTGATAGTTTGTCTATTACTGTTGACTTGAGGATCCACCTTGATTGACATAAGTATGATTAACCCATGGTTGATATGGAAGAATATGACGACCCTTTAGATTTTTGCACTGAATATCCATCCAATCTGTTGTCCAATCCTTTCCACATCTTCTTTGCTGGCCACCCGAGACTTTGAGGTCTCTCACAGATTAAACTTAAGTTGGCTTACTTTATGGTCCATGTCAAAGTAAACCCTAACCCCGAGGAATACGTAGTTATATCTTCTGTCTCCAACTCCTCAACTATTATCTCATCCTTTTCTAGTGTTTCACTTGGAGTGATGGGATACTCTTTTTTCCTACTTGTGGAAGGCCCTGCCATGATGCCCCAAAATAGTAGGATTTAGGGATCAAGGTAAAAATTTAGGGTTTTGGATTTTGATAATAATTCGACCAAATAAGATTTCCCACTTGCTATTTTTTGAATTTTGACCCCCTTGGAGGACATAAAAAAATGGGCATCCATGAAGTGGGATCCTTGTGGCTCCCTTGAGATTTCGGCCATGCCAAATGGCTTCATCATGTTTACCTTCAGTCTGAAGGAGGATTCTTGCTTGCTCTTCTTAGGGGACCATGGTTCTTTGGAAAAAGAGGCTTCTATCTATGCAAATGGACCTTGGGTGTCAATCCTCACACTAAAACTATGACATAAGCTCTAGCTTGGGTGCGCGTTCTGGGTCTCCCTCTTGAATTATGGGATCCTTCTGTTATTGAAGGTATCGCTCTTTCTGTGGGTACCCTCATTGCCATTGATCAAGCTACTAAGGCTAAAACTAGGTTTATTCATGCTCATTTTTGTGTTAATGTTGATGTTAGTGGCCCTTTACCCAAATCCATATACCTCCTATCGGATTTTGGTGTATGGTCTCAACCTATTGAATATGAATATATTCCCCAAGCTTGCTCTATCTATAAGAGTATTGGACATAGGGCCCCGACCTGTCCATCGAAACCACCCCTCAAGCAAAAAAACCCTGTCATCTCCCCATGGAAGAAAGGAAAATTCATCCCTAATTTCGCCCCTAAAGTTGGCACCTCCAACCCCTTTGTTGTTCTTGAAGATGGTGAAATCCCCTCTACCGAGCCTCCTCCCAAGCAGCAACCCCCACCCATCCTTTGACCTCTCCTCCCCCCTCTTGTCTCCCCCTCTAGAGATTGAGCTCTCTCTCTCTTCTGTCTCTTTAGAGATTGAGCTAGCTCTCTTTCCTTCTGTTGAAGCTTTCGCTTCCTCCCCCTACCCTCTTCTCCATCCCCCGTCCTCTATCTAGAGGAGAAATATTCCTTCCACTCACCTTCTTCAGTAGCTTTAGAGGACATCAATCAACCTAGAATCACTAGAAGCAATTGCAAGAAAAAATGTTGATGTTGGAATAAATAAACAAAAGGAAGGCCTACTACTCAAGTAAAGATTCAACAGGAATCAACCCAAAATATTGCACAAGGCATTCAAGGTACTCTCACTATGGATGGTGGGGGAAAACCAGAGACCTAAAAAATGAATACCATTTCTTGGAATATTAGGGGAATCAACTCTTCTCAAAAGAAAATAATCCTAAAAGATATCATATTATAGTATTCCCCGAACATCATCATGCTTGAAGAAACTAAACTTAAGGAGGACTACAACCTTTCTAGGTTGTGGCCTTTGACTCTTTCACCTCTTGTGAATCTTCTAGAAATTCTGGAGGCCTTTGCATTTTGTGGAATCCACAAGTCCTTTATGGGGACTGCATTATCAAAACTCCCCATTTTCATGGGCATGTTCTTTCAAGAGATAGGAGTTGATACTGGTTGGATTGCTATCAATCTCTATGCTACAAACCTTGAAGCACAAAGGGAAATCATCTGGAGAGACATTCTGGAATTCAGAAATAGTTGTAAACAACTCCCTTGGCTTATAGTAGGTGATTTCAATACCACCCTCTACCCTTCTAAAAAAGCAGGGTAGGTTCTCCAGTTAACTTCAGCAGTATGGACTCTTTAGCTAGCTTCATTAGACAAGGTGAGTTCTTTGATTTCAATCTTCATGGTGCTTCTTTCACCTGGTCGAACCGTAGACTTGGCCAAAACCACATCCAAAGTAGGCTAGATAGAGTGCTTGGTTCTATGGACTGGATTCTGCACTTCTCTGACTTCTATCTAAGTTCTCTCCCAAAGCTACATCTGATCACAACCCTTTATTATTAAGTGCGGACGCTTCTCAAAAAATAAAAAATCCTCCCTTCAGGTCTGAGTTGGCTTGGATTCAGAATCATAACCTGGATAATCTTATTGAGAGCTGGTGGAAGGTGGATATACAGGGCACTGACCATGTATAGATTTGCTAAGAAGCTTAGTTGTGGTTAAGAAGCAGCTAAAAGTCTGGAAGGTCAAATTTTTTGGGGATATTCGTGATAGAAAAAACAACTCTCCCAGAAGATCTTAGAAGTTGCTACTGATATAGAGAAATTTGGTAGAATTGCTACTCTTCATTAGCAAGAATCCTCTTTGTTGAGAGATTATCACAACACTCTGGCTGAAGAGGAGATCTATTGGAGACAAAGGTCTCTTGCTCTTTGGCTTTAATAGGAGGATTGGAATACAAAGTTTTTCCATGCTACAACTTCCAAACATAAAATTAGGGACAAAATTAAGGAACTACTATCTATGGATGTTAAGATTTTTAATTTTGAAGAGGATATTTCTAAGGAGCTAATAAATTTATACTCCAACCTTCTCCATGAAGAAGGCCCCCTATGGAGAACACGATGTCAAAAATGCTGCAACACATTCCCAAGCTGATATCAGATGAAATAAATGGTAAGCTTACGCAACCTTTCTCCATGGAGGAAATCCATAAAGCTATATTCACTATGAAAGGAGATAAATCCCCTGGTCCTGATGGTTTCCCTACCACTTTCTTTCAAACTTATTGGGAAATCATTAAGGAAGATCTCTTCGAGGTAGTTAATGAATTCCAAAGGAATGATTCTCTTATGAAAGAATGGAATAACACATTCATAGCTTTGGCCCCTAAATCTCTAGGCTCCAAATTTGTCTCCAACTTTAGGCCTATCAGTCTTTGTAATACTTCCTATAAAATAATCACCAAAATGTTGGCTACTAGACTTAAGCCTTTTATGAATATGCTTATCTCTGAACAACAGAATGGCTTTATTGGAGGTCAATTGATCCAAGGTGGTGTCATTAATGTTCATGAAGCCATCCATTCGGTTCATCACTCCAAATCAATAGGGATGATTCTCAAACTGGACATGCAAAAAGCTTTTGATCATGTCAGCTGGCCTTTCCTAATCAGAGTGCTTAAAAAATTTGGGTTCTGCGAAAAATGCTGCAACTAGATTTTTAGGTTTTTTTCTTCCCCTCATTTCTCGATTATTGGTCAATGGTATTCCAACAGGATTCTTTAATAGCAACCGAGGTATTAGGCAAGGTGATCCTCTTTCACCTTTTCTTTTCATTCTAATGGTTGATACTTTAAGTCGTGCTCTTGAAGCTGCTAAGCAAACTATTGCTATTTGGGTATCAAGATCACAACTAGAGCTCCTTTAGCTACACATAGCCAATTTGCTGATGATACACTTCTCTTGGGTGTTACTTCTATGGTGGAAGCCAAGGCTTTGAAGAGGATTCTTGACTGTTACCAATCTTCCTTTGTAACAAATTATCAATTTCACTAAAAGTTGTGTTTCTTTTCTTAATACTCTAGCTAGTAGACAAAGAAAGATTGCGGATATCTTTGGTTGTAGCATTTTGGACCTCCTGTCCACTTATTTAGGTCCCCCCCTCTTCAAAGGAAGACAACTCAAAAACCTTTGGATGTCAGTTATTGAACATTATCAAAAGAAATTGGCAGGATGGAAGGGCTCTCTTCTCAGTCAAGCAGGTAAGATGCAACTGGTAAAATATACTCTCCAGAGCCTTCCTATTTATTTTATGTCCTTTCTTAAAATGCCTTCTTTGGTTGTTACTCGCATTGAAAAAATACAAAAATAGTTACTTTGGTCTGGCTCTACAGAAAGGAAAAGAGTTCATTTGGTTTCTTGGAATATTGCTTGTAAACCTACACACATTGGTGGTTTGGGGCTTCGAAGAGTGGTTGATATAAACAAGGCTTTGCGTGGTAAGTTGGGTTGGGCTATAGCATCTAAGGACAAGGCTCCTTGGGTTCAGCTCCTTACATCCAAATATCTCTATCCATCAGAAAATTTTCTTCATACAGAGATACCAAGGGGTTCTGCAATTTAGAGCTCTATTGTTAGCTCCTGCCGTATGCTGAGAGTTGGAACCAAATGGCACTTAGGTAATGGAATGAAAATTGAATTATGGAATGATTGGTGGTTTGGTGATAAGCCACTTGCTCAAGACTCATTCTGGGATCCAATCAAAGACTCAACTCTCCTCAATCTGTGGCAGTAAGGTTAATAGATATATTAGCAATTTTAATAATAAACCTTGCTGGCATATTCCTACTTGGACAGATTGCAGTAACATCCAGTTGCAACGTATCAAATGCCTCAAAACCGCTCTTTCCTCCCAATATATCCCCTTCACCATGCCCCAAGATGAGCTCATTTGGCCTCTTTCTTACACTGGTGGATTCTCAGTCAAAGCGGCCTATCGCTCCCAACCCCATATTCCTTGTGGTCCTCCGTTAAGACAAGTCTAGTCTTCTTTGGTTATCCCCAAGATTGGCTTCTTTTCTTGGCTCTCCTTCAGAGATGCTATTCTATCTAGAGAAAATCTTAAAAGAAGGGGATTCTCTCTTCCCACCCGTTGTATTCTTTGCCAGTCTACTTTGGAAAATTTGGTCCATCTTTTGCTTTATTGTTCTTTTTCACATTCTCTTTGGGGACTTCTTTTTAACCATTTTGGGGTGCCCTGGGTATTTCCTACCTCTCTGGCTGAGGCCTTCTCTCAATGGAGCTCTCCTTTCAAACACCCCATCTTATCCCTAGCTTGGAAACTTCTTCTCCCCCATGGCCTTTGGGGAATCTAGAAGGAAAGAAACAAACGTATTTTCAAGGAGCAGTCTAGAGACCTAGTGCAAATTATTCAATGGGATTGTAACCATTTTCCAAGAGAACTTAAACTGCTTCATCTGGAGGAAGCACAAACAGAAAGTCAATTTCAGTGAAACACCTGATTGGTCCAAGTAGCTAGCCCTCCCTATTGCAACTCATCCCTCTGCAGCTGCAAGAACAAACGTTCCTTGGTCTCCTCCTCCACCTAGTTGGTTGAAGCTCAATAGTGATGGTGTTGCTAAAGGAAATCTGGGTGCTTCGAGGGGGGTGCCATATTGAGAGATTAGTCTGGCCTCCCTCTGGCTACAACTGCAGCAAATTTTGGAATGGGCACCAATCACAGAGCTGAAGCTCTGGCTATTCTCAAAGGTTTGGAACTTGCTCTCCTTATTGGCCAAGGGCAACTTATAGTGGAGAGTGATTCCTTAAATCTCATAAAAATTCTGAATTCCAAGGAGCCTACTCAATGGACTATTTGAAATATAATTGAGGATATTAGCGCTCTTCAATCAAATTTTCAAGAGATCGAGTTCCAGCACATATATAGAGAAGGCAGCAAGGTTGTTGACTCTCTGACTCGCTAGCAAACATGGGGGATCTTTCTGATAAACAAAACACTTGGATTGGAAAATTTCCGAGTAAACTCCTTACCATTATATCTAATGATTATTCTCCAAAGGCTTAGTGTGTATATGAGGATTCTTTATAGCTTCATCTTCACTGATAAGGCTTCTATCAGTCACAAGATTAAGGATCGCTCCCCCTATTTTTGTGGCAGTGGGAGTAATAATTATCCCCTAAGGGCTATTAATGGTATTTATGATTCTGAGTGCTTGCGCACGTGTGATAAAAGGCTTATTTAATTATGATTTTTGGTGTGGATTTTTATTAATTAATCAACACTCAATTACCTTTCTGGCTGGCACGTGTGGGAGATCAGATGAAAGCTTAAAGTTCCTATTTAATCAGTGTCCACATCGACCAATTTTCATTTCTTGTCACTATCTACAAAATGGGGGGCCTATTAAGAGAATTGAGCCTGTGTCCTGTGATGAAATTAGGAAACGACAATGGAGTCTGGGATATTTTGCAGGAGGCAAGAATCACGACCTTTATGGAGAGACTCTCAGGGCACTCGATAAGAGTCTCCAGTAGTATTTTAGCTTCTTGGAAAAAAGAAAAAGTTAAAGTTGGGAAGACCAAATTCACTATTTCGACTAATTCCATTGCAGCGGCCACTGGTCTCCATGTTGTTGGTGACATCTACTTCAAGCGATCTCTCAAAGCGGAAATGGCGGATTTTCTCTCCAGGGGAAAAATTAAGGAAGTACCAGTCGGGTTATGAACGTGCCTCCCTTCCTCCACCTTGGGACAGAGTTGCAGAGGTCTTATGCACTATTTCACTCTTGGATGGCCACTATAAATTGGTCTTGGTCCTCAGCTCTTCCTCTCTCTCATCTGCGCCATGGGAAAAAGGTAAATTTGGCCTCTTTCCTATTTCAATATCTTTAGTTATCTATCAATTTGGCTAGAGAGGGGTAAGCCCCCTTCTTCACCATGGCCTTTTGTACTTGCTTTTCAAATTTGTGGCTTCCCGATGGAACTCTTGCGTTTCCCTCCCAAATTGGGTAAAATTTGTCGTCCTGCTTCTTATGTCTGCCACCCCCTCCTCCCTCTCTCCCCTCCTCCTCCTCTTCCCCTCCCTCGCAGCCACCGCCGCCGCAATCAAATCCCCTCTGACTCTGACTCTTTGATGTTCTGATCATTGGCCATTTGTTGCTTTCTCCGCTTCCCCTTCTCCTCCCCAGATGTTGCCCCTTTCTTTCACCTCATGGGTCTCCATCGCCTCTCCTAGGCTTCCCACAGTGTCCCCCTTTCCTTCTTGTTGCTTCCCCCGTCTGAGGAGCCTATGGAAATCCGAGTCAAGCAGGAAATCCGGAGGTTCTTTTAGGTTTATCTTCTATTTATCCAAACTCTCTATGCCCTGATGCTAAGGATTCCCTAAATGTGGCTATGGAAGATATTAATATGGCAGTTGAGGAGGAGCAACATCTGGAAAATGCCTCCTACTGTGGATGATAATGAAATTGTGGCGACAATTCTTGGGAAACTTCAGAGAGCTTTCTCAGTCCTCAAAGCCTGGAAGGATTATAATGATAAAACATGGGACACCATTAACAAATATTGCATTGAACTTCTCAAGCCGGATGACACTTTTGTAGAAAAAAATGCTTCAGTTGTTGCTAAGAAAGTTGTTGAATATCTCAAAAATCTCTATGCTATGTAATTGTTCACTACTACTAGTTACTGCTTTTTTGCTTTGCCTTTTGGATTTTTTTTCTTTTAAGCTTCACTAATTGTATCTTGCCTGAATGGGATTTTTGTAAAAGGATGAGGGTCCTTTCAAAACCCCCAATTTTACCCTATTCCAAAAAGTTTTGGATGAGATCAAGCTTTAATTCCACTTATAATGAAATTACTTGGATAAATATGAATATTAGAAGCAATAGAACACCAAAGAACATGCCATTGTAGATAAATGATCACAATATGCAAATATAATAGCTTAATCACTTTGAGGGGGCAACCTCCAATCCATACAATAAGACTCAAATGTTCAATATGATGATGAACTACTACCTAATAACTTTTATATATATTATTCATATGTTATGACCATCACCAAGGCTGACCCACTAATGATAATATAACACATATGAAAGAGATACATCATGATAAGAAGTTATGATAGCCGCAAGTTGGCCATACACATCTAATGTAAGATATATGATTAAGGGTATAACAAAGTCATTGTCACATAATCAAAACTTATCTCCACAACAAAATTTATACATACCACCTCATATATGCTTCATGTGTCTCATGCCTATAAATCATCCAATGACACTCATAATCCTACCCCCTGACATCATCTCAACAAGATTCAATAGGGTATTATACCAAAACCCTTGAACACGTCGTTTGATCATCAACTATCTCATTATCACCTATCAAAACTCTCTGATCCTCCAGGGATGGAAACCCTCTTGTTACAATTACCAAGTATTTTTTGCTTACCATCGGATAATAGGGCATTACACTAAAGATTGAAAATCCCTTCACGTCATCATTCAAAGGCTTTCTAATAAAGGAATTATCCCAATTAATAAAGACCATCCTAGTCCACCTGTCAAATCAACCAAATCAAAACATCACATACACCTACTCCTAGAGATCCTAAATTGAATAATCCAAAGAAATCATCTAAAAGCCTCTTTGAAAAAATTGTGCCCTCTTTTAGTAAACCACCATATTTTCATATTGACATTATCTGCATAACCACTAGATCCCGCACACTTGACTTGAAGGCCCAAAATCAAAACAAGCCCAAGGTATCTATCTTTTTGGCTCCTCTTGAGTCACCTAGTTCCTGTCACCATCTAAAGCTAAAGTTTCCATACTCATATCCCCTCATAATCAATCAACAACATCCATTCAAAATACCATTCTCAAACAGCTACACCAGGACTCTAGTTAAAATTTCCCTCTACTAGCTCATTCAAAACTCTCCCCAACATCATGAACCCATGATCAAATCCCTCCAATCAATCTCAGTTCCTTCTGCTAAGCCCCAACATTTTACCAACCTTATTGGTGCCTTGAATATGTTATCTTCCATTGCAATCAATGACTCTGAAATTTCGTCACTCCAACCTAAAGACCATGATCTTCCTCTTTTCATCACCACCCAAATCAATGATACTCTTGTTAAAAGAGTTATGATTGATAATGACACTAGCATAAACATCATATCATCTCATGCATTCAAACAAATCCAACTACCCGACACCATTGTCACTCAATCACCCATCATCTTACTTGCGTTCAATGATAATGTTACTCCTACCTTAGGCACAATCATCCTACCCATCAAAATAGGTCCAAAAATCCTCCACAAACTCTTATATCTTGTAGAATGAGAGCTCTAGTATCAAATGTTGCTTGGTCATCCTTTGATATGAGCAATGTGGTGTGTCCCATCCATTCTACACTGATGTATAAAATATGAACATGAAGGTAATACCATCATGGTCCTCCACCGATCCAAATCCATTTAAAGCTTTCCACATGACATATAGACCTAATGACATCTTCTTCCTTTAAAAAATCCTACATCTACAAACGAAGCTTCCACAAGTATTTGATCCCCACATCCAAACTACCAAACGATAACTCTCTCGATGACATCATGCAACACCTTTCGTTGGGGGAGTACCACCTCCTAGCCCTTAAACCCTTCCCACACCTAAAACGTATGGGAGGCCCAAAAAAAACCACTTTACGAGCCTAATGTAGGAAGCATCATTTCCTTCGGCCCTCCATTCCTTCAAACATAGATAGTGTACGAAGTCATTGATCGTCCTTCATCTCACCTCAAAGATCAACCACATGCAAATTCATTCTCATCTTATTTTTTATTCTTAAGTAAACCCCAGTTCGCCAAAACATACCTCTATCATTGTGCATGAAAAGGATTTGGTCTAGGTCAATATGAATAAGGTCCACATGACTTACCTTTTGAAGAACTTAGAAAGAAACCTTATGAAAAACATGGACCTAGGATTCAAAGTATCTCCTTCTAAACTCATCCACCATCAATATCAACATCCCAATCTCAAGCACTAGTCATCACCCATTGTCATTGGACTCACTCCTCTGACAACAATGATGACACCATGTTTCCATCCCTCCTAATTTTTTTAGTCAATACCATTTCACTTAGACCATTAACTTATCAGGTTAACGAAAAAATTGAATCCATCCCCTTAAGCTTACCTCACATGATAGAAGAAGATTCTCCTACCATCGAACATTATCCACTGTCATGATGATGATGCCATCCTAACCTATATGGGTGTTGAAGATCATTATCTTCAGAAAACCCTTCCATCTGACACATCTACCCTCCTTAATGAATCCACTGTCAACATTAACATGAGGACATTGCAAGAGCCACACATTGTCAAAATTGATTAAGCCTTAGACTCTCATGAACTCCAATAATTCGTTGCTTTCCTATCCAAACATAGTCAAGCCTTTACATGGACCTACAGTGACATACTAGGTATAGACCCTAACATCATCATCCACAATATGTTACCATCCCGGATGCTAAGCCTGTGAAGAAAAACTTTGGAGGATGCATCCCCGCATCACACTTCTAATCAAAGAAGAAATTTAACATCTTTTTTCAGCCAACTTCATACTACCCATTGATTATCCATAATGGGTTTCTAATATTGTACCATCACTAAAGCCACTAGAAAATTGCGCATCTACACAGACTTTCGAGACTTGAACCTCACCTACCCCAAAGATGATTTTCCTCTTCCCAACATTGACCAGCTCATCGATTTAACAACGGGCCATGAAATGCTATCTCTTATGGATGGTTTTTCTGGTTACAATCAAATCTTAATCACACCTGAGGATCAACACAAGACCTATTTTATCACCCCATGGGGAACCTTCTACTATAGAGTAATGCCTTTGTCCTAAAAAATGCATGAGCTACTTATCAACGCACCATGACCTACATCTTCCATGATCTCATCCAAAAAACCATAGAAGACTATGTTGATGATCTCTTAGGTAAATCCAAACACTGAAGAGACCATCTAGCTATCCTTGACATGATATTTTTGTGTCTTCTACAGTTCTTGCTTCACCTTAATCCCTCCAAATGCATATTTGGAGTTCTCACAGGAAAAATCCTTGGATTCATAGTGTCTATTAGGGGAATTGAAATTGACCCCACTAAAGTCAAATCCATTATTGAAATGCCTCCACCATCTAATCTTAAAATAACTTTGTAGCCTTCAAGGAAAACTTAAATCTATCCATCGTTTCATCTCACAATTATCAAATGTTGTCAACCCTTCCATCATCTTTTATGAAAAGATACCCACTTTAAGTGGGATGATAATTATCAACAAGGCCTTTGAGGCCCTCAAAAATACCTCCTATCACCACCCATGCTCACACCTCCACATATGAGGGGAAGCCTTTCTATCTATATATATCAACAACTAACCATGCCTTAGGATTCATGCTTGTGCATCGAGATAAACAAGGTAAAGAATAGGTTGTCTATTACATAATCACACACTTCATGAGTAAAATCATGTTATTCAAAGTCAAAAAGGTTGTGTTGTGCCTTGTACTTCACAACTTCTAAACTTCATCACTATTTACTTAATCAAAAAACATATGTAGTCACAAATTTCAATCCACTAAAATCTATACATTTCCAAACCATATCACAATGATCACATCACTAGATGGCTCATGCTCATGACTGAATTTGACCTTGAGTTCATCTCTCAAAAATCCATTAAGGGGTAGGTCATTTTGATCAGCTCGTAGAAGCTCCCCTTCCATCTAATCAAATAACATGTAAACACTTCCCTGATGAATCAATCAACATGCTAAATCAAGACAACACCCCACTCAAAATGACCTTATTTTTCGAGGGGTCTAAATGTAGGCAAGGGGGAGGTGCTGGAATAGTCATAATACCCCCTGGGACACCCTATCCCATTATTTTTCAAACTAAACTTTGAATGTACTAATAACATGGTAGTATATGAAGCCCTCATCATGAGACTCTAGACCACTACCTATATAGGTGTACAAATCTTGGATATCTATGGTGACTCACAACTTATCATCAATCAAATCAAAGGGAATCTACCGATGCAAAAATGAGGTCATTCAAAAATATAAAAACCATCTTCAAAGACCTGTTACAACTCTTTTACCATTACAAAATTCAAACTACCCCTCACTCATCTAAAAAATTCATAGACACAATGGATTCTCTTTTCTCTCTTATCCCTCTATCACATGATGATTCCAAATTATTTGTCACCATACAAAACTTGAATCAACCATCTTACACCAGCAACTGATCTCCAACCATTAATCTTATAGAAAACATGTCATCCGACACATGGTACACATAAAAATATGATTAGCTTTCCACCAGAAAACTACCACTAGGTCTATCTAGAAGTGGAAAAATATCCTTTCAACAACATGTGTCTCACTGTGTCATCCTAGGGGTATCCTTTACAAAAAGAGGATTTGATGGCCTCCTCCTCTGGTGCCTTAAAATTTCAGAGGCTCATCTAGCTATCCAAGAGGTCCATGAAGACATATGTGGTGGACACTTCAATGGTTTGGTTGTCGCCAAACACATCTTGTGCATGGGCTACTATTGGCCTACGCTTAATCAAGATTGTTGTGACTACATTAAGAAATGTGTCAAATGTCAACAACATGCCAACCTCACACATGTTCCTAGTCACACTCTTCAACCAACTCATAATATTTATCCCTTCTCATAATGGGGACTTGACCTCATCAACCTTATCAACCCTTGCTCATCACAATGACACAACTCCATTATTACAATAACTAAATATTTTACAAAATGGGTAGAAGTAACCCTCATCTCTACTAAAGCAGATAAAATCATTGACTTCATCCATCATCACATTATTTGTCACTTTGGTATTCTTCAAAAACTTATCACAGATAATGAAAAATCATTCAAAAACAATAAAGTTCAAAAAACTTTGTGACACCTTAAACATCAAAACTTAGCTTTTCCTCACCTTACTATCCACAAGAAAATGGTCAAGAAGAGGCCTCTAATAAAAATAATTAACAAAATACTCATGAAAACTATTGACCAAGCTGGTAAAGATTGGCATTTCCAAATTCCATTTGCATTATGGGCCATATCAGATAGATTTCATCCATACCCCTACAAGGTGCTACACCTTTCTCTTTAGTTATGTCAATTGAATTTTTTTCTTCCCTTGAAGTCCAAATCCCATCTCTATGTGTTTCCCTTAAATATATTTCATCTTCAGATGAGGATTACATCAAGAACATTTATCACAACTTGAATTGTTAGATGAATGAATCATCTAACCATCACTGAACACAATCAACATATATCAAGAATGAATCAAAAAGCCTATAAAAAAACATCTCAAACAACATGACTTTAATTTTGGTGATCTTGTTCTCAAAGAAAACCAACATGTCACTAACATGGAAAAGAGTAAACGTGGAAAGTTTTCTCCAAACTGGCTTGGACCATATATTATCACTCATAAATATGGGTCTGGGGATTATTGTTTAGCCTCCCTTGATGGTAAACCTGAAAAGGATCCTCTTAATGCACTACACTTGGTCATTCTACTATTAACTTATCAACTCATGAGACCTTAGTCAAACTATGATCTTCATCCATCAACCCACACATCCTATCACTCTTGTAATGATTTGGAATCATGTGGTCTTTCATCAATCATATAGGTCATGACCTTGAATATGGGAACCATGGCTCTTCTCATAGCATATTCCTCATGGAAAAGTTCCCCACTCATGGCTAGGGAACCCCACAATCATTACTCACACCATCCCCCTATCTTATCCTATTAAATGACATGAAAAGGACATAAGTGTAGCTTACATTCTTATCTTATCCCCTTCTATGTGGTTACCCTAGGGTCACCCTCAACTCAAAATAAAAATATCTATGGGATGGATACAATCAAAATATAGATTGATCCCTCGAAGGATGGCTATCAAAAAGAAAACATGTCAAATAAAGTTGTAGACCACTCCCTTGAAGGATGACTACTATCAAATCAAAAAACAATAAAATAATAGACCACTCCCTCAAAGGATGACTACCCAATCAAATGCATAATAAGGAATTCCTATATTGATCAGTCCTCATATCAAAAAGGGGCTTCCTGCATCAATCAACCCTCATACAAAAAAAATCAAAAAAAAAACCATCCTAGGAAAGCTTCTTGCATTGATCAACTTTCCCCAAATGCAAGCTTCCCACATTGATCAACTTGTATCAAATACAATAAAGCTGGGGGAAAAACCATGGGGACTATCAGGAAGAACCCATTTCCTATGCTTACTACACACAAAACATTTCCCATGTCAGAAAAGGAAAAGATCCAACTATCTCATATTTATCTATGATCCTAGTATGACTAACCATTATGGGTCATATGTTAACATCTAGTATAAGGTCGTATGTGTAGTATCATACGTTTAAATCAGTTTACCATCATACACTATATGTGTCCAAAACAGTAAAAAGAAAACATTCCACAATAAGTTCTTATCCATCATATAAGTGCGTAAATCATACAACAAGATTACCATTTTGTCACGAAAAAATAATCAAAATCATCTCATAATCACATGAATTTACAATTTAAATCATATATTTCATAATTCATCACATCATAACATAAAATCATTAATTAAATCATCATCAATCACATCTACATCCATCACATTGCAAAATTAAAAACATAGAACATAACTCAATGACAAAATCATAAATATATATATCAAAAATGTATACATCATCAAGGTCTAAAAACCCCATGTATATCAAAATATACATCATCAGGAAGGGATTCAAATGAGCCTCATACATCAAAATCATATCTACAAAAAACTACTGAGTAAACTGAATGTTTTCAAATGAACACTCCCCTTGCACTGCTCCCTGAGCTCCATCTATGGCCCTCTGTCTGTCCTCCCTCTAGACCTCATGGTGGTTGACCCACACTCCCAGTGCTACCTAATGGAGCCACCTGTTTCTGCACTAAAAACATTGTATAATGAGGCTCATCTGGAAGCCTTTGTCACACTATATCTTCATAGTACCAAAACTCCTCGTACACTGCCTAGTAGTTGGCCATACCCACACTACCAGGTTGTCCCATCTGACCACTAGTCTGAGCCTGAGCATCCTATATAGCTCAGCTCCTAAAATTGATGGACCTGTCACGGCCTAAAGGCCTTTTGTAAGGCCTCCTATCCTCACCTATATCTATCTCTGTCAGCTCTGTCCTATGTAAGCTCTGCCTATACAGTAGTGAGTTGTTGGCTCAGCCCATCTCTCTCACTATTAAATGTATCCCACTCAACCAACAATGTGGCCTTTTGGCCTCTCTAAACACTCTATAGTGGCTCTCTCATACTGCCACCCTATCATCCTCATTTCCACCCTCACCACCACCACTGCCACCACCCTCCTGAGGTGCAACCTCGACATGAGCCTGCACCCACCTCTCAAATCCACCTAGCTACCCTTGCCACCATGTCATGCATAGGCCTCAGTCACCCCAACATCATCATATCCCACTATCACTCCCTTCCCATCTACCCTCACCCCAACCCCCTCCTCATCACCATATCCACTACCTCCTGAACAACAGGTGCAAGTGTCACATCAGTCTCTGCATCATCATCTTGTAGGCCATTGCTACCTCCAACACATCCTGTATCAAACCAAATTATTCATCAGAACATGACCAAACCGGATCAACTCCCACTTATCCTCCCTCCACCCCCACACCTATCTATCCTATTTTTGTGCCCTCAATTCCCCTTTTGCACTAGGCCATACTGGGAAACATGTATATGACTTCCAAATAACATCCCTTCCCTATAAACTAGCTAGAAGCTTCCTATAATAATCCTCACCTCAGACATGCCCTATAACTACAAAATATGATCTCCATCTCATGAAACCAACTAGATATAACAAATTCATCCATAAAGCCCACGAAACTCCTCTTGGTTGAGCCACTACAATGTGCTCATATGCCTAACACTCTAACAAAAATAATACATCAACCCTAAACCACCGTCTAGTGCTCCAGGACCATAACTCGTTGTACACATGTGCCAAAAATAGGGGCCCAAGAAAACATTGTCCTGTGAACCAACATACCTACCACCACCCCTGTCAACATCCATGAGAATTCCCTCCAGCGTGATGAATCTGGTAAGTCATAACAACTAATCCCCATCATCATCATAATCACCAATGCTCTACCCTCCTCATCATCACTATATAGGGATCCATATGAAAAATCCCCTGAAGTATACACTACATCCTCCATCATCACCATATACAAATTTGCATCACACACCTCTACCGGCCTCATCAATCACATAAAATGCTCACCCTGTATCAAAAATGCAATATCCGGTGCACATCCTCCAAAGTGACTGTCATCTCTCTAGTAGGTAACCAAAAAGTGCCATGTCACATGGTCCCATCATCTCAAATAATGCCAACAATAAACCCATGTCTCTATGAATGTGTCTGTAATGATGCATCCCACCCAATCCAACCTCCTCTAAGTGAGCCAAATCAACATCTGACAATCAAGCTCAAACATCATCAAGTATCTTTGGGATCCTATCCCATGTGTGGTCAATCTCTCCCAAGCCTACATCCCAATAAATAAAAAAAAATCAATCAAAATCCACTCAACAATCAATCAAAAATCAAAAATCAAAAACAATTTTTTGTAGAATCACCAGTGACTCTATTAATCACTGGTGACCCTATTAAAAATCGGTGATGACTCCCAAATTGCTAGCAATTTCATACAAAATTGATCTTGGTTTCTTGCATGAAATTCCCAATTTTTAGAAAAAAAACAAAAAAAAACAAAAAACAAAAAACTTAAGTACACCACCTACCTCAGCACGTGTTGGCCTTCTTCACCTCTGCACACCTCCAACTGCCTCTATCTCACTCAAAAATCATTAAAAAAATTAGCAAATTAGGGTTTTTCTTAGGTCTCTTAATATTCTCAAATCACAGTGTAACCAAATGAGCCTCCAAATCAACTATTTATATCTAATTTTTTTCCGCCCACCCGATCATGATGATTTATCCAATCATTGGGCTAATCACCAATGATTTATTTCTAGTGATTCCCTCCTTTTATCCAAAACATCATTAAATTGGCCTTTGAGCCTTATCAAATCATCATTTTTCATCATTCCTTGCCAAAATTACACATTATTCAATTATGTGCTCCCGTTTTGGGCCTTAAGACCCTCTACAAAATAAAAAAATCAATCAATCTATATCAAAATTTTCCTTTATCAAATCCATTTCAGATTTCGAAACCATTAGGGAAAATTTTCCCTTGCATCGTTAAGTCATATGTCTTTAGGTCAAGAACCCATTGGTTCCCCTATCACTTGACTTCATGGACCTGTAAGCCCACATTTGTCGCAACATCCATTTATCAAGCTTGTGTCTTGATACATGTGGATACTATATGCTTCTAGGAGATCATTTCCCACAACTATTTCCTATGAGTCATACATCTATAGGTTCAGAGCCCATTAGTTCCCCTATCACTCGACTCTCAGGTCACACAAGTCCACCTCTGTGGTAATCTATTTTCATGCTCGGTCTTGGGACATCTTAAATCAGAAACACACCATCATACAAACATATCTCATCCAACAATCTTTTCAAACTCGTGGTCATTGCGCTTCGTCACAACGACCCATAGTTTGAGGGGGGACCACCTATCCAACACAAATCTGATCATTTCACTCAGTTTTTTTTCCAGTGGCTTGTCCATCACAAACCACTTGACAAAAAGGGGCAAATGTAGACACTGGGTTTTCCTGGCTACACCCCTCACACCCTCATTCAAAAATCCTAAACCTATCTCACTATCCTAAACCATCACACCATCCCCCGTAAAATCACATTTTACCCCTGTAAAACCTATTTACCTATCCTAAATCTCCATAACCACCCATAACCTATCTAAACCCATTTTTATCCTAACACCCAACATCTTAACCTCCTAAAAACCTCCCCAACCATTTACACTCGAATCAAAACCCAAAAACCCTATTTGGAAGTGGTTGAAACCACTTCCAAGTGGGTTTTCCCCACTTTTTCTTGGATCACTAGTGATTCTAACATAATCATTAGTGATTATAAAAAAACACTAAACCTCCTTGAAAGGGATCCTGAAGCATTTACAGTGAAGCTTTGTTGCATTCAAGACCAAGATGACACCACTATGAACATCTTGACATCTTCAACACCTCTTGTTAATCCTTGGAGCATACAAAATTGTATTTGTAAGGATTCCTCAGCTTTGTCAACTTTTTTACATAGTCAAAGTAAGTATCTGTCATCATTTACATTATCAATTCTTTAAACATCATCTATTAGTCAAATCAACCATTAAATCAATCATTATGCATTCAATCAACATTTATTAAAGAATTCATCTTTTTCTCAATAATCGCCAATGATTTATCTGAATTGTCAGTGATTCTACTTGAATTCGCCAATGATTCTATCAATTTATCATTTTTATCACATTTGCATATTTCAGTCATTTTATCACTTTTTTATCTAATTATCTTGTTTTCAAGATGTGTCTCTCTGTAGATGACAGTTCAGGTGAATCACATCCCATAACTACATTTATGATCTTTGATCATCTAGCAACCCTTTATTTGGGAACAAGTTTGACATCGCACATGAACTTATCCTTTGTACCATACCTTGACACCTGAAATCAAAGACATAGAAGACCAACTCAAAATCATACAAGAAGAATGGGATGTCACTAAATAGTTCATGTTTGACTACTTCTAGGAGTTTGAGATTGTTTTAGCCTTTGCTTGGGCCACCTATCACGCGGAACAGGATCTCTCTATTCCCTTGGAATTCTAATCATTCCTTGTATTGTCAATTATCTTATTATCATTATCACTTAATTGTAAAATGAGTTGACACCCTTCAAGGAAGCCCATTGGTTCCTGGGATTGGCCTTTTCTGAGAAACTCATCAAATATCTATCTAATATCTATCTTGTTTAGATGATTTTCCATGCAGGTTCTCTCATCTTCTGGAAGGAAGAGTCTCTCGCATATTTCGCATCCATTCATCCTGATATTGCAATCACCACAAACAAAATACACACGTAAAAAAAAGTAACAACAAAGAAAAGTGTCAATAATTTCATACTCCATAGTAGGACAAGTATATAAACATCATAACAATAACAAACATGTTGAGAATCAATAGTAGAAACAATAATGTAAAGTCAAGTAAGCCATGAAGTATAGAGAAAATTCATATATAGGCTTAGAATCACAAACATGAGACACTCAAAATGTCACAAGATAATCACATTAGGAGGCATAACATGCCATAATAAAAAAATAAGTGTATACATGTAATATAGGCATAGAGCCACAAACATGGGACACCCATAGTGTCACAAGATGAGCAAGGCACTTATGCCATACAAATCAAACTATCATTGTATTGTAATCACGTAAGACAATCAATTTAAACCATGTAGTAAATAAGAAATAAAATAACTCATATAATAAGTAGTGACCATAATATATGAAACAAGAGTAGAACACATTAATAGTGATAGAGAAAGATAAAAAGATGGCTAGTGCTACATTAGGCACATGTGTTAGTCTTGTTAACTAGATATGCAACAATAAACACTATGCATGTAATCAAGCATGAAGAGGATGGTTTAAAGTAAATATAATAATGAAACAAAAGCATTTGTATAGTATGGAGGGATGCCCACAAAAGAGTAGTGTAAGGAACCACATTGGATCTTATCATTATGTAACAGGTCTATGATCCTATATTGCATCAATCTCAAGATACCATGTGGACACATGTGTTTAAAGAATATATATGTTATATATCAAATAAATGTGACAAAAAAACATGTATAAAGTAAAAATGTTAGCCAATCAAACTAGAATATCTCTGGATATTTTTATTTTTGCTCATATTTGAATGTTTTTGTATTATGTGATTATTTGAATGTTTTTGCAATGTTTTGAAAATAACTATGTACAAGAAAATGGGGTAGCACATAGCTACCTGATGAGATCCCCATGGAGAGGACGTATTGCACTCAGATGGTGAAGAAGATATAGGCCACTACAAGTCTGTGAGTATCATTTGAGGATTGTGTATGTATAATCTTGATAGTGTGATCCATGGGATATATTGTATAATAGATTGAGGGTGGGAAGACCCATGATGAGTAGTTTGTGTCAAACAATGATCTGAGTTTGATGTCTAGGAGAAGATGTCAACCTAGAAGAAGTATGCAATGTAGATGACCAAAAAATGGTCGAGGGATACCATGTTATGATGAGGATGTGACCAATAGGAATAATGGAATACATATAAGATTTATGTATGATATGAACATCGAGGGACGGTATCAGTATGAGGCATCATGATGTAGGAATAATATGTGGTGTGGAAGTGAAAGTGCTAGGAGTAAAGATAGATGTAGTAATGTGGATGAATTTCATGCGATCGTGAGCTCCTCAAATGGAATACCCTAATTGTAACCACTTGATACTATTATGAATGAACTTGACACATTGATATAACATTGTAAAGGTATAACTATGAAGGTGTAAAGCCAAGAACAAACCTAAGTCCCATGTTGCAGGAATTAAAAGAGAATATGTTTTACTAAAATCATGAGGTAATGGAAAGTAGTAGAGTACAATGAGTCATAAGAGGGATAAAATATGCCCATATAATGTTGTTTTTGAGGATCAATCAATAATACTATCCTTTTTGGTAAATCCAAAGGATCACAAGTGTAATTTGAAAGTGTAAAAATTGTGGGGAGTAGTATGACAACCAAAACATTGTGATAAGATGCCACACCGTTCAAACAATTGATGTTGCTGATATAAAGTGAATTAGAAACAAAACTATGAACCATATCTAATGATTATCAAAAGTGATAATTGGAGGTGGAAGGGAAGAAATATCAATACCAATCATAACATTCAAAGTGCATGATCATAAGAAGGTGGAGTGATATAATGTGGTACATGTAACATTGTGTACATTTCCAAGGTATATTTTTGTAGTAGCATATTCCAGACAATGGATCACTAAAGATATTGAGTTTTGACATTGTCATTGTCATAGGTTTATGTAGAAGATGGGGTATCAAATTCAATGATACCAACATCAAGGAGATCTTGTATGATGACAATGACGCTTGTATAACGACATTATTTGTAGAGTGACTAATGCATGTCAATGGTAGTCAAAATGGGAACTATCATCGTGATCAAATTTATTACCATGAGGGGCACTTGTAATCAACCTCAATCAATGGAGGGAGAACTACATAACGTGATTAAATTGAAGCACCTATTGCGTGAGACTGAGGTAAACCTGTGAATAATCATCGAGAAGGTATTGTAATTGTAGATTTGTAGGATGAGAAATACATTTTTGACATTTGGATTTTACATCAAAGATATCATCATTGGATTTAGCATTAAAAGTAATATTCATTGAAATTTGTGATTAGGGGTACTAGAATAAACCCTAACCATGATACTATAAGTTTATTCATGTTAAGTAAATTAGTTTTACATTCTCTTTAGATATGGATTCACACATCAAGGTGTGACTAGGAAATAATTGAACTTGTCAAAAATAATTGATTCTTGCAAAGGGACCATGACATACTCTGGTTTTCAAAAGATCTTATAGTTCACTATGGTCATAAGAATATTATTATCTTAGTAAGCAGGAAGTCTTGTAATGATAACACATGGATCAACAATAGGATTCATTGGAACCTTGTCGTCATTTTTGCAATTTGAGTTTAAGATACTTTGTATAATGTTGATTAGAAAAACTATACTAAGGAAATTGATTTTCAACAAAGGAGGTCAAAGTTCAAAATTTGAATGTGTCATAGGAAGATCATAAAACCTATTAATTTGTGTTAGGGTGAAAATCCTTGAGACTGCGGGTAAGAGGTTTGTAAGCAATGGGATTATTTGTATTTAAAAATAGTCCAAGCAAGCAACATTAAATGTTATAATATGTTCTTCAGGGTTAGCCTTTCCATTATAAATAGGTAGCTCATGAGGCAAAAAAGAGTATTAAAATGGTAAGAGGTTACCTCGAGTGAAAGTGGGTTATGGATCGCAATTTTGTAGAATCCATAATATGATATGAAGCAAATGTGCCTTGTTGAAATTGTAAAATTCGAGCTTATAAAGTATGAACAAGGGATTCGAGAGCTTATATGTTATAAGAAGAGGCATGTGAGACACTCATATTGTAGATAGGGGATGTTCGTACGATATTAGTCATAGAAATATTGTGAAGGGGGATACTAGATGCCCCTATGAAGTAGGTATCGCCGACGTAAGCATATAAGATGATAGGGGAAGTTGTCCAAAAGCAACTAGTCATTAGAGGGATGATTACTAACCTTAGCAGTTCAAATCCTAGTTATTAAACCAATCCAAGTGTTGCACTACATGCCTTCATTACAGGATCAAGCCTTATGTAATTCTCATAGGTGATTATACAAATGTGAATAGCTAACCAACCCCCTAGGAGTGCCCTTATGTATCTTAAAACAAAGATAGTGGGATAACTATGTAGTATAGACCATACCCACCATGACAATAGTGAGATGTGGTATGCCTCAGCTATGTGACATTACCCTTTGTTGATTGAAACCCTTGTGCAATGCTTGGAATGACCATGCTCTTTCTAAAACAGACTCTACGACCTTTGCATGGTCGGAAATGGAGGAAGCTAGACTCTTTGACCTAGTTGAGTGCTTCAAACTTATAGTAGGGGTTATTTTAGATGGTGTGAAATTGATTTGGAAAGATTATTACCCATTTGGGTGATTTTGAAATGATGTTTACAATAATATCTTGTAAGAGTGTTAAATATGTTATAAAGTGACTTTAACTTGCTTTTATAGCCTTCCACAGGCAAAATATTCTAATAAGGCTGACCTTAGGAAGATGAAACAACCTAAATAAGATTTTGAAATTTTAATCAGGGTTGATGAATATGAAGTAGGTAGAGACCATGTATATGTCATACCAAGAATGGACCTTACATCCCAACCCTTCCCTGACTATTTTCAAACTAGAGAGATGAAAACTTATAACTGAAATTTGTGTCATGAATATTATATCTTTAATGTTGTCCTTGATCAAATAATATTCTCATGATTTGATGAAAGAGTGGAGTGTAAAGATAATCAAGTTTTAGAATGGATACCACGACGAGATTAGGATATTGATTCCAAAATGATCAATTGTCCTAACAAGGAAACATGGTCAATCTTGGCATTGCACAAGGAAAAGTTACTGATTTTTAGTATCTACACTAAACATGTAGTGCATATGTTCATGCATTCTAAGACCATGGGTCTCATGGACAAGCTTTGAATGCTTAGAAATGGAGGAATATAGGACCCTTTGTACCTAGTTAGTTCTTTAGACTCTAATGTAGTGGAGTTGCAATCTAAATGCAGTTCTCCAACTGTATTTAGGAAGATTTAGAAGAGCCTGGAGTGTCCCTTTTTGTTGATATTTATGCAACTAGGATTTTGCTCTTTGAAAGTTGGTAACACTGTGAGTTAAGAAGTGGATAGTGAATATCTTATGACTAGGATTTCAGTAGGTCAAAATATCTTACTAAGGTTGACCCTAATGTAAGATGAAATGACACATATAAAATAATTAGGAAATTGGATTAATAGAGTTGATGGTGAAGATAAGAGTGTTGCCTAAACCATATATGCATGGCCAAGACTGTAGTACCACTGATGGACCCAGAGTGGGTATATGGTTTATACTTATACTGCTCAAAGGGTAATATTTTACACTATGAATTACCTATAAAGGAAATAATGACACATAGAAATATATGCATTGGTTAAATAATTTTTCTTGGATGAATTACAGAGAAAAGTGTAGGGAAGAGAAAGTCAACCGAGAGGGATAGAAGGATCGTCCAGTTGATCTTGTCCTTATTGTATAGATTTTTCCTGTATGTATAAAAGTTGAGTTGATGATAAGGAAAACTTTTCATTGCCAGAAGATATAAGTTACCACATTTGAAAAATATCTCTCTCTCTCTCTCTCTCTGATCTCTCTCTCTATAGGGATATGATATATACCTATATGATAGAATGATATAGCGAGTATGATCTTGATATCTGCATAAGTCATTTGTAAGAGTTATGATCTCTAAATTAACATTATTATTTTTCCTTTCTTAAAATCCTAGGGTCTCTATACCCTTAACCTTTAAAAGGGGGTTAGAAATAATTGAGCTGATAACTACCTCACCACAATCCTATTGATGTGATGAGTAATGTGATGACATATCACTACTTCTAAATAGAAGTTATCAAACCCTTGTAGTTATCTATACCTATGATGATGAGATGTAGTAGAAGCTAAACCCAAAAAGCAAAAACATAAAATGATTAAAGCAACCGATAGGCATTAGTAAATTACCACTCTTCATACGAAGAGTAGTAGCCGATTAGGTTAGCATGACATGCATATATATACCTATTTGTATTTGTAACCTGATGCCATTTGATTTGATCTGAAGCCTCACCAGCTTGGTAGGTCATTGGAAGGATCGAGATTTTGATCCTGATCTGAATCCAATTTATCAGATTCGTGCCCTCTCTTGACGCCACCTACTCTTGTCCTGAAATCTTCAAATCGACTCTTTGGAATCGAATTAACTGGAATCTTCGGTCCATTCCCAAAATTAGGATGCATAGGCCCTTTGGGAACCTCGTGATGATTTGTTTTATGTAACAAATTCAGAGAGGGGTTGTTCCAACCTCCTTTGCTTGTCGAGGAATTTCTTCATTGATTCTTCTTGCCCCATGGGCATGCTACTTGCAAATGTCCTAGAGTACAGAAAATATGACATCTGAAGGCTTTATTCTCATAATCAAGGGTTTGGACGTGATGGAATTCACCTAGATTCAGGATAATCTGATCAGGAAAACCATTGCTTAAGTCAATTTCTACGTAGATTTTGGTATATGTATGAAGCCTGACAACCTCCCTAGCTAGATCAACCTTTAAAAATTTACCCAGATCCTGACTGATGTCTTCGAGTGCATACCAAAAATGCAATGATAGACTCAGAAGGTGAACCCACACATGAATTTTTGATATGGAATAGGTATTCGGATTGAATTCTAGAAACCAAGGTGAAAGAAAAACCCTTGTGTTGCCCCAGAACCATGGTCCTTCCGACAAGAATTTTTTATAGTCTTCAATCTTTTTGAACTGTACCACAATGAAAAACTTGGAGCTAACGATATTTCATAATTTGTGGACTAGTTTTTAGTGATCTAAAGAGAGAGATCAGAGGAGGATGGCCACATGCCATTAAATCTCCCAATAACTGCGAGCTGGGATAACGAATGAAGACGGGCCAAGACTTTCGGTTTCTCTAAACTCAGCAATGGAATTTCTTCTGCTAAGTCAACAATATAAGATAGATGGAGGGGTGGGGAGGGGGATTTATGCTTCACTGTATCCTTAAAGGAGGTCGTTGATTTGGAAGAAACTGTGCCCCCACTAGGCAATCCAGAAGCAACACCACCTATAACCTTCAAAGCCGTAGCTTGTTTATCTGCCATAGCCATGGAGGAAACATGATGATTATAGCCAGGTGGGTGACCAACAGAAGGGTTCCATTGCTCTAGATCGGGATTCATCAACCCTTCCTCTTTCATGTATGTGAGATATTTTAATTTATCTACCTGAGTTAGAGATAAGAAATCACAAATGGCGGTTAACTCTTGCCTGCTACCATTGAGGCTAGTGAGACAAATTTATGACACGGTAATGAAACATTGATCACTACTCCCCTCACACTGGTTATCTTTTTTGTGTTTTGAACCAATTCCTTGCCCATTTCTGGTGCTCATCCTATCACCGCTAGGGTTGTGCAACTCCTTCTTCGCTCTCGATCCGTTAGTCATCGTTTCCTCCCCTGTTTTACAGAATAATTAATATGAGGCCAATATAATAGTTATAAAAAATCCTTTAATGATCTTATAAGCTCTCTCATCACCTAGACACCTTGGAGATCATTACTCAAAATACATCTTCTCATATCCTCAAAACCCTAGTCCAAGTAGCATACATTTGCAAAATTATGAAGCAATCCCAAATGATTCGTTTACATGTTGGTAAGTGCCTCATTACATCAAATAATGGATCATCCTACTTGCACATTGATATCATTTAGTTGCATTTCATCCAGTAAGTATAATATAAGTGAAAAAGGTTCACTAAGTATCTATGTAATGCTTCAACTCGAGAAATACAAGTGCCTTAATCCTAGTGTGTATTGTAGTGAATTTATATGCTATAATGAATAATTAAGGTATGGAAGAAGAAAATGGGTTTGGGATCTACTGATAGGACTTATCTATCTCTTTTGTTTTAAGTGTCTTACTTAGGATTTAAGACCCCATACCTGAATCAGTGGTTAGGGGTGTTGGAGAATAGGTCAATTTTACATCATCACACATCATCTCTAGATTTCAGAGCCAGATTCAAACATAGCAAAGATAGGTGAATAGGTGTTAGAAGTTACAGATGATTATGAAGAACATAAGACAAGTTTGGCCACGACTAGACATGACAATTTTTACTGTAATTAGATAGTTTTGGTACCTGATGCAGGAGCATCATGTAAATAACACAAATTTTTGCTTTCTTTAGGTGGTTAAGGTGTCTTGATTTTATCCAGAATTAACATTTAAGTTAATTTGTAGACCTTTTTGACTTAGTTCGATGTGACATTCAATAATGTGATTTAATCCACTCCAGTTTTTGTATGATTTCTTATACTTTGAATAGTTCATATATAAATATGTGTTTTTTTTAAATGACCCTAGTCTAACATGTAAACCATACACATGAGTGGAATAAAGGGTGATAAATAATAATCCACTCAAGCATTTAGGGAATCTATGGGAAGGTCAAAAGGATCCACGTGATACTAGCCTTTAAACTCCATCTTGAGATACATGTTTTTTAGTTGAAAAGGGAAAGGGATAGTGGTGGAGATAAAAGCCATAAAAATGTAAAAATATTACTAAAAAATATAACCAAATTTCTTCTATTCATTTGTAAAAGGACTCATTTTGGAATTCGAATTGGAAGAGGAAGGAAAGAGTGGGGGAAGAAAAAATATAAGATCAAAAACCTATTTGTAGAAGTAACATCAGGGCAACAAGAAACTTGTATATCTTATCATATTTCATCAAATCGATGACACATTATAGTGTAATGAATACAAGCGGTGGATGTAGGTTGTATCATGTGTGTAGTATAGTGCACCATGATGGAAATTATTGATGTGAGGGGTATTTTTTATCTTTAGTAGTTATGAAAATTTGATATCAGGTACAAATGAATTGTACAATCAGCCATGTTGATCATCAATATCACTTATGAGGAGGTGCTTAGAAGGTCTCCAGATTGTCAAGTTAGGAGTTACAGTTGAATTATTGTATGTCATAAAGGTAAGGGTTCTCATGTGTTATTAAGTGAATGGAAGGAATCATACAGTGAAGAGTTACATTCCATATCTTTGAAGTGTATAACTCATTTCTCCCTTTATGTATGATGTCAAGTTATACAACACTCATATTTTTACTTCTTTTCTTAATTAGATAAGTGCTTAAAATCTTTGAGAACGAGAAAACAAGACATCTAGGGATTGTGTAACTATTTTAGACTGAGTTGATTAAAAGTTTGTTGGACCATGAGTTATGTTTTAGAGAGGTGAATTGCATGGAAATTGAAGACCAATAAGTGGCATAAAAATTGGCCACATTTTATGGCACTCAGAACCTCGTAAAAAACTAAACTTCAACTAATAATTTGATATGCATATGAATCAAAATATTGGCAATGTGACAAGAATACCCTGAATCACAGTGCTCAGGCAAGTTCTGAGGGGTTTCTAAACTACTAATGAATTTTTTTAATGGTGGATATTAAGAAGGTCAAATGTGAGTGTGCATCACAAATTATGTCTATTTTTGTGTAAAAAATATGAATGAGTAAGAGTGTTTTGGAGGTTAATGAGGGAGTCGAGGAGTAAAGATGCCCAAAATGGACCTTTCCTGGATTGAGAAATTTCATCTCAAGGTTAGCTATTGAAAATTGGTTAATGTGGAAAAGAAATTGTAAAAACATACCCATGTGTAGTTGTTCAAAGAACCTTGAAGTGACATACATGTTTATTTTATCAAGAGATGACTTTGGAAGAGAAAGTTAGAGGAAGGAACCATTTCTGAGCCAAAACAAAGATATACAGATTTGAGATTGAGATTACCTAAGTTTTAAGCCTAATCTAGAGTGACTTAGTGAGAATTCAAGTCTTAAGCGCATATGAAATTCTTGCAAACGTGTGGAAGGGTATAATATAAGTTAAAGGATGTCAAGAATGTGCAAAAAAGTGTAACTTAGAAGTTGTGCATAACAAGAAGGCAGAGCACTGAGTAGTAGGAAGATCATAAGAGTAACCCACAATTTTGAGAATTTGTTGTCATAGTTAGACTAAGCTAAGAATAAGATGTCTTAGGAAGGAAGTTTATTGATTGAATTTTTTTTAAGCATGTTGGAGCATGGACATGTATCAAGACTCACAAAAGACATCAAACTAAGGAGTAACTATGAATTCCCTGCCACAACTATGTAGGAGTCTTGAGGAAACAAGGAAAACTAGGCTAGATTTTATGCATAGCTAAAACCTAGGCAGTCATGAGATAAATCTCCCTCATTTACCGGTGAGGCTCCCGTGTAAGATTTCTGTCAATTATGGATCCTAATAACTATCTGTGGGTTTTACTTTAATTGCAAAACTCATGAACCATAGCTAAGCAATTCTATAGCAAGTAAGCAATTGTTAATGAAGTATTCTCAGAAGGGGAAATAGTGGAATTCGGGAAGGAAGAAAGGAAGATGTGTAATCCAACCAATAGTTTACAGAGTTGGTCTCATACACATAGATAAAACAAATAGATCTCACAATACAAAATTAAAGGAAAGGAAAGTTTCTAATCTAAATCTCAGATAATGCAAAGTTTATCTAAAGATCTACACAGAAGTAAGAAGCAAATGCACCGTTGACACAAAGTTCTCCGGAAATCCACCTCTGTTTAATTCCTCAGCTTTCACAGAAAAGATATCAAGGGTTTCAGCACAAAGTCTGGAACTCAAGAATGTTGATTACAAATTATGATCCATTAACCCGTAGGTTCTTCCTCTATTTATAGTGTATAGAAGACAATTACAAATAGGAAACAATAACTGAACTGACACATGCGGAAGCTATAAAGAAAACAACTGACAATCTTTCCCCTGGAATTCCTCTCTACATGACATGCATCTGAAGACTAAATCAAAGCTTTGCATGTCTGCCACCTATTCTTAATTAAAGGACCTTTTCAGATAACCAAAAGTAATGGCTTTTAACCAATTACTTTAGTTTTACAATTTTGTCCGAGAAAATAAGAATAAGAGAGGAAAGAGAAGAAGAAAGAAAATATGTCGGCCGCCACACTTCACGCTTTCTCTTTGTTCTGATATTGAATATACTTGTCAAACATATGACTCAGTGTCTTCCCATCTGCCTTGGCAACAACTTCTTTCTCAGTTTTAAACCGCAACAATCCTTTGGAAAAAGTAGCAGTGTTGGCCTTCACCTTCTCCAAACTAGGCCCATATCCTTCAATATCTGCATGAAGTCTCACGAGTCTGCCAATTGAATCTAACGTGAAAGGCACAACGGCTTCATCAATCTTCTTCTGCACAACTAGAAGAAACTCCTCACGGGAAGCAGGCAACTCGTTTGGAATGTTCTCTGGCACTTCTCCCATCTCGTCTTCTAGCAACTGCATTCTTTTCAGCATAAGCTTGAGAATCTCCATGCGGAAAGAAATTGCTATCTCCAACTGCTTCCCCTTTTCTATCAATCCATCAAGTACAATCTGCTTTGCAATTAGCACATCTTCCGGCAATGAATTTATCTTAGCTAAGGTATCCAGGTGACTCTCAACAACTATGTTCTCATCTTCTATACTTGTCATTAGTTCCTTTAGCTGAGATAATGCCCTGTGCATATTCTCCAAGCTAGTTGGTATTCCCTCGAACTGCTCTGAAGCTTGGTGAATGATTTTCTCTTTCCATTGAGCAATAGCTTTGACTTGGTTTCCTGCATCTTCAATCTCTTCAACCAAATGGTTGCATACCTGTTCCTGCACTAACACGGGCTGAGAAGAAGGTTTGGCAACCTTAGTGATGATCTCACATAACTGGGAGATCTGCATCCGAAGCCTGTCTTTTTCTGCCTTCTCCTTGTCAAGTTTGAGGAATAAAGCATCTATCAATGTTTGTGTATCTTGCTTTAATCCTTCCGTGGTGATTTTCCCCAATGGTACTTTGGTCACCGATATGTCTGCAACAGTTAGCTCTCCCTTTTGTTTCCCTTCAGCTGGAACTGACAATTCAACGAACTTCTGCCCTGATTCTTCAATAACCAACCTTGAAGTTACCTTGGCAACTTTAGGTCTTCTATCTTTTCCGCCTAAACTCATGAGCAACTGCAAGTCCTGTTCTTCCAAGTTGATCTCTTCTCTAGCTTCTGGGACTATTTGCAAAGCCAACCAGGATGAGAAATTACTCTTCGGGGAATGAGAAGTCACTGAATGTACCACCATCTCATGCTCAGGCTCTGTTGCATCCGAATTCACCACAGTGTTATGGCTGCCCTCTTCTGAATTGTCCAAAGACAATGCCCTCTCAAACTCTGCCATTTGTGCTTTCAACTTCTCTGCAGGGAGAGGTGAAGATCTGGGTGGCTGAGGAACAAATACGAATGATGCTGGATTCAACGGTGGAATGATTATATCTGTCTGAGGTCCTGGAGCTACCGAAGTGTTGTGAGTTGACACTGGAGAAGCTTCGTCTGAAAGTGGCACTGGTATAATGGATGTAGACTTGCCTTTTTCCAATACCTGAGACTTCTTGTGTACCTTGAGCTTCTCTGGTCTTCTGCTACTTTCACCTTCATGCTTTCTTTTGTTGGGATCCCCTGTAATGAAATTCCCTGTGATCTGGTTCATCAAAGCCTCGTCCAAGCAATACCCCTTTGTTAACAACCAATTTGAGGTGTTAACCAGGACTGCGGAAGACCTCTCCTCAATCGTCTGACAACCGCCTACACTTTCCTGAAGAGCAGCTCTATCTCCTCCCATTTGATGATATGTGTCAAGTACCACATGCCCATCATCTGAGAGATTTGCAGGTATCCGTGCTAAACCATAGTCAGAAACCTGTTGAGCTGATAACCTGCTGAAATCTCCCTTTTTGACTTCGTATTCGCTCCTGCACTTCATCCAAAAATCTTCCAGTGAAGGGACATGTGAGTATTCTTGGGAGACTGTCCTCTTTGCTATCCCATATGGGTCAAAGTTCATCCGAGCTAGGAAGAACTCATGCTCATAGCCAGAAAACATTTCTGCTTCAACTCCTCTGGCTCTGTGGATGCTTTGACAACTATAATGACCTACTGTGACTGGAAAGCTACCTGTAGACTTGTGTTGTTTTGACTGTAAGTCATGCAACTCTACGAGCTGCCTGCACAACTCCATGATAACCCACTTATCACTCGGGTACTTTGGCAACTTGACTGGTTCTCCTGAGAAACCACTAACCCTGAGATATGTGAAGTCTGCAAACTGGATGAAGATACAACCATGCTGGGAGACAGCTTCCCAAGGCTTCTTTGCTCACTCTGTTGGTCCTCGGATCACCGTTTAATTTGCAAATGAATCCATAGAAGAAGCCATCGTTGACTGCCTTGTAATCCTTGTAGCATTCAGGAATTGTCAACTGTGGGAAGCACTCATAAATAGGATCTTTTGACAGTATGCCCCGTCTATCCAGTTTGGAAAATATCCCCTGAGAGGCTGCTGCATATACAAGGTATGAATTCATTTTGAAGTTGAATGTCTACCTCACACTTTGGAGTTTCTCACTGATGTTTTCATTGATGATCTCCACTCAATTAATTATCAAATCATCTCTGTTGATCTCAATGTTCTCACAAAGGCATACATCCATGAGCGGAAGTTATTGGTATTAGCTTCCCCATTTATCCTGCAAAGCAATTTGGTGATATCATCAACTTCCTGCACAAGATTTGATCGTGAAAGAGTCCTGGGAATTTCGATGGTGCTCTGGGCTTCTTCATGTATCTGTTATTCATTATACCCACGCAATCTGCTTTATGCTTTTCCCATCTATCACTAGCATCCTGCATGCTAATTGCAATCACCACGGGCCGTGCCGGAAGCTTGAGGCAATAATTAATGAATTGTGCATCCAACCTGATTATTGTCTTTCCTGCAGCATCTCGGACTGTCCTAGAAAGAGGATGATAAGACCTTGCACACTCCATAACAAACTCAGGCAACTGGGTTGTGACCGGAAACGTTGCAGCTTGAATAATCCCACTACTCCTTATTGCCCGCATAAGAGATGATCTTCCGGTGGCTTTGGATCTGTCAATTAAATCAGTGATAGGTTCAGGGCCTATGTCTGTATCATTGATTTCAGTAAGCCTGGAAACAATGCATGATTCTGTTGAACCTTCTCTTTCATCACGCTTCATCATGCCTGAAACAATCTTTGTCTGAGATCTTTTTCTTTTATTTCTGCCAGAAGACCTTGCAATTGGATCAATTTGTGCAGAACCTGCAATTCCTTCTGATTCAGAAGATATATTCAATGTATCTGACATTGATTTTGCCTTCTTTTCACCAATATGAGCACCTGTGATGTATACCTGCAAATGATTCAGACAAACATGGAGTCCATGGCATGAATGCCTAATTTCTATCACCAAAATCTGCTTATAAAGCCTGCTGCCCTAAATTTTAAGACTTTGCTTGCATGCCAAGCAAGCTAAAATATTATTTAATTCACCTGTGCACTCACACCAACATGCAGATACTCTGAATAATAAAAAGAAAGCTTCTCCAACCCTAGGCACCAAAACTGGATGCTTCCCGACAATAAAAAATATTTTTTAATGCTAACAACCTCTTCCTTTGGCGCCAAACTTCTCCAGGGCAGCATGCTCCACCTAAAAGAATTAATTGTCTTCTCCTTATGGCGTCCAATGCTTATATAGGCAACTGCATGCTTAATTTAACAATTGCCTCTTCTTATTTTTAGCAATTCTTAATAATAAGTTGTGTTTTTTCTTGCAATTTGGGCGCCCAAGTTTGCCTGATTTAGCTTGCTTTTCCTTGCAATTATTTCCTTTATTTTTAGCAAGCTTCTTTGTCTTATTTTTAGCCTTCCTTCTTGCTTTGACTTTCCTCCTATTTGTGGCGCCAACTTTAGCTAGAAATAAATAAAATAAATATTATTTAAAGCATGCAGTTATGCCAAGGTGAGTCGCACTTTTTGGCTAGAAGTTATGTGAAAAATAAGAAGGCAAGGAAGTGGGAATTTTTACCCTTCCAGGCAGCTCCAAAATTCCCATCTTTCACTTAAGTGATTTGACTTTAATGATGGGAAAAAACAACCTTCCAGGAAGCCTCTAAATTCCCACCTTCCTGGCAGCCCCGAAATTCCCATTAGCATGAAGAAATTACTTTTCCAAAAAGTGCGACTAGCATGAAAGAGAGCTCTTTTCCAAAAGTGTGACTTGCATGGGTGAATAAAACTTCTTTGGTGGGAATTCTTACCCTTCCAGGCAGCCCCAAAATTCCCATTTGTACTTTAAGTGATTTATCTTTCATAATGGGAAAAAACAACCTTCCAGGAAGGCTCCAAATTCCCATCTTCCTGGCAGCTCCAAAATTCCCATTGGCACTTAAGTGATTTAACTTTAATGATGGGAAAAAACAACCTTCCAGGAAGGCTCTAAATTCCCATCTTCCTGCCAGCGCCAAAATTCCCATTGGCACTTAAGTGAAACCATGGGAAAAAACAACCTTCCAGGAAGGCTCCAAATTCCCAGCTCCTTCATTTGCACAAGTGCTCCAAAATTCCCACCAAAAATTGGCACTTAGAAATCATCCTTCCAAAAAATGCGACTAGCATGGAAGAAGCTTATTTCCCAAAAGTGCGACTTGCATCCTTCCTTCTTTGTCAGAAATTAGCACTCCATGATTAATTTTTATCTTTGTCTGAGGCCATGGATGACTTCCAAAAATTCCAGGCAATTAAACAGGCTATACAGAACGAACGAACAGATCAAGGGGAATTACCAGACAGACTGCGGAGAAAAACCGAAAACAAACACAAAAGAAATAAATAAAAATGAAAAACACTGCCAGAAGTTGCAGACAATTGCTTTGAAAATAACCTGCCGAATAGCTGGTTAGTAAAAACTCTTCCCTAGTGAATACTCTACTGAGAGGCGGAAATACTGGCGTGAAAATCTTCAGTAGGGTTCAATTGCAGCACAATTTATTTATTTATTTAATAAATAAATAAATAAAATTCTCTCAGACAAAACCTGACAAAGAGATAAAATGAGTTTTAGCACGTGGGTATTTGTCGAAATTGGCTTATATGATTCTCTGGGAATACCTTAAAGCAATGGAGACAACTGCAGGCAATAAAAACACAAAACGACCCGTTACTTTGAAAAGAACGAAAATTTTAAAAAGGAAGAATGTTGGTATATGCTTGAACAAATGTGTTATAGGGGTATTAAGGTGTTGAGAAGGTTGTATAAGTGGAAAAGTAAAAAAAACCCTAGTAATTGTTCTAAACCCTAGACAAAGACCTAATTGAGTAGCCCAAAGGAGCAAAATGTGGATTGGAGAAACTGTACATATCGTTGGAAAATTAAATCTTGCATGCACCTAGAAGGCCAAAAAGGGCATCCAGAACAAGAACTATTTTGACTTGAAACCTTGTATATTCTTCTAGGCACAATGGTTTACATGAAAACAAGGCTAATTGGAAAGAATAGTAAAAAATGGTAAAAGAGGAATACAAGCAAATGGGCATGGAAATAGAGCATGAAACTTGGTAAGCACATAGAAGGGGATAATGGGTGTCAGAAAAAATTACCATCGAGAAAAGATTCTTTATATTTTGTGTTTTATATTAGAAAAAGGCTTTTAGGAGGGTTACAAAAAGGAATTGAGGTTTACAAGAGCAATGGTGAAAAATGATGAATTAAAGCTTATTGAAGTGTCCTAACATGATGTATTGGTGATGTAAAACAGGTTTGAGGAGGTTTTAGCCTTTGTTTTATTGATTTGATGTATTTTAACCTTTGGAGCACAGTTCAGGCTACTTGTAAAACAGGGTAAAAGTTGCTATTTTGATGGATTTGACAAATGTTTGTGTTAACTATTGCTATTGGCTGAATTTGATGAATGCCTTTGCATCAATACCAAATTTGACCTCTTGCAAAACTTGACCCATACAAGTTCCCAAGCACTAAATTTACAAGGTATGTTGCCCAAATCTTTCTCAACTTGCTTTCATCTTCTATTTCTTATGTGTAGTCATCCAACAAGTAGAATCAGGATGGATCTTTCCTTTACTCATGGTCATGTACACTTTCATCTCCATTTATGATTGGTGAGACTAAATTCCTTTCTTGTTTGAGTGTATTTCAAATCTTATTAGGATTTTTCTTTTACCCATTCTTGGCATACATATTTAGCTATAACTATTTATATACTAAAACCTTAATTGCTTAAAACATATACCTTAGTGAATTTGAAGGGATTTTAAATAAACCTTATGTGCTAAATAAATTTCCATGGAAAAATGACCATAATATAGTTTATATTCTTTACTATTATATAAAATCTTTGGAATATTACGATTATTCCATAAGTTTTAGTTTTGAGTCATGGAGATAGCTCGTGGCCAACTAGTAATAGGCTTCCAAATTTGTAATAGTTCATTATTGGAGTGCACTGGCATAAGATAATTCTCCACAGAAATTGATTTTCAATGCATGAAAATATCTTTGATCATAGTAGGTGGAAGATTCACAGCTAAGGAAGGATATCCATTCCAATAATGTTGCCAAAACTTATACAGTTGTAATCCCCTACTACTTACGCAAGATACCATTAGTCAATCCTTTTAACTTTCATCATATTGTTTGATCTATACAATTCATATGAAGTATTGACCATAAGGCCCCTGTAATGGTTTGATAGTTGTGGACAATATTTACTATGTAATAAACAAGCTTTTAGTGTTTTTATTTCCTTGAGCAATCTTTACTTAGTTTGGCTACGAGAGATAAAATGCTAAATATGAGGATCTCTATCCCAAGCCTCCCAATGATTTTTAAAAAGTGTTAGTCTTAAGTTCCATTTATAAACATTTTGGCATCTTTCCGAAAAATGCTTCTTCTTTAACTAATCATTTTTTACGATTAGTCTTAGGAGCCAATGCTACCATAAATTGATAAAATATTTAGTATTAAATAATAATGATTTATTTAAAATCGACCTATACTAACTAACCATATCTTTGTCCATAACTAGGATTAGTTTATTAGTTGAACACCTTTGAGTTTTCTAGATAGAATCTAGCCCCAAATAAATGAACGTGAAAAATAAGAGTATTTATTTATGATCTTGCATTAATAAAATACACACTAAAATTCTCTACATTAATAGAATCTTGAACATCTTCTCTCAAGAAAAAAATCTCTGCCTCTATGCACTTTTACTTTTTAGGTGCTTGTTTTACATCACACACAAATTTTGCTGAAGGTGTCTATTATGAAGAAGCCCCAACTCGATTTTGTTTGCTTCCCATAAAAAATATGACACTTGGAAACACTTTGCAGATGCTTCCACTCTGCTTATAGTTTTAACTTTATTTTTAAAATGGCACATGCGACCCTACCTATTATAGATGCTACTAGCCACGTTGATTCCCAAACAACACAAAAGCTAGTCGAAAGCTTTTTAGAAGACAACATTTTGCAAGCGTAAACATCCATTATTTCTTCAACACTCGTTGTTTGTGTTCAAGGGGAACACTCTTTACTTTGTAGTTTGTATATAATGCTTCATTCAATTGACGCTTTTTGCTTATGCTGCAAATTGAGTTTGAATAGGTAAATTTTAAAGTGTTGGAATTCTACATTATTCCAACTGCGTCAACATGTTTGGGATTGCTTTTGGCAATGGAAAGTGTGGTCATTGGTAGCATTTGATAATTCTCACGCAAAGAATGTGTGTTGTTATTCAATCTACTTCCACCACATTGCCAAAGTAATGCAACCATCGTCCCTCTCCTTTAAAATGATTTTTTTGTTTCCTTCTTTAACATGAATTATCCAAGCTTTGTTGTGTTTACTAGATATTTATCCCATAAAAATTAACCTTTGTGCTTGATGTTATAAAACTACGTCGAAGGCACAACTATAATTTTTTTTTAATGACCCTCACCATAAGTCCAAAGCAATGTACACCAACTCTACATTGTTAAGTGTGTAAATCACTTAGTGTTTTTTTATTAGAGTACGATTCAAAATATGTAAAAAAATCCAATTTTGAGGGTGTACCCATCTTGAATAAATATCACACTAAAGTTAATTTGATGAGATGTATGTGAGGGTGCACCCTACCCATCTTGAGTAAATAAAGTTAATTTGGTTAGATGTAAGTGCTTGATGGGAACATGTTGATATTTTTTGCACGTATATGGAAAGTGAGGAGAATTCATGGAAACCACTTTTTTGAATGTCAACCTCATAAAAATTGTGTTAAACTTGTAATAGAGTCTAGCTAGTATTTCTACATATAGTTTTAGGTGTGTGAAAAGGAAGACGAAAAACCTTTAAAGATAAAGTTTATGATTATAATATTTTTTAGTTAAAATAAAAGATGATATGTGAGGATGTAATATTAAGAAGAAAGTGACATTGTTATAACTCTTATTTAAATAAAGTACAATTAAATAAAAAATAATACTACATATTGAAAATTTAAATACATTGATATTTTATTTTAATTGAATAGAATGGGTCAACTTGAATGTTTTGAGCGTAACTATCTCCATGATACACAATTATTGATCTTATTTTCGAAATAAAACTTTCCACAATAATTTAGGGTGAAAATTATCCATACATTTATCTCACATTTATATTTGAGGTCCATAATAATAGAGAAAAAAATAATAATGCTTCCATTAAAAAACATAACTATAAACTTGAAAGACAACAATACATATAGACTAAAGTAACAATTGATAAATTTATTTAATTGAAGGAATATTTAGAATATGATCTTAACAAAATTCTACTCATGCATCAATAAAAACGAAGATAAATACTTTTAAATATTTGGAGGTGAAAAATAAATATACAACTCTATACTTTTAAAAAAATAATAATTTATTTTAATTAGTAAAAAGCATAAAGTATTAATTACAAATCAAGCACAAAAAATAACTCATTACTCTAAAACCTTGGAACTAATAAATAAAGATTTTACTAATATTAACAACAATAAAAATAGTTTATTAAACCTTTTGAAAAAAAAGTTAAAAGATGCTTTCTTTTTCCAATATTTTCTTCTAAAAGCTGACTTTGTTCATTTCAGTTGTAACTTTAGATCCCTTTAATTTCATTTTAATCGGACATTATTAAAATCCTTCATTTTATTGCATTTCGACATTATTATAATCCTTCGTTTCATTTTTCAATTCAAAATATGCATATAGTAAAAAAATAAAAAAAATGTATGCGTTCTATTACCCATTCCATTCCTTCTGCCACGTAAGATTCCAATATTGAGCTCCCCGCCCCCTTCCAACGCAGAAAAGTCTCAATTTCCTTTTTCAAATTTTAGTCGTCACCAACAAGTCGCAAGTTCGAACCCACGCACACTACGAATCCATTCACATTCCTCCTGCAATTTCAGTGTCTGCTCCATACCAAAACAATGGCGGCCGAAACAGAAGAAAGACAGAGAAGTCCTGACTTAGAATTCTCCAGCACCGAAATTGAAGAAAACCACGTCGAAACGAATCGCGTAGCGGCCAGATCCTCTGTAGTCGACTCCTTTAAGGGCTGTGGATTCAGTGGCCTGAAGATCAATAAAGATGAGCTGAGGAGAAAAATGCTGATTCCTGAATATTTAAGAAATGCTATGGTGGAAGCTGTTATAAAGAAGGAGTTTGTGTATGACGCGGATCGCCATCGCGGGGACAAGACCGGCACTGCGCCCGAAGCCGCCATTATTGTTTTCATCAATTCTAAGAGCGGCGGTCACCATGGCCCTGCGTTAAAGACCAAGCTTCAGGAGCTTATCAGTGAAGAACAGGTTACACAATTTCCTTACTTTTCCTTCATTTTCGATAATGATAATACAATTCTCACATTATTCTGACGATTCGAAGTCCGGTATATTGATATTTTGCTACGAGTTTCAGCTTAGCAGTATCCTTTGTAACGAGTCTGAAATACGTTCTTTCAAATCTTGTTAATGCTCCCATGTTATTTCGTTCCATGGTTGATATCTTCTTGAATTTTCCCTTCGCTTCTTATTTCTAATCTGAGAAAATTTCAAGGAATGAAATTCGTTTTCAAGCGTAGAATGATAGATGGAAATTTCTACTATAAAAAAATAAATATCTAAATATATGTATTTTATGATACTGAAAAATAAGTTTGGGGAATTTCTGATCCAAATCAACAGTAAAAGAACTACGCTTTATTAGGAAGCCACATTATCCTAATTTTTAATCCCTTCAATACGGGGTCAGTTGTTATGCTTTTGATCTGGTGGACGTAATTAACATCCTTAGATTCCATTCCAAGGAAAAACTCGGGGTTTACTTGAAAATATATGCAGATTTTGGTGATTCTAGTAACTTGATTTCTATTTTATATGAAAACCTGGCTAATGGATTTTGGAAATTTGATGATTGGCGAATTTACTTTTAAATTTTAGCAAAAAAATAGCCAATTCTCGAAAAATGGCACATACTGCATCTCTAATTGTTATTTTTAGTTGTGATAATTCATTTTTCATTAAATATTTTTTTTTCTTGATATTTTGCAGTGGAGTACTTTTTACCATTTTCACTATAAGGTCTGTTTGTCGATACTGTTCTTTTTTAGTTGCTTCATTCTGACATCCAAAATTAATTGTGATATTCTAGTTTTGGCTGGAATACTTCAATTATTTTCATACAAATTCTGTATGTTGATACTGTTCTATGCTAGGATTGTATATGTATTTCAATTTTGAGGGCATGTCGTATTAACAGACCTAGTAATTGGAAGCTAGGATTGTATATGCCTGTACCAATAGCCAACTGGCCTTGGGAGGCCACATCCATGGACTTCCCAGGTAATTTACCTAAGACTAGGCAAGCTAATGACTATTTGCTTGTCATTGTAAACCCTATAAAAAAGATGTGCTAGTTGATACGCCGTAGGAAGTCTATATCAGGGCAGGGAGGTGCATAGAAAATTTAAACCCATGTGTGAGTTCACTTTGGTTATCTGAAATCCATTGTACGATCCCATGTGCGATTACACTTTGGTTTTCCAAAATTCCGAGTGGAATTGTGAATCTGGATTTTTAACAATTTCTGGAATAGTTTGTGTAATAAGATGGATACGAAGTTGCAAATATCGAGGGCTTTTCACTACAATATGATGAACAGGCCAAAGCTGTGAAACAACTCTTGCACATTTCTTGAGGGGATATAATCCAAATAATCCCAAAACCTGGGATGATAGTTTTCCATATATATAACATTGCTACAATAGAGTAGTTTATAGCTCAACAAGTTTGTCTCAATTGTGAACCCCCTAGGTTTTCTTCGCAGACCCTGGTTGATGCCACGTTTAAGTAGCAAAGTACAGGAGGTTGCAGAAAGCTAACAATCCAGTAAAGCTGTGAGGTTTGCAGAAAGGATAAAGTAGATTCAACAGAATTTGCATTAACATTTTTAGAAGTCTCAACAATGGCACAAAGCCAGAAATGACCATCACTGGGAAGTGCATAATTTCTGCAATGGGGATTTGGTTTGGTTACACTTGAGCAAAGGCAGAGCTTATGAGCAAGGAAAAGAAATTTAAACTAATTTGTTATGGACCTTCTTGCATCCTGCAACATAATGGAACCAATGGCTTCAGTTCGGATCTGTCTCCTTACATGTAAATATACTTATTCGTCAATGCACATGATTTGTTATGCAGGAGCATCAGCAACAAGATGTAAATTTATACATATTAGCCAATATGAGTCAAATGAATCAGTTAAGTCATGTTGTGAAGAATAAAGAAGCTATGTCACGCTTCATTACACAGTGTATAAGGTCTCTACAGGTCTTTGATATCTTAGGAAGTCTTCTTTTGATCCATAAAGGATGTTCATGCAGCTAGAGTATCACAATTTGGAGTTCTAGGTTGATTTCAAGGTTTTCCTGCCAAAACCATATACTTGAATATTTAATTTGTAATGAGAAGGTTTTAAGCCTTTAGCTAATTGTGAAAGGTATAAACTTATATAAATGGTCCTAGAGGGTTCAAAAATATGTTGTAAACATCCTCCATTCCACCTCATCAACCATCTAGAAGTTGATGATATGTTGGAGAAGGCAAAATAAAGCAAATGCTAAGTTAAGATGGGGAGTTCAGAAGCCTTAGCTCTCTTTTCAATCCAATACCTAATAATAAACATTAGTTGAGAAAATATGGGATTTAAAACTATCAAGAAAGATCCTATAAAGTCATTCACATGTGCAAGAGAGGAGAGGTGTGTATGGAAAAGAGGAGAAAGGTCTGACTGGAGGCCTGCCAAGGAGGTTTGTAAAATGTTTTGCAATGAAATCTGTATGCATTTTGAAAGTTTGATCAATAAAGAAAGTATTTTCTTGATGCTTAAGGCTTGATTGTCTTTCTGTACACTAGGAACATGTGATTCTACATGGTTCTGAAGTTCATGTGTGTCTTAAAGCAATTCTATCATCTATGTATGACTGTCAATGAAGAACAGAGTTTTGCACGAAGTTTGAAATAAGAAATCTGGGCACAATCCGTACATAATCAAGTAAAACTCATAATAGGAGAAATTTTCAGCACATCAAAATAGAGCTTTTGGTGTTGGAATGAGGTCTTGAAATGGTGTTTTTTACTCAACTTATGAATTTTTTAAGCTTGCTGTCCTGTGACAGAACAGCTTGGGATTCCTAGACAAATATTCACATTTTGAAGGTTTTAAGATTGAAGAATGGTTCTTGTTGATTGGAATAGTTGTATTAGGTTAGTACAGACCTAATGAAACCCTGTGGAGTGACTGAAACATTGTATATTGTTCAAAAGGTGAATAATTCAGCCAAAAGCCTGAAAACTGTGTTGTAGGGTTTTTGGCAAAAAAATGAAAACTCACTTTTAGAGTAAAGTATATGGTGGACAATCATAAAAACCTGGAATCATATGTATTTTGGCATGCTTAAGAGGATCCAGGAGTTTTTAGTTTGATTCAGTTTAGCTTGGTAAGTGTGGAAGTTAGGAGCAACCATGCAATGCCTAATTAGGCCTAAAGACAAACTGAGAAAGAAAAATAAGTGTTGCAGAGATTTACTCGAATCTTGAGAGTTTGGGATCCTTCAAAAGATTTAAGAGCCTAATGGGTATTCAAAATAGTGCTTAGTTTGTGGAAAGAGTCTGTGAAAAGGAAAATAGGTTAGAAAAACCCATAAAACAGGGCTACAAGGATTAAAGAGCACTTAACAAAGGAAGTAGTAGTTTGGGAAAGAATCAGAAGTTGGAACCACCTGGGTTAGTTAAGTCAAATATAAAATAGTTGTCTGAGGATGTTTGTAGAGGCAAAAAACTTAAAAAGTATAAAGGGTCTCTAAGAAAGAAAGCTCAGTTTGCTTGTTTAAGGCCTAGTGAAGACACTAAAGAAAGTTTGCATAAAAAAATGGGGTATAGCGTGACATTTTTTGGGTTTATGAAAAATGTTTAAGTAGAATATGGATGTATAGTTCTCATATACAACAAGCATACCTGTAGAATGATCTGATGAGCCCATCATTGCTCCTTTGGATGACGTGGTGGTAAAGTATATGATTACTCATCATATCTTTGTTCAAGATAGTGTACTTGCAGGAGATTGGTCATCAATTTGAAATTGCTCCAACCGTCCATGTTGGACAAGGAAAATGAAATTAATCAGATACTGCCTTAATGGAGAATTTAGCCTAGAATTCTTGGAAAGAAATACCTAAGGATACAATACTGCATGAGCCGGTTTGCCCAACAAAAAGAGGTGAGCAAGAGTGCTTGCAGATCCCAAAGGGCAGTTTCCAGGAAAGGCCTAATGGTTTTTCAATGGTGCAGGTATGTGGAAAATACCCTGTCAGTTAAACAACTAAGCTCTCAATTGGGGAGGTGCGATCTGGAGTGGGTCATGGAAAAAGGAACAAAAGTTCTCAAAATACAGACAAGCTTGTCCTCCATGTTACAATACATACAAGTGATTTATGTAGTTTATAGGAAAGGCAGTAAAGATAAAGCAGATCTTGGTTGGAAACCTTACTTTGTAGGCTATGTTTTGAGGCATATATGATTGGGTTCTGACCAAAAGTCATGTGTAGTTCTAGCAGTGTGGGCTTTTTATTGACTTATAGGTGCAGTTGGAGAAAAGTATGTCTTGGCTTCTTGTGGACATGGATTATGAGGAAACAAGGGGAAATGAGCTGGTTACCTAAAAATTTGACTACGTCCATCATTTAGTCAAAATTAATAGAAGGCACCAATCGATACACCCTATCGATGTCATCCTAGCACAAGAAGACAAAAGGTTTATGTAAATGGCAAAAATGGGTTCTTTCATCAATAAAAGGAGGATTGAAGAAGAAGCAATCTTAAAGTATCTTTGAAGGCCATTTTCGAAGGAATAGTGAGTATACAGAAACAAAGGAGTCCATTGTAGCGTTTTCTGCAAATGAGGAATCACAATGTAGTTGTTCCAAAGTGAACTCATATCCGTGTGTGCTTGTCATGAAGCTGTGCATATGTATAAGTTGAAAAGCTATGGAAATGAGGTTAGAGAACCTCAAAGCTTAACTAACTCAACTATGCACCATGAGATAAGAGCTAAACAAGAGTTACTCCTATACATGTATCATAACTTTGACAAAAACATCAAAACCTAGCATATATACTACTCTCTACTCTTTTGAAAGCTACAAAACATTGAAACTATGAAAATCCTAGTAATCAAATGTGATGTTTGGTATGAATCTCAAGCTTTTTAAGAATGAGAGCTCACCATTAATGGCTACAAGGCCATATGGTTCTTCTCATTTACTCAAGCGTGGATGATGGATGGTGTATTAAGATATTAGCTACAATGGAGGAGGTCACGACAATGGAGTATGGCCAAGATCAAATGTCTTATAGCTTAAAGCTACCACAAATGAGGTCTAATGCCTTTCCAAAGAGTCAAGAGGTTTGATCTGATAATCAAAAAGTAAAGTTGAAAGGGAGGGCTTAGCCTTATATTTATAGATTTCCAAATGGGAGAGTTTGGAAATTTGGTGCATGTGGGACTAAAGCTAAGCCAAAAGCACTTTATGATTAGGAGTGATAAACATGCTTTAGGATAGTTAAGCTAGGTTTAGGCTAGTTAAACTTGATTAGCAAGTGATTAGAGACTCATTGAGAGTTGGGAGGGGTTTGGTTAATCATTTGTGACTGATAGATAGCCTAGGAAGCCTACAGAAGTGATCCAGAGGAGAATAGGAAGATGGTTAGCTAATAAAAGGAGGTTATTAACCAAATGAGTTGAATATAAGAAGAATACGACCAAGAAGGTGTCGTAAATGGGCATTCGAGATTGGAGCGAAGAATAGCCAATTAACGAAGTGTCGTCAATCGACTGAATCAGAGGAGACGCTAGGCGTGAGCAGACTTTAGGTGTCTACATAAGCGTTCCATAATGGTGGAATTTTCTACCCTAAGAGGGTTGTTTGCACATAAATATTTGTCTTAGGTGTGGATGTATGTTTTCTTTTATCTGTATGCGATGTGTTTGGTAGCTGTTTTTCTTGCACTCAGAATGTTCAGAATTTGAGATTTCTGTTCCATACATTTTTTAGTTATTTTCTTTGACACAAAAAGTTAACAATTTGGGAGACATAAATACTGTAGTTTTACTTAGTTTGTGGAAGGAATTTGTTTAACGAGTAGAGATTATTCAGAGAATAGCCGAATACAGCACAGGAAATGGATTTCCTAAAATTTATACTAAAACATCTTATTTAATCTGAATGTTATTACAGTGCGCAGTTATGAGGTGGTCAAATGGTTTCTGCATATCTCGCTGTATGAGTATGCACATAGAAAGACACTATTGATAACTTTCATGTCTCAGTTAAAAATCTGTTGCAAATATGCTAGCAATAACTATCATTTATATTATGAACAGAATGAGGAGCTTGCAACAATTTATCATGACTTGTTAACTGTGTTATTTGTGTATGAACAGGTCTTCGATCTGTCAGATGTTAAGCCCTCAGATTTCATTCAGCACGGTCTAGGTTGTTTGGAGAAATTGGCCAGCTTTGGGGATCCTTGTGCTCAAGAAACCCGTAATAGAGTACGCATTATGGTAAGTGGCTCATTGTTGGCACTTACTCCTACTATCCCAGATAGCCTATTTATGTTTTAAATTTATCTTGTATTTAGCTGAAGACAAATCTGGTATCCAAGGAGAAATATTACTTTTATGGATTTGCATATGTTGGGCAGGTAGCAGGAGGTGATGGGACAGTGGGGTGGGTGCTGGGAACCATTGGAGAGCTTCATTTGGAAAACAGAAAACCAATCCCACCAGTTGGAGTTATTCCTCTTGGCACGGGCAATGATCTGTCTCGAAGTTTTGGCTGGGTGGGGTGTTTTCTTTTGCCCATGATTGCTGTCAGCCTGAATCTTTGCTGGATTTAGAAGCTGAAAATAGTGTTTATTAACAATGTTCATCTTTTGATCATCGCTTAACATCTTTTACAGGGTGGATCCTTCCCATTTGCATGGAAGCCGTCAATCAAGAGGTCCTTGTCTAGGGCTATTAGTGGTCCGATTTGTCGGCTTGATAGGTAAGCTGGCTCTTTGAAAAATGTTCTATTTTTAGAGCTTTGAAAAAACTTATCTCTATAGAAACAACATAGACATTTGATTTTGTGTTTGATGGTTACTTTGATGGTACTTTTTTTTTTCATTTTTGCCACTAAGTTCTGTCTGTCCAATTTTAGTTTCTCAGATGGGAAATATCCTTGTTGAACATCCAACTTAAGAACCATTAGCTGCAATTTTTTTATGAATTTGTTCTGGCCCTTTATTATTTGTCCTTGTTTCAAGCTCTGAACACGTCTTTTATTTTTAAAGTAGTTTATTGTTCATTCATTGACCTTGTGTTAAAAGTTAAAACCTTGACATCAACAAGCAAGAAGAAAACAAAGTTACATGATGACATCACTAATGCTCAAGGAAAACAGTTCTGAAGCCAAATGACTAGATCCATATTTGAGGTTGAAAGGAGACTTAACGACACGTCAATTCCGATCACCTCATTGACATTCTTTGATTAAACGATTTACGTGTATTGTTAGACCTTTGGCCCTTTTTGTCTACCCGACGGCCAAGGGAGGTTTCTAGGGTGACTAAGCTTTATTATTTTATTATATTGTGCTATTGTTTTTAAAAAAAAAAATAATATTATGAAAAGCACATATAATAAATAATAAAGTTTATTAATAAAATTAAAATGTCAACATCAAAATACAATTAAAATTAATTGTATTAGAAAGGGAAAAGTGCGACTTGCTTTGGGAGTCATAAATGGGAAATGTGTCATTAAGCCCATAGGAGAAAAATGCGACCAGCATAGGGGAAAGAAAGAATTTGATTGGCTGGGTTAGAGGTGGTTGTTGGGCTGTTTTCCCTTTATATAGACAAGTCGACTTGCTTGGAGGCATCCAGATTTTTATTATCAGATTTTTGCATTGTTAAGAGCTCTAGCTTTTATCAGAAATTCCAAGGACGAAAACCCTTGTGGATTTCATCTCTTGTGGACGAAAACCCCAAGGGATTGAGAGGGGATTTCACTCAGAAATTTCCAGCGTTGTTAATTAGATTTCCAAGGTTCATTTCAGCAGTGTTTGTGAAGAGTTTGAAGGTATTTTCAGTGGTTTTCAATCAGCAGCTGGGTCGATCTATTGTGGACAGTTTGGCAGCATTTTCCAGAGGTATTTTCCCAAAAATATTTGTCAAATATTCTCCATAATAATATTGTAAACCAAATCGCTGTATTTGCATCATTTTCTGAAGTATATTTTGAGGGTTTTCAGGCAGAATATTATCAGACTTCAGATCTGATTTTCTGGGTTGTTTTGGCTGCAATAAATTCAGTTTTTGCATGATTCAGTCTCTAAATATTTGGGTAATCATTTGAAATCAAAAATATTACTTTTGGGTGTCATTTGCATTAAGATCTCTATTAAACCCTAGTCGCATTTTTCAGATCTGCATTAGGGAAATTGCCATAACATCCATAAATCTGTATTTGCTGTTTTGATTTAATCTAAAATTCCATTGGAGCATAAGGGAGATCCTTCGGGGATGTTTCAGTGGTATCAAAGCATCAATCCTCCCACCTGGAGGGTTTTGTTTTATGCAGCCTAGAGAAGTTGGGCCACACAGATATTATACAAGGAGTCAGGCACGTATTCGAACAGATCTGAATACAGAGAAAGTGGTCCTGGAATCATGGACAGAGGAGAGGGATCACACACTCCTCCACGACGTGAGCGAGTTGACCCAGATGTTCTTTTCAGAGGTATGATCGATTCCCATCAGGAAATGATTCAGACCATGAGACAGATGATGGAGAATTTGACTATGGATAGGACAAGAAATCGGCATGATAGAAGGGAAAGATCTGCATCCATAGCTAGCAGCCACAGAAGGCACAACAGGGCACCTACAGAGGTGGGTAGCGTGAGAGGTTCCCCTCCACGTGATAGGAGATATACAGAGGAAAGGAGACCCACGAGGACTGCGGATAGACCTATGCAGCCTAGATTCCTACAGAGGGAGGAGCCGCCATTAGTTGAGGACCCACTTGAAGACACAGCCTTTCAGGATAATGTAATGGTAGCTCATGATGAGTGGAGAGCATTACCGGAAGAGGTATAGAATGCCTTTCCCCTTCACCAGTATTGTATGCAGAAAAGGGAGAGCTTGAGAGCTAGGCAAGCACAGAGGCCTAGGACCCAGCAAAACAGAGAATTGAAGCAGGTTATCAATAAGGTGACCCTTTCCACCTTTGATGGCAGTGGAAAGATTAGTGCCAGGGCATGGATTCACAAGCTTGATACATACCTCACTCTCAAACCTATGCAGGAACAGGAGGCTATTCAGTTTGCTACTCTACACTTGGAGGGAGTGGCATATGATTGGTGGCACCATGGGCTTATCACACAGAGACATGACCTACTACGGTCATATAGGGAGTTTAGTGAGAAGTTGATTGCCAGATTTGACCGCAAAGATGTGGAACTTTATTACAGAGATTTGGCACAGCTACGACAGAGTGGGCACGTTGATTCTTACATCAACGAATTTCAGCGGATTGCAGTAATGGTACCTGAGATACCCGAGAGACGTGTGGTAATGCTTTTCATTGAGGGTCTGCATGACAGGTTAAGAGGGTTGGTCAAGGCCCTTAGGCCTAGTACATTACATGATGCTATCCAGACAACATTAGATTTGGAGACAACTCCCACTTCTTACCAGCCTAGTAAGAAGCCCTTCACAAGCTCCAAACCGATTCAACGTTCCACTACTCAGCAGAAGAGTGTTCCCCCTCCTAGGATGGATCAGGAGACTCGGAATGAGTTAAGGAGGAAGAAACTTTGTTTCCATTGCAAGGACCAATGGGAGCCTGGACACAACTGCCTTGGGAAAGGCAAGGTGCATCTTATTGAGGTCATTTCAGATGTAGAGGCAGAGTCTTCACCAGATACAGATACAGAGGACGATGATGATCATGGTGCACATGAGGAGCAGCCCCAGGTAGAGCTAGGAGAGGGAGATACATCAGGCTCAGGTACTATTGCTTCACTTTCTGGAGTCCCTAGGTACCACCCCTTTCGTTTGAAAGGAGTACTTAAGGGCCAGCGAGTTGTCTGCTTGATTGATAGTGGCGCTACACACAATTTCCTTGATGAGGGATTTGTGATGAAGTGGGGATTACAGGTTGAAGAGTTTGAGGGGTTCAGTGTACGAGTGGCAGATGGCTTTGCTCTGAGCTGCACTAGACGGATTTCACAGCTTAGTATCCAGCTAGGGGACTACACATTGACAGATGATTTTTACATAGTTGGACTTGGAGAGATAGATGCAGTTTTGGGAATTCAGTGGCTTCAGTCTCTGGGGAGATATGTGCAGGATTTCAGACGGATGGAGCTAGAGTTTATGTCAGATGGGAAGAAGATTGTGCTACGAGCTCTTTCAGATGGTGGGCCTAGAGTTGTTTCAGCACATCGGATGGAGTCTATCATCAGTCATGGAGAGGTTGCATGGGCAGCCCAATGCTTCATTTCATCCAAATCTTCTTCAGATGGTGGACAACAGTTGCATACAGATATTCAGACCATAATAGATAGGCATGGGCAGGTTTTTGGTGATATTCCTCCAGGAAGACCGCCAGATAGAGGGTTTGAGCATGTTATAGAGTTGGAGGAGGGTGCCAAGCCAGTGATCACTACACCCTATCGTCATCCTAAGAAATTTAAGGATGAGATAGAGAGGACCATCAGGGAGCTTCTTGATATGGGGCATATCCGTCCTAGTTCTAGCCCATTTGCTTCTTCGGTGGTGTTGGTGAAGAAGAAGGACGAGACGATGAGAATGTGTATTGACTACCGGGCCCTCAACAAGAAGACAATCAAGAACAGGTATCCCATCCCTCGTATTGATGAGCTTTTGGATGAATTGCATGGGGCCATTTACTTTTCGAAGATTGATCTTCGATCAGGGTACCATCAGATTCGTGTTCGAGAGGAGGACATCCTCAAGACAACATTCAGATGTCACTACGGGCATTATGAGTTCTTGGTGATGCCATTTGGTCTCACTAATGCACCTGCCACTTTCCAGTCATGCATGAACCATCTCTTCAACAAGCAGTTGAGGAAGTTCGTGCTAGTTTTCTTTGATGATATCTTGATCTACAGCAGGACATGGGAGGATCATTTGAGGCATTTAGATGAGGTACTTGGCATTATGGAGGTTCAGTCTCTATTTGCTAAGATGTCCAAATGCGAGTTTGGACTTACTGAGATACTGTATCTGGGGCATGTCATTGGGGCCAATGGGGTCAAGGTCCATCAGGAGAAGATACAGGCTATGCAGGATTGGCCTTCACCTAGGAACATATCAGAGTTGCGGGGATTCCTAGGGCTATGCGGATATTATCGGAGATTTGTGAGGGGTTATTCAGATATTGCTGCACCATTGACAGATCTCACAAGGAAGGGGGCATTCAGATGGACAGATGAGGCACAGATGGTATTTGATGAGCTCAAGGTGGTGATGAGCACATGTCCAGTCCTTGCTCTTCCGGATTTCTCTAAGCCATTCATTTTAGAGTGTGATGCTTCGGGTTCAGGTATTGGTGCAGTTTTGATGCAGGACCGTCATCCCATTGCCTATGAGAGTAGGAAGTTGAGGGAGAACGAGAGGTTGTATTCCACCTATGACAAAGAGATGCTCGCCATCATGCATGCGTTGGCGAAGTTCAGACAGTATTTGGTGGGAGGGAAGTTCGTAGTGAGGACCGACCATAACAGCTTGAGGTACTTCTTGGAACAGAAGGAACTCAATGAGAGGCAACAGAAGTGGGTCAGCAGGATCCAGGCCTATGATTTTGACATCGAGTATGTCAAAGGGAAGAAGAATGTTGTGGCTGATGCACTTTCGAGGAGGCCCCATATTGCTGTCCTATATTCCGTGAGTGAGATTTCTGCAGATTGGAAGTCTCAATTGTTGGTCGAGTATTCGAAGAACACCTTGGCATGTGAGATCATGGATGGCAAAATTCAGGATGAGCGCTACCAGGTAATTTCTGATTTGATTTATTATAAGGGTAGAATTTATTTGGTACCTGAATCTAAGCTTAAGGGAAAGATTCTACATGCACTCCATGATGCACCATTAGCAGGACATCCAGGTTATTTCAAGACATACAGGCAGGTTAGAGAGAGATTCTCTTGGAAGGGTCTCAAGGAGGATGTTCTACAGTATATTCGAGAGTGTGTGACTTGTCAGCAAAACAAGTCCGAGCATACTTTCCCTGCAGGTTTATTACAGCCCTTACCTATTCCAGAGCAGAGGTGGGAGAGTATATCTATGGATTTCATTACAGGACTACCAGTTGTGCAGGGCTATGATCGCATTTATGCAGTAGTTGACAGGTTGACTAAGTATGGGCATTTCTTTGCCATTCCCACGAGTTTTAAGGCACCACAGGTGGCTGATTTATTTTTTAGGGAGGTATTCAGGTTGCATGGGCTTCCGAAGAATATTGTCAGCGATAGGGACAGCAGGTTTATGAGCACATTTTGGCAGGAACTCTTTAGATTGGCAGGCACTGAGTTGACTCCGAGCACTAGCTATCATCCGTAGACAGATGGGCAGACGGAGATTGTGAATAAGTGGATTGAGGGGTACCTGCGCAACTATGTTTCAGGATAGCAGAGGGCATGGGTTAAGCAACTTTATTTGTGCGAGTATTGTTACAATACTACGTACCATATGTCCATTGGTATGACCCCTTTTCGAGCTTTGTACGGTTATGACACGAGATCCTTCGTGGATATGGCGTTTGGAGATAGTAGAGCTCCTAAGGCTTGAGAGTGCTTACAGGATAGCCAAGATATCCTTAAGACCCTTAAGGATAATATGCAGCATGCCCAAAATCAGCAGAAGTGTATGCAGACAGGCACAGGATTGAGCGATCATTTGAGGTGGGAGATATGGTCTTTTTACGACTCCAGCCTTACAGACAGAGTACTCTTAAGAAGAGTGGAGCAGAGAAGCTTAAGCCTCGTTTCTATGGTCCATACAGGGTGGTGAGGAGAGTTGGACAGGTAGCATATGAGTTGGAGTTACCTTCTGAAAGTAAGATACACAATGTTTTTCATGTGTCTTGCTTAAAGAAGGCATTGGGGCAGCATGTGACCTCTTCAGTAGAGTTACCACCCTTGGATGATGAGGGAAGACTGGATTTGGTTCCTGAGGAGCTTCTGGATTGGAGGGAGAGAAGATTGCGGAACAAGGTGATACGGGAGTACCTGGTTCGTTGGAAAGACTTACCTTTGGAGGATGCCACTTGGGAGGGTGAGTCTATTCTTCAGCACCCCGTGTTACTGCAGTTGCTTGTGGGCAAGCAACTCCGGGGAGGGAGGACTGTAATGTCCCCTCTTTCCGAATAAGCTAGGACGAAGACCTTTGGCCCTTTTTGTCTACCCGACGGCCAAGGGGGGTTTCTAGGGTGACTAAGCTTTATTATTTTATTATATTGTGCGTTTAAAAAAAATAATATTATGAAAAGCACATAATAAATAATAAAGTTTATTAATAAAATTAAAATGTCAACATCAAAATACAATTAAAAGTAATTGTATTAGAAAGGGAAAAGTGCGACTTGCTTTGGGAGTCATAAATGGGAAATCGTGCCATTAAGCCCAAAGGAGAAAAATGCGACCAGCATAGGGGAAAGAAATAATTTGATTGGCTGGGTTAGAGGTGGTTTTTGGGCTGTTTTCCCTTTATATAGACAAGTCGACTTGTATGGAGGGATCCAGATTTTTATTATCATCTTTTGCATTGCTAAGAGCTCTAGCTTTTATTAGAAAATTCCAAGGACGAAAACCCTTGTGGATTTTATCTCTTGCGGACGAAAACCCCAAGGGATTGAGAGCGGATTTCACTCAGAAATTTCCAGCGTTGTTCATCAGATTTTCAGGTTCAGTTCAGCAGTCTTTATGAAGAGGTTTGAAGGTGTTTTTCAGTGATTTTCAATCAGCAGTTGGAGTGATCTGTTGTGGGCAGTTTGGCAGCATTTTCCAGAGGTATTTTCATCCAAAAATATTTGTCTAATGTTCTCCATAATACTATAAACCAATCGCTGTACTTTTTATCATTTTCTGAAGTGTATTTTGAGGGTTTCCAGGCAGAATAATAACAGACTTCAAATCTGATTTTCTGGGTTATTTTGGGCTGCAATAAATTCAGTTTCTTGTATAATTCAGTCTCTAAATATCTGGGCAATCATTAGAAATAAAAAATATTACCATTGGGTGTCATTTGCATTGATATCTCTATTAAACCCTAGTCGCATTTTTCAGATCTGCATTAGGGAAAATTGCCATAACATACGTAAATTTGTATTTGCTGTTTTGTTTGATTTAAAATTCATTGGAGTGTAAGGAGGATCCATCTGGGGATCTTTCATTTTGCACCTCTGCAAACCATTTTTGGGCCTCGTAATGTGCATTCCGACAAAAGAAAGAATGCCTTTGCAGGTTCTCCACCTCCAGAACAGTATCAACATGTAAAGTAGATGGTAATGTGGAAAATTACTAAGCTTGTCTTGTTGCTAATGGCTACTTGCAACAAGAAGGGGTAGACAATGAAGAAACTTCTTCTCATGACCACTTTTTGGTTGGTTCTCTCCATAGATGCTCAGTTTGGTTGTAAGTTGTGTCAAATAGATGTGAAGAGCACCTTCTTGAACAGAGATTCAGATGAGGAAGTTTACATGGTATAGTTGGAATGATTCCCGGGTACTAGGCAGAGGCCATCAAGTTTGCAGGGTTGTTAAATCCTTGCATGGACTTAAGCAGGTACCATGTGTCTGGTACATAAAGATTGACTAGCATCTTTGAGAATTTGGATTCAAAAGGTCTTTGTGATCTGAATGTCTATGCCAAAAGTGATTGTTATGACATAGCAATAAGTTTATCATCTATGTTGATGATCTTGTCATCACTAGTAGCATGGCTGATGCACTTCAGCAAATGAAATCTGATTTATGTTCTGCTTTTGACATGGCTGATTAAGACTTCCTACATTATTGTTTAGGTTTAGAGTTTTGGCAAGTTGATCATGCTATGTTTATGACAATTAAAATATGCCAAAACACTCTGGGAGAAATTCAAGGCAATAGAGCAATTCATGTTCTACACTTGTGGAGGATGGGTTGAAACCATAATTACCTAAAAATCCGGGATGGTGGGACGCGGGGACGGAGTTTCTAGGACGGCAAAAAATTTCCAAAATATCGGGATGGCGGGGGGATGGCTATTAAAATAATATATAAAATTCTAAATATTAAAAATATATAGATCAATTTTAAAATTTTTATGAATAGAAATTCATATTTATATATCAGTCCACATTCAGACGCCCGTATTAAAAACTCATAACATACATATAACTATAACACTCAGTGTTACGCGGGGATGCGTACCCCCCTTCTTCCTCACGTCCTAGGCATCTGGGACGTCCCGGGGACTTGGGGTCGGGGACGGGACGTTTCCCTGCGATCCCTAATTTCCAGAAAAAAGGGGGACGTCCCCCACAAACCAGGAACACACGTGGGATGTCCCCAGTGAAAACAAAGAAGGGCCTTTGGAAACTTTGTTGGGGACATCGTGATGTCCTGGGGACGTCACGATGTCCCCAACGAAATCTGCGCTTTTCCAATATTAAAAAATGTCGAATTTCACTATTTTATAATACTTTTTTTTAAACTTTTAATATATTCTAATAAAAACAACATGCAGATATCTCATAATTGCCATAAACTGTAGTTTATTATTTTGGTCCTCCCTAAAAGCAGAGTAGAACTGAATTATCTGTCAATAATGACGAGCTAAATGGAAAATGATCAGAGAAAGATGAAGGCCTGTAGTAAGTTACCATCCTTGTTGAATGATGCAAATTACCAATATATCTCACCGTTCTACTCAAGTATAGGCATTAATGTGTATTTGTCACATATACTGGAATAATATTCTGAGCTACTATCCCCATTTCTGACATGTCACTTGTACAGAAATGTCAAATTCTCATTAGGGAAAGACAAGCAGACCACAATTTATTCTGCCTTGAACCAAGTACCACTTATATGTACAATTTGGGGCATCTCCATGATGTCTTAAGCTTGCTTACTCTTCAATAATTGCCATTCTTGTATTCACTTTGAATTGACATGTTAATATGCATATAACTGCTTAACCAAAGCACCTATAAAACAGTGTAAGGTTACCTTTTGATATATTAAAAACCCTAGCAACCTGTGAAAGATAAGAAGCAATTTTCATGGAGTATATGAATATATATATATATATATATCTACATTTTCAAAACATATAGATCTACTTAAATGGGAAACAAAAAAAAGTAAAATGAAAAACCTCAAATAAAGACTCTTACCTCTTAAATCCCCATCGATTTTTTTTGAAGCTGATGCAAATGAATAGTTGGATTAATCATTAATGGTTTCAATTTGCAAACTTCCAATTTTAAGTCTTAGTTTATTGAATTATTCATGTTATATTTATTAAATTAATAAATTATATATATTTTTTATTAGCCGTCCCCTTGCCGTCCCCCCGCCGTCCCCAAATTTTCAAAAAAAATTGCCGTCCCGACGTCCCACCGTCCCGGAGTC